>VXAV01002684.1:139756-166960 GCA_013399715.1 Alectura lathami | reverse complement strand
AAAAAAAGAGCTTCTTGCTTTTTTTTTTTTCCTTACATTTAAATCAGTTCCCTGTATTTCAGTTTGCATCTGCTTCCTTTTTTCCTTTCATGGCATATCACTAAGACAGGTGTCTCTGTCTTGCTGGCAAGCCCAGAACTGTACCCAGCAGCCCAGATGTATTGCACCAGGGTTCATCTCCCTCAGCCTGCTGATGACACTATACTGCAGCTCTAATGCTGTTGGCCTGCTTTTGCAGAAGGGCTTGTTGCTTGTTTGTGTTCAGGTTGGTGCCTGCCAGGACCCCCAGCTCCTTTCTGCTTCAGTTCTGGCTGCTTTCTAGGCAGTTGTGTGCTAGAGCCACGCAGCAGTCACAAAACATTTTTGCTGATTTCTCCAGTCCTTTTGAAGTCCCTTTGAATGGCCACACGAACATCTGGTGCTGCCAGCCACTTCTGGGTTGCTATTATCTGCAGACTTTTGAAGGGTGCACTGTTGGAATGTTGTTGTTTTTTTTTTTTTTTTTTCACTTTTCCTCAACCAGCTATAGTTTCTTAGTACATTTACAGGCTGTGTTTTCTGAAAACTCTTATTCTTTTTCCCTTCTGCCCTTCCTCTAGTTTGAGATGTAGATCTATAAAGCTTGATTGGCAGGGCTTTAACCAGGCCTGCAGGAGCGCCTGATGGCCTGGATGCACATCTACAGCAGTTTGCTGTGATCTTGTTTTTATCAGTGTTATGACATTGACTTGTGTTCAATTTATGCTCTGTGGTAATTAGCTGATCCTGCTTTGCATTCCTCACTCATTAGAACCTGTTCTTCATGAGTACTTTCCAATTTGCAGTTCTGTATGGTATGATCCTATGCTTCTTTTTTGGTTAATTTCTGTTAGACCTAGCTTGGAAAAGAGAAGGCTCCGGGGAGACCTCGTTGCAGTCTTCCAGTACTTAAAAGGAGCTTACAGGCAGGAGGGGGACCGACTTTTTGCCCAGGAGGATAATGGTAGGACAAGGGGGAATGGACTAAAACTGAAAGAGGGGAGGTTTAGGTTGGACATCAGGAAGAAATTCTTCACTGAGAGAGTGGTGAGGTGCTGGAACAGGCTGCCCAGAGAAGCTGTGGCTGCCCCATCCCTGGAAGTGCTCAAGGCCAGGCTGGATGGGTTCCTGGGCAGTTTGATCTAGTGAGCTAGTGGCTGGCAGCCCTGTCCACGGCAGGGGGGTTGGAACTAGATGATCTCTGAGGTCCCTTCCAACCCAAGCTGTTCTATGATTCTATGACCTGAGCTTGTCACCTGATGGGAGTGAGCTCTTCCTTGTTCCCATTGCTTCCCTGGCTTTGGCTGTGGTATTGGTGCTCTTGCTGAGCTGACTCAACCTGGAAGCAATGGTTTAGGGTTTTTTCAGAGTTGAGCTGACCTAATTTTCATTCTCATTCCTGCCCTTGTTTCTGCCAGATCTGTTGATTAAACCAGTTTGAGGTGCAGGAGCTGGCTAGCAGCCAGCCAGGTACATGGAAGTCAGGGAGGAGCATTCTGGAGAAATGGGATTACTTCTGGCAACAGCAAGTCATTACTGTTCATCTGTAAAATAGTCTGTTTATTCTAATGTAAATTCTATTCCCATTCTGGAAAGCGTTTTTCATGCCTTAATGCAATTCAAGCGGACTATAGCCACACTTATTTTTTTTTTTTAATTGTACAGAGCCAGAAACAGAACTTGAGGCATAATCACATTTTCATAGCACACAGTATGTACTTGGTTACACAAGTAGTTAAACAGAGCAGCTATCTCAGGGCAGCTTCATCTCCCCTGTTTCTTTAGTTTGTTAGTAATGTCACTTGGGGCAAGGTGAAGAGTTAGTGAGGCCAGGAGGTCCCTCCTCTGTATTCACTAGGCCAGTCATGCAGCTGAAGGGAATTTGAGTGATTTCATTATTTGTCCTTAATGTAAGAAAATAATGTTAGTGGTACAATAATATATTGTGCTTTCAAAGCTTGCAGACTTAAGCTTTAGTGGTTCCCCCACCTAGTATCTTTCTAAGCATGACCTTAGGCTGAGTTGCCTGTAATTCTTTTCCTCATCCTGGTAAATTAGTGGGAGGTTAGGGTGGGTGTAGTGTTTCTTTTTATATTTCTGTTCTCAGTTCTCCTACTGTCTGCTCTTTCATGTGGTGGGCTTTGGCTTATGATGATCATGAGAAATCATCAGTTTTGGTGGGAAAATTCTTCTGGGAAAAGATACCAGCTTTTTGGGACAAGTTTTGACTCAGGATATTTGGAATATAGCTGCAGTTGCTGATTTACTTTGTGGTCTGCTTTAACCTCTGAAATATCTATTTGTGGCGTCCTGAAAGATTCCTTTTTTGTGAGACAGTGAATAGGTGTTACGTATTTTTAGAAGTCTCTTCAGGGAAAGCTTTCTCTTTAGTATGAGTTATGGCTTTCCTTTTATAATGAAAGTAGCCGAAGTCCCGGGTGCAGCACTTTATTCTAAGGTACCATGGTACCTTAGGGATTTGCAGAAAGTAACTGTAATTGGCTGACAGTGTGCAGGGCTCAGCCCTTCTGCATGTGGTTCCTTGGGTGCTTGTGGTGGAGGAGAGCCTGGGGCAGGGGCTGCATTTAATGTCCGTGTGCTGCTGTTATAGAGCACACCTTCAACAGCCTTAACTTCAAAAACCACAGAGCTTTAGGACAAAACTATACTGACTTTTCTCCTGCTCTCGCAGCTGCCTTTGAAGTCAGGCTGGACATGCTCCTGCAAATCTGCTGGAGCTCCAGAGGTGAGCTGGGGAACTGACCGCTAGCGCTCCAAGCGCTGCTGTTTTCTTCGTGAGAGGCGCTCTCAATTCTTGTATGTAAAAGAGTTGTTATTCAGACTTCTTAGGGATCTTGGAGAATAGAAGCGAATCATAGCAATCAGTGAGAGTTTGTATATGCTATATAGGATTCCTCCAGTTTCTGACCTTTCCTACAGTCATGTTCTACCATAAGAAAAATTCAAATAAGCCTGAAAGACACTGAAGGACATACACAGTGCTGATGGTGTTACTTCAGTCTCTCTCTCCTGACTTTCTCCTTTTATCTCTTGGGAGCAGCATCAGCCACTTTGTGTATTTGTTTTTAAGGCTGTATGGCTTCCAAGAATAAAAGGATTTGCTTTTTTTTTTCAGTAATATTTGCCACAACTGAGGTTATGTTCACTTGCTTTCATCCAGCTTTTGTAAACAGTGTTTTTGTTAGTGCCAGAATGCTGCTAGTGGAAGTGACTGCCTGAAGGTGTTAGTCCAATTACTGTCTCAGGAAATTCACACCGGCTAAGGCTTTTTTTTTATTATTATTTGTTTGAAGACTGGAAAATACTGCATCTATTTTAAGGTAACTTATGGGTTTAGTTCAATGGTTGGAAGAAAATAACTTGCCAGGATTGGAAGCTTGTTTTTGAAACATAACGCTTCCAATGCATTTTGGCACCTAGGTTTGCAGGTATCAGTAGGCATGATTTTGTTGGTAGTTGTGTCATGCTTGCAGAGAAACCTGAAGAAAGGATCATTATCTTTTTCTGTGTGCATTGTTCCTCGCCCAAAATAAAAAGCATTTGAGTTTCTTAATACTAGGAACAAGCCAAAATAACTTCTTTGAGAAAGTTAGTTAGGGCAGTCGGGCTGCATTCAGCACGATCTGTTGTCATCTCTCCGAGCTGTCAGCAGGAGAGGGATCGCTGTAGCATGGCATTACAGCATGAACGCGGGTCGATGCAGGTTGGAGTCATTGCCAGGATTTTGTTGGGCTTTTCTTGAGGTTTCTAATCCTCGGTATCTTCATTTTCATTGCCTGTGTCACTTCAGCTAAAGCTCACAAAGGTTTACTAATCTCTTACGCTTACCCTTTTGGTGTCATCTGTGTGGATGAATCTCAAGTAGCTGGCACTTTTAGACATGGCCAGCTCAAAACTCCTGCACAATCTAGGCCATTTCCTGACAGCACAGTGACCTGAAGGTGTCTTGATTATGAAGTGCTGTTTTAAAAAGAAAAGTGAATTCGTGTAGCTGATGTAGCTTGAAGTAAAGTAACCCTCCCTAGAGTGTAAATTGATTTCTGCAGTGGCTGGATTAGCCCCTGTTGTATCCCCATTGTCCCACTCTTCTGAACATTGGCAGTGTTTGAGTTGAAACTGATGCTTGCAGCAGCCTTGTCTGAAGAATTGATGAACTCGAGCAAAAAGCCTCTTGAGAATGGGACACAAAGCTTGAGTCACAGCTTGAACTCAGCAGCTCCCCCTGCCCACCAGGCAGCACTGCTGTGCTGGCACAGGGACCAGAGAGGCTGTGGGATCCCCTCCTTGGGGATCTCCAGAAGCTGCCTGGGCGTGGGGCTGGGCACCCTGCTCAGGGTGGCCCTGCTGGGGCAGGGCTGGTCCAGAGGGGCCTCCAGCCTCAGCCGTGCTGTGGTTCTGTGATTAAGTGTGGAGGCCTCTGCCTTACAATCAGTCACATGAAAAATGTGGGAGTTCAGCTTTTGTATCTGAATTAATCTGATTATAGTGTGTTAATCTCTAAATTGAATACCCATAGATGTTTCTTCAATTTTGCTTTTCCCTCTAACAAATTTTGGGTAAAATATAGCCCTGTGTTTTTCATTGTTGGCTTTTTTCCCTCCTTCAGAATTGCTTTTTATCTACCTTGTTCAGAAGTTTAATTTCCTGAACTGCTTAAAAATGGTCAAAACAGCCCTTCTTAATAGATTCAATTTGTTTAGGGATTGTTAGAAAGGAAAAGGATGCAAGAACAGGTATGCCAGTGTCAACAGGATGTTAGTGACTGGTAGAGTTACCTTGTTCGTGCAGATGGGGTCACTGGAGCAGCAAGGTGAGGTGATGCATTATTTCACTTCATGGATGTACGTCTCCATTCTGGAAAGATTCTTTTTTTTTTTTTTTTTTTGAATCACAAGTGTTTACGAAAAAAGCCACATAACTAGCATAGTGTCAGGGGTTGGGGAGATATGTTTCTAGATGAGTCAGTCTTCATTTTAAGAACTTTATTCTCTTAGTCTCATTGTTAACCGGTGAAAAACCTTTGGAGCAGCTTCAAAAAGATTGGTGCCCTGTATTTCACTTGTTCTACCTCTTGGGCAAGCAATTCTTAATACTGGCGGCAACTGCTTTGTGAAAGAATCATGTCAGACACTTCATTATTCACTTTACTGGAGGCAAAATTTCATACCAAGCTTTTGGAAGGCATTATCTGGGCTAAGACTTTAAGACAGATTTTTTTTTTTTTTTCCCCTCTGACAAAACTTTACCTTAAATGTCCAGGGGAAGATGAGTAACAGAACTGGAAGTATAGTCACATGTCACATTGGTTACTGTGTCCATGTCTATAGTGTTTATTATTTTTAGTTTCTTTACAGAAAGAGCAAGTGGTGCAATCTGCCTGCCATGGGACAGAGTTGTTTTCGGTAGCTTTCTGTCTCGTGTGGTGTCCCTCACGCAGGTCATAGGACATCTGGCGCAGCCAATGCAAGTATTGCATGATTTAGCAATTTCACAGCATCAGCCAGAGTTGCTGTGATGTGCACAAACAGTTTCCAAACGGTGGCAGTGAGACTGGAAAAGCTTCAGTTATTCTCAGAGGTGTTTTGTAACGATTGGCTGCGCAAATCCCCCTGGATAATTAGCCACCACTACAGTAATTGCTCGATGAAATCACTTGGTACGCAAACTGAATGCACATCTTAAGTGGAGGTGACTCTGAGTGTTGACGACTGGATGTGAAATACTTCAGAAGTAGTTCAGCAAGTAACTGTTTTTAATCCAGTGTTCTGATTATTTCCTCTGTAGCTATGGTTTGGGCTCTCTGGCTGGAGAAACGCTGTTGTCCATCCCAGTCCAATGTCTCTACAAAGAAACTTCCATAACTTGTGAAACTGGGATATTCTGAATGTTTCATATCAGTTTACTTAGCTTGCATGTTTTGTTTCTTTATGTGTATATCAATAACAAATGTTTTCTATCACAGCATGGTCATTTTAACATGATTTTCCTCTTCTTAGAGGGCTTAGTGAGAGAAGCAATGTATGTCCAAATGTATATAGCACTTAAACACAAGGGTAACCTTTGGAAACACAGCTGAAAAAGTCATTTTAAGCTACTTTTTCCAGTCCTATGATTTAGCATTTAAGTGCAGGTTTCAGTAAGCTTTATGGATGTGTTTTAACACAGTAGGTAGAACTTGAATATAGCGTTAGGATTTTTGCAGACATCTGTTATTGGACTGTAAAAATCAACACAGTTTTAAAATAACGTCACTGAAAATCAGTCAAATACAGTTGCAGGGTGGTGGTTTTTGTCTTGTTGTCAAGTTGCTGGAAAGATTTCAAACACAACTGATTCTCTGCATGAAGTCGTTTATGTGTGGAGTCAGTACAGGTAGCAAAGGCTGCAGGAAGGTAGGTGCAGATTGCTGCTGCTGCTGCCTTTGAGGCTTTAACAGGTATGCCATGCTTCTACTTATTTCCTTTAGTGCTATTGATCCCCAGGTGCAGAGGTGCTGTTGGGGATAATTGAGTACTGGCATAGCCTAAAAGATGGTTATCTTCATGCTACAAGGCATAAGCTGTTGACAGAAGAATTAGTTAAAAATTAAGGTTCATATATGTCTAAGCTCACAGTGTAACTGATTCTTACTGGAGTTCTTTCTCTCAGAAAGGTTTAGTTGAGCAGCAGATGGAGGCAAAGAGTACTCATAATGACAAATTGTATCTTTTTGCTGTTTTTTCTTTCTTTTCCCCTTTGTTTGAATAAGTGGCATGTATTTTTATACCTGGTTAGGATCAAAGCACTGATGCTTAACACGTGTGCAGTGTTAAAGGCCAGCTGCTGGCAAGGCAGGTCTATGCAGAATGCATTTTTGTGTTGTCATGCAGAATGAAAAAAGACATTTTTGATGGTAAAGAAGCCAAAACATCAGCCTCCTCAAATCCTTCACTTGCAGTCACTTTCCTTCCTCATGGTTTTGCTTTGGAGGAATGAATTTGAAGTGCATTGGTAGCACTTGCTCCTTCCAGCCTGGTGGTGGTTGAAGAAGGTTGGTCTGGCTGTGGACTTTGAAGTCTTCCAAGCTTGTATTTAGAACTAAACTAAGTGTTGTGAGCACTAGGTAAATTAGGGGAATTAGCATACTTGGTAACTCCTGAAAGTGTTTGTCCAGTGCATCTGTGAAGGGAAATTTTGTGCTCTTTGTTAGAAATCATTCTGATTCTTTGCTACAACTGAATCCAGAACAAGGCTTTCCGTTCTATTCTCCCTTCCTCCTCAACTCTTGTAACAGTCACAACTCTACAAAGCTTGAGAACAGTCAAGGCTGGGTTTTCAGACATGGCCTTTCCTTGAATATGTTGTGGTTGCATTTGTTCTTTTTCATTTTTTCCTATTTTTTTTTCTTTTTAAGTTTGGAATCTGGTGTGGAGTTGGGGACAGCTCTTGGAATATCATGGATGGTTGTTAAACCCATGCCTTATTGCAAGTAGTTTTGGAGTTCAGAAATAGCAGAATGTATTGTAGTCTAGCAATGAAAAGCAAATTCAGTTTCTTTGCAGAGCTTCTGTCAATCCGCCACATAATGCTTGTGGAATTTGAGACCAGCTCAAACAGGTGCTAATTTAAGGAAACCAACCAACCGAACAAAATAAACCAAACCCAGAAAACTGCTGCCACTACAGGTAGCGATGCAAGATCTGCCGTGACTGAAATCAGACCTTGCCCTCTGATGCTGAGGGCTTGCAGTACGCCTGGCATTTCCGCATGTGCGGACCCCGTGCAGCCTGCAGCAGAGGCAGTGGTAGATGATGGATGTGCTGATCTTTTCCCCTACCTGTGCTTCTACAGTACAAGTGACCCAGTCAAAGCAAGGTGCATCAAGTGACACACGGGTAATAAGCAAAAGTTGTTACGGTTTGGGTTTGTCAACTGAATGCCAATGAGTTCTTTGCTGGGAAAATGTGTTTAGGTGGTTAGCACCTGCTCTTGAAATTCGCAGTTTTATGAGGATTCTTGGATGGGGATTTGTTGCTATTGGTGCCTACAGGTGGGCAATATATTAGAAAACTAGCAAGAAGTGCTATAAGCGGATATGGTATCAACAGCTTTTCTCTATAATGCCTGCATAATGATTGAGCTGTCATGTAGTTGAAGTAATAGTTTCAGTGATACGGAGGAATTGTAGTTTCTCTTTAAAGGTAGTGTATTCTTCAACATCCATGCCTTATGCTGATTTGTTTTCTGTAACAGCTAAAGCTAGTGCTGTGGAAGGGTTTAAAACACTCCTGAGTTTGGACACGTGATCAGAAATGAGAAATCCTTGAATGCTGGTGCTGGCCCTTGGAACACATTTAAGTACCTGCAGGTGTGTTGCATGAAGTCACCAACATGGGTACAGGGATGGGGGCTGACTGCTATGGGGAAGGTGGTTTGATTTTAAAAAAAAAAAAAAAAAAAAAAAAAAAAAGCAGCATAGCCTCTGAGGTGAAGTTTGCCTCAACAGAATGCGTACTAATGAATAGGAGGGAATTCTCCTTCTGAGTGAAATTGGTAAGAATTTTTCATGGAAAAAAGTTAGCATTGTTGAGAAGTATTTTCTTTTTCTGATTTTGTCCTTTTAAGTATTTTCTGTTCTTGATTATGGTAACAAAACTTCTACCTGTTGATGGCTGGTGTTGCAGACAGAAGCCTTGATATCATTAAACTGGAACCACTGAAAGCTTTCACATCGTTATCAAAGGCATTGTTAGTTGGATCAGTTGGATTTCAATGTAAACATTTGTTTCTAAACACTTGCAACCGATGTCTATTTTCCTTCTAATAGCAAAGAGTGATTACAATATCCATTGTTCCTTTTTTCTCTCTGGATTTAAGGTCAGATCATCTTTCTCTGCTGCATGGAATGCAGTCAGAAGATAATTAGTCACAATATAGTAATGGGCCCCGTTCGTTGGCGTGGTGTTTGGGAGCTGGGTATGCCACATGAAACAACTTGTGGGAACTGTGTGCATCAAAGCACCCTGTGAAGCTCATGTCTGAGCCTGTGCTTTCAGAACTGCTTTGCATGTGATTGACCAACTTCTGGGATAGTTTCATGTCTTTGAGACTTAGCAGACCTTTATTTGGAAGAGGTCCAAGTCAGTTAATTTAAAACATGCATTCTCTTTGACTGTGATTTTAGTCTGGGGAGTTGGTATTTACTCTGACAAAGGAAAGCTAGAAAGAAATAAGGTAGGTAGAAATGATATCGGCAAAACAGTGAAAAATGTTCAAATGTATTTATACTGAAGTTACTCTATGCTTTCAGAGGAGAGATTATCCCTGTCAAAATGTGGGCAGGAGAGGAGAGAGGAAAGGGGGAAATAAACGTTCAAGCAAAATCAAAGTGCCATGGCAGAAGCAAGTAGCTGTGAGAGATTTGACGCTTTTCCAGTCTTGTGAGCAATTTTCATCTGGAATCATGAAGATTGTTTTTCTTGATCCCGTAATCTGAGGAATACGTGGAAAAAAAAGAGCTTTGTGAGGGATTTTTTGTGGTAGTTTAGCTGCCAAAAAATCTATGGTCAGTATGTCTGTTTGGAAGATTATTTTGGCATTGCCTCCCATTATATATATATTTTTGAAGCAATGGATTTTATTTTTGTGAAAAGTAAATGCCAGATGTTTTTAATGTAGCTTAAATTACTGTTGTAGTTAGTAGTTGCTTGGGGAGTTCCTGTGGTTAATGATTGGCTACAAGGTAAAAAGTTACAAGGGACAGGGGTGTAAACCTTTGGAATTGTTTTTTCTCAGCATATTTACCCTGTTGTGCTTTCCTTTATAGTACTGAAGTCCTCTGTGTTTTTATTGAGTAATTATGAAGTGATTTACAACATAAGCCATGGACCTTACACTTGTGTGAACAATCTCAAACACTACGTTAAATATAGACTCTACTATAATTTCACTACCAAACGTAGGACGTCTTGCATGGCAGCGGTGTCAGTGGGCTGGCATGTTTGCCTCCATCAGCTATTCACACTGTGCAGGTTGACTTCATCTATCCGTATTTGTTTTCAAAGATACTTTTTTGTTTGTATATTTGTTAGAGGTGTGGCACTTCCATGACAAGAAATACAAGTTTGATTTTGCTATTTGAAATAACACTGTTTAATACAGAGTCTGAAACCGAAGGTATGAATTCAGTATGAAAATTCTAATTTGCCTTTTCTCGCTAATCTTAGCGTCTTCTGGCAGCATCACAAAACCTTATTTGCATTGTAATTGCTTTGCAGTGATACGTCCAGTATGGAATTGAACGCTATCTTCTGATCAGGGAAAGACCAAATCATAGTGATGTAAGGATTTAGACCTTAAATATGCCTTTTAGGCTGTTTATGGAGGAATAAAAGCGGTGTGTTGTTTCAAATTTGGGAAGGGTAAGGTTTAAGGTCATTATCAGTAAAATAGTTCTCTTGCTTTGTTATTTAATTTAAAAAAAAAAAAGTGCTCAGGTGTCAACCTGACTGCAGTCATGTTTGGTTTGTGGTTCAAAGGTGTTTTTTGTGAATTCAGTTTCAGATGAAGCTTTAAAATGAACTAAATAAGAAAATTATCAATATAATTAATAGTTCTCTCCATAGAATCAATATTGCCTTGCCAGTCTTAATATTGCTCACGTGTGCTGGCATTTCTAATATAGCTGTAATTTATAAAACAAATGAGGGGAAAAAAAAACAGACAAAATTCAGCTTGAGTGGGAATTCTGTGAGAAGTTAGAACTTTTGTCTCATTGGCTTTGGCGGGCTGTAGTTAGTAACTTAGTGTTTAGCTGCAAAGAAATCTTCCACGTGAATTCTGTGTCTTAGTTGGTGCTGGAGAATTTTATTATGAAGCTGAGGAAACTGAACCTCGTTTAGATTTGTCAGCAGCAGTTTGAATGGAAGGCATGCTGAGGCTGCACAGCTCCGGGAGCGCTGTCAGTGCTCTGGGCGAATCACTCTGCAAAAACTGAACTCATGGGAGGTTCTTCTAGGGAATGCTGTTTGCAGAAGATTAAATAACCGGAGAACCTGCGTTCTTTGTGGACAACACAGGTCCTGTCTTTCTGCTGTCATCAGTGACTGTAAACCAGCCTGTAGTGTGACTGAGTTACTAAACCCAAGTCTTGCTGGAAGATACCAGCATCCATTGGCTCTAACTGTTGCCTGCCTCTTCACGTTGTGAACAAAACCTTTTGCCTTGTTCAGCAGGATTTTCAAGGCTTTAAATGANCAAATATTTTTTTTTTTTTTTTTTTTTTTTTTTTAGTTCCAAACTAAGTCTTGATGTTATGTTAATGTGTTCTTGAAAAGGCTTTGAACCTTCCAGATTCTTCTGTTACTGCATGTTCTGTGCTTTCAGTGTTTGACAAATTTGACAGACTTACTCTGCAGGAGAAGCCTTGGAATCAGCAGAACAGAAATAAACCCATTATACACTTGCTGGAAGGTAACATTTAACAAGAGTTTGCAGGGCAGCTTAAAAAAAATCCTGCCACTCTGACTTCTGCATGCAGGGATCACATCATGGAACAAGGAATAGAGATTTTTTTTTTCTTTACAGGTAGGCGGGGCAACTAATAAATACTTAAGTTTTTGTCCTTAAAAATGTCATAACTGAATTAACTTTGAAGTTCTTCTTGTCTATTAAAGCAAGTGGATAGTGTACCAGATGAGATGATGCAAAATTTGTGTGAATTCTAAAGTATCCCAAAAAACTGAAACCAAAATACCTATAGTGTCACCTGCAACTTAATGAAATGTACCATTTTATGTTTTTAGATGAAGTAATTTATCCGCCTCAGTACTTGGCATGTTGGGATAATGGGCACCTGACTGCAGCCTTTGTTTTCCTTTGTTTTCAGTCAGATTTTCACTTCTCAAAAATGTGGGAGATTTCAGATCTGTGAATGGAAGGGCATGGCATTCTGCCAGATGTTATTCTACCTGAAGATGGTGTGGAACTGTTGGGGATAAACAGGTTTTGAAACTAGTGCCAGCCAACTTCAGGCTGAGCGCACTGAGGAAACCATGCTTTCCTTAGGCAGGCTGCAGGTCTGGTGTGTCAGCGCTGAGCCTGGCAGTCTGGGAGGTGGCGAGCCTTCTGTTCTAGTTAAATACCTCCATGATTTAGCTGCTGCAAGGAAATAAATGAGTCCGGGTAAGGTTTATGGAACTTAAACCTTTGAGTGCTTTTCGGGAATACTCCAAGGGGCCATGGTTAAACTTGTTTTGCAATCTGTTTTTGTTACAAATCTGCACCACAGGGTGCACTGGAGGCTTGCCTCCGCTCAGCTGTTCATCTGTCTGCAGTTTTGCACTGCTGCAAAGGGTGTGGGATGGGAGCTTCTGGGGAAGGAAAGTTACCTGTCTTCAGCTGTGCAATGAAAGTCAGTGGGCAAAGAGAGCCTGTGTGTAGTTCCCAGCAGCAGCGTGCTGCATGTGGGCTTTGGAGGGAGATGCTGCATTATCACTTAGAGGTGTTTGTTTTCTGCTGTACTTCCTGAGCAAAATAAAAGTTCTGAAGCTCTTACTTTCTCAATTTTTGTACTTTTAGGTCTTCTATGGTTTTTCCAATTATTAGGATTTTTTTTGAGATGTTAGTGCTTGCTCTTACGTTGTATTATGTTTAGCATGTCTAAGGGTTTGCCTATCCAGTTGAGTTCAGGAGAGTTGGCACAATTAACTAAAAGTGAGAAATGAAGATGTATAACTTGATGTGCATTATGCACACTTGCAAAGGACAAGGTGGCCTTTGTATGATTTCTTCAGGTTGAATGTCCTTACAAGAGTTTAATGTGCTTTAATTTTTTTGTTGATGTAATGCCTTTGACTGGCTTGTCTTCTCTCTCTCCACTCCCCCTGTTCAGGTGAGCCCTTAGGCTTGTCCTCTCAAGGCGAAAGTCTGGAAGGCAACTTGGTTATCAGTTATTTCTTGTATTTCAGTTTATGCTGATTTTAAACATTTTGTACCTTTTTTTTACAGTTACAGGTTTCTATGCTATTCTGCGCAGTTCAGGCTTTGTTCAGTATGAAGGTAGTGTGGTGAAAGACATCCTACTGAACATTGGTGATTCACACTATAATGCGCTTTCTGATCTTTTTGTCTGCTCACTTATATGAGTTTGTCTTTGCAGCAAGAAGTGACGCAGTGAAAAGCCATTTCCCAAACCAGAAATCCACAGCCACAGTTTCATTTGCTGTGAGGAGCTCTCAGTGGGTATGGCTGTGTGGTCTCAAGTGTTCTGCAGCACCCCAGGAAGTGGAGCCTCTTCCTTTGGTCATACCTGGGGTGTGGGTTTCTCTGCAGGGTTCTTTCTCACGGAAGCCAGGCTTTCAGGGAGAGACCCTGGCTTAGAAAAACTGTGTGTGCTGACAGCGGAGCTTGAGATGCAATTTGGTTCAGCTTTGTTGCCAGGGGTGAGGTACCGTGTCTCACCAGCTACCTGGAGCCTCTGCTGCTGTGCTCTGACTCAGCAGTGTGCCTTGTCTTTTACCAGAAGCCCGTTCTGGAGCCAGAGCGCTTGGGCAGGGAGTGTTTTATGGAGGCATTTTGCTGACATGCTTAGCTAAATACTGTAAATCTTTTGTCAACAGCTCAACTCAACATATTCATTTCCAGAAAAAAAAAAAATCACTCAGAGCTATGGAGGTCATTGCTGAAGCTCTCTCAGTGAGTGAGTGATGGCACTCAGAAGATGCAGCTACCTTGGCTTCAAGCCCTGTGTCCTGTTCAGCAGATCTCTTGTGTGAAGTGGGATGAGAAATGGCAGAGTATGTGTCCATAAATTATGTAAGCTGAAAACACTTTGCTCTTTTCACATTGTTTTCTGAAATTTTTAAAAGAGAAAAGAAACTGTAGAGGATATGCATGCCAACTACAGGCCTATGGCAAACAAAAAAAAAAAGGAAAGAAAAAAGGGGGGAAGAAAAGAGCAAGGCGATAGTTTGTCATGAACCTGAAGCACTACACCACAGCCTGATCTACATCCAGAAGGGAGAATGGGAGCAGGGTCACATCACTTCCAGCTCCTCGTGCTGGTGTCTGGCTGCCTGTTGGAGAGCGTTTAGCAGTGGCACCAGCACAGGGTTCATCTCCGCAGCTCGGGAAGTGAAGCACTGCTGGACCTGATGGTCTCTTCCTCTATTGCTACAAGCTTGAAATGACAGCTTTAGGGAAAGTGTTCCTGCCAACCTGCAGTACCAATATGGGAGAGCAGAAAAATAAGTGGTACCTGTGGTGTGCTGTCTGAATGCCATGTTACTGTGTTTCCATCTTAAAAGGGTTATAATATGACATGTTCAGTATTGCATTATATTTTTTAAAAAGTGGCTTTCAAAGGAGTTGGTTGTCATTATTTATTAACATGTTAGATTCAAAAACCTGTTTTCCGTGCTTAATCAAAGGCGAAATAGAAGGCTTTCATTTAATATTTTAAGATAAAGAAGTGTGGTATGCTAAATCCAACTTTGTTCTTTTGCTCATTGCCATCTTATCACTGTGAACAATTATGGGCTTAGTAGGGAAAGCAAGGAAAAGGTCATGTGGGGAAGTAATTATCTTTTTTTTTTTGAGAGAGAAGACTGAACCTGAAGAAGGCTAGCTGCATGGCGTATGTAAACATAAACTATAGTTGCAGGTGTTTCTTGAGGTTAATGCTGCATCATTTTATTTTCAATGTATACTGAATTTTTTACTTATTTCACTAAGGTTGTATTGCCTCGTTCTGAGTAGCACGGTTTTGCTTAACTTATTTTAGTTTTAGGAGCAGTAATAGTCTTGGTTGAATATGCTAAAATTAGTGCTAATGCTAAACTAGGCATTTATCCTAGGGAGGAATCCATCCAGGATGCACATGCTAAAGCCACGTGTAACATTCATAGGAGCTGATCATCTTCTCTTCCTCCTAAAGAGCAGCAAGTTAGTGCAGTAGTACTATGTAGTTCTGGAGTAGGCTTTCTGATACAGGGCAGCTTTTTAAAAAAGTTTGATAATGGTAAATTTGGAGTTCTGAATCCCTAGTACACTGGCTGTTTAGATCTGTGTATGGCTTTTTCAGCTTGATCTGAAGTACCGAATCCCACGTACCGATGGACTGTGGAGCGAGGCCTGTTGCTTCCAGAGCTTGTGCAGTGCATGTTGTCCTCCTTTGTGTGGCCAGTACTAATGCTGTGCTTCAGCTAACAGTCTCCCAGGTAACTTCTCCTAGGAGCTTTGGCATACATGTGCCATCGAACTTGGGTGGAATGCCTTGTATGGCACTAGTCATACTAGATAAGTGATGTTAATTGTGCCACCTGCTATGTCAAAATGAGTGCTGCCCATCTCACTGAATGTTGTCTAGGGCCTTGGTGATTTTATCCCAGTTATTTCTTCATTGGTTTAACACTGCTTCCTAGTGGAAGGATGCTGAACTCTTGTGTTAGCAAGTTCAAGTTTGGGGTGTTGCACTGGCTCATGACTTTGTGTGGAGAAGTGTTTGAGAGCTACAAAGTCTTTTTGTTGTTACTCAAGTATTAGTTCACCTCCAGACTTATCCAGAGTTTCTGTTCCTAAGGCAGTATTGGGTTTCTGTGTTGATCACAATTATCAGAAGTGGTCAGGCAGTTTGGCTTGACCTTTGTAGCTCCCTTCAATTTTACACCTGTGAACTAAGAATTAAACTATTGTTACCAATTAATGCCATATTTCATCTCCAGCAGTATTTTCATGAAGAAATTTTTCATAGCCTAGAATTTCTCATAGCTTTCAAGATGAGCTTATCAGAAATCATGTGAACACTGCTATGTTCACATGAAAGTATTTCTGCAACACATAGCACCATCAGTATTTATCAGAGATAATCCAACTTACTTTGATAACATTTTCTTGCTTTTGCTTCGATGATAACTGGCAAGAGTTGATTGTAGCTCAAAAGAGGAATAGTGACCTTGCTCCAGTTAGAAGTATTCCTCTTAAAGAAGGAAAAAAAGAAACTGCACCAGAATGTATTTTTGATGGAATATTTGTACTATATACTTTTCCTTCTGAAATGATAGCTGGGGGAGAGTAAATTCAGATAGAAGGAAGCACCTTGTTCTTCAAGTTTCTGCACTCAGTGCATCTTGTGGTGAGAGATGACAGAAGGAGCTCCCTAGGAAGGGAAATCCCATTGTTTTCTGGTAAGATTGCTTCTTCCAGTGGAGCTCTGTCTCATTTGTGCTTCACAACTCAGCTCTCTTGGCTTGATATGGAAGTTACAAACTTCTCTACCTACTTCTTGAATACATTTTTACATTTTTGTCAAGCCATAATTTAAATTTTAAGTACAATGTTGTTGTTTACTTGAGGTGGATTTCACTCAGAAGAATTCTCCAAGCTTTTCTCACTGCTAGTTAATAATTCTTATATTTATAATTCTTTTATTTATAGTAGTATATATAATGTTGATTTTTTGATTTCTGCTGAATTAGAGCAGCTGCAGTGCCATCAGACCGTCACGCTACACTACTTGCATTCTTCACAGTATATTTTTTTTCAGAGCCCATATTTTTGGGGAAGCTGAAGCAGGGAAGCTGATCAGAACACTTAAAAACCTTGCTATATTAAATGCTTAGTGGAGACTTTTAAAGGGCAGGCAGTATGATTTCCTCAAAACATTTTTCAAGACATGAGTTACTGTCACTGTGAGCAAGCGTGCGTCTGTGTGGTCACCTGATGCAGCGTCGTGGCCTATGTCCGCAGCCCCCGTGGCTGGGCCTGAAGGAGATGTCTGGCTGGGCAGCAGTCACTGTGGTGGGCATGTGGAAGTGGTTGCAACTCAATGAGAAGGGATTTCTTGTCCATAAAGCCATCCGCAGGGGAATGATTGCTTCCTTAGAAAAAGTAACTGTTTCCATTTCTTCCTCTTTGAAAGAAGAGTTGAGATTTGTCAGCCAGGTACTGCACACCATCAGACATCTTGTAATTCCTGACCTGTGGTGACAGTGGAGTTCTTACTTGAATGGAGTGAACACTTCTCTCCAATTGCTTGACCTTGGCCACTGGCAAGGAGCGCCAAGGTCCTTGCCGCAGGCGCTCATGCCTGGAGCCATGCTGCACCTTCACTGCGGGCAGCCCGACAGAGCTGCGGAGGGGCCCTGCTGCCATTGCCCTGGTGACTTCAGCTTTAAGCTTAACAAATACACATGGGAAACATTTGAGTTAAGGATGTATATGTTGTTGAGACATTGTGATTTTTTTTTTTCCCCCCTGACTGACGAAGTTACGCTTTGCTTTTGGGAGCTGAGGATGTTTTGTTGGAAGCAGGATGGGAGAAATCACTTTAAGGTTTATTCACATAAAAGGCTGCAGACTGTGTGGTGTGTTGGAGGCTTTGAAGTGGTGACTCATTATGCATCATCAGTATCAGGAAAGAGTGCTTTATGTACCAGACCAGCAGACTACTTTTAGAAACAGTGAATGTGGAGCTGGGGGAGACACAATGTTGGAAGCCAGTGATGCACATTATAAGTAACTTCAATAAGTGGCTTTGCAAGAGGAATGTGGATTTCATAAATTTGTTCCACTTTTGGCTATTATGAGCAATTTGTACTTTCATGATTATTGTAATTTTGGAGTGGTTTAAGTACAAAATTATCTGTAAGATTATCTGTTGTCAGATTCTGTATTGAAGTTATGACTGGTACCATGACCACCCTTTCTGTTTAGCGTGAATCGCATTAAGCTTCGTAATCTCCAGCTGTTCTAGGCAAAGTGTGCTCTGTAAGACTGAGGTGTAGACAAAAATGTTCTAATTGTCCGGTATCCTCCACTGAAACTCTGGTGTACCCCTTCAATCTTAAATCAGAAGTCACCTACTTGGTATTTGAGTTTCCTGGGGTTTGTATTTTTCTGACTATCCACCATTACTATTAAGAGCATTTGAACTCTGTTGCATGGAAAAAAAAAATGCGAGGCATTATCTTGTGGTTTTTCTTTGCATTTTAGGTCTTGAAGTGTGTATCTTTCAGTTGCAGAGGAAGGTGTAACTGGATCTTGTTTTGCTTTCAGCTTCCATGCTACCAGTCTAGCCTTATGCTGCCATTGTCTTAAGGATTCGAGAGGATTACAAAACTGCATTTCTTAATACAGACTCATCCTACTTTTTTGTTTAAAAGAAAGATTCTCTTTATATGTTAAGAGAAATTAACATATAAAGAAGGCATTTTTCTATGGTGAAGCCGCAGTAAGAAACAAGCGGGTAAACAGATGAACTAGTTGCAGGGTCTTTTTCAGAATTGATGTTGGACTGCTGGTTTAATTCATTGCTTCTGTGTGTGCTCCAAGGGAAAATGTAGTGGTGCTCTTCTTACCTGTCTCTTGCCCAGTGGTCAGACTAGTGGGATCTGGTAGGTCAGAAGTTAACTGTCCTCTTAAAATTCTGTTTTGTGTATTGAGACCTGGGTGTGGAGTATGAATGCATACAATTAGATTTGAAGAACTGAAGTCCTGTGCTTTGTTAATATTCTTTGGAGGAATTCAGTTTTAAATTGTATCTTTTAGATTAAAACCTATGCAGTGTGTCTCCTCTTGAGTGCCTTCATATCTACGGGTGAAGATAAACTCATCTCCAGTGGAATACTGATAAGGAGGTTCAAGAACTTGCTAAAAGCAGAGCTGAGGCTGCAACCAGATTCTCTTAATCCAGTCTTGCTCAGTAGTTACTCTTCTAAATTCCTAAATTCCTTCTCTGTGGGATGTCTGGAAGAACTTTCTGTGGCTAAAACCTTACTGCCTGTGTGTTTGATGAGAAAAGCTCATTGCCTTGGAATTTCTGGTGTGCATCT
Source organism: Alectura lathami (assembly GCA_013399715.1). Classification (NCBI taxonomy): domain Eukaryota; kingdom Metazoa; phylum Chordata; class Aves; order Galliformes; family Megapodiidae; genus Alectura; species Alectura lathami. The sequence goes on along the minus strand of VXAV01002684.1, from coordinate 148,112 downwards.
TCTGATGAATTCTATGAACAGCATTAAGGTTTTTGTGGAACGTACACATTAAAAGTAATTACTTCGGTCTTTTTACAGTAATGTTGCACTGTATGATCTTTTCCATTACATCTGAGACTTACGGTTAGCTTTTTAAAGGGTTAGTGTTTTGAACACTGAAGAGTTAAGTACAAGACAGACCACCATTATAGAAAGCTGGCAGGCNAAAAAAAAAAAAAAAAAATCTGTTGCAAGTATTTAATGAAATAGTCTTTAGGATAATTCTAAGACAATACAGTGAAAGGCTTGAATGTCTTTCCTCTCTCTTTTCTATCTGAAAACTGGCAATTCTCATTTTCTTAATTGGGAAATGAGAAGATTTTTGGATGTGGCCTTTTGTTTATGACTTACGGTGAGAGAGTCCAGGAAGGAAACATTCAGTCTGCTGAGCAGGCAAGCAGATCACAAGGATTTGTGAAGATTGTGGAAATGCAGGTATGTTAACATTGCGTGTCTGACTTGCTCTTAAAATGATCCTTTTCTTCAGGTGCAGGTGTTCATTTTGATTTGAAAGAGTCCTTTTAAAAATGTCAGAAGTTGACTGTCCAAAACTAGAGATTTCCTAAGTGACCTCATCTGAAAACCTTTAGGTATGTCTACTTTTCATCTCCATCAATTAAAATTAGTTCTCTAAAGCATTCATGAGTTCATTCTCATTCTGATATGTTGACTTCTGTCTTGCACCAAAATAATCTTTGCTAATTACTGTTAAAGGGTTTGAATTTCATGGAAATATCTGTAAGGAAATTGTAGTCTTGAACAGAAACAAAACCTTAAAAGTGAACTGCCAAATGCAATACTTCTGGTCAAGTCCTAGTGCCAGGTAGTTTCCAACTGCAGATGCAGTGTTACTCTAAATGTTGCAAAACACTGTAAATCTTACCGTAAAATAAAGCACAGCTTCACAGTAGCTTCTGCTCTGTGCATTTAAAAAACTTACTGTAAGTTGTCATAAAATCATTGCAGCAATAAGAGGTGTTTGTGGAGCACTTTACTTGTCTCTTACCTTTCCCAGAGGCTGGTATTAACCTGCCAAGCCTCATCTCTGAGTTCAGAGTTGTTAATGCTGGAACTATTTGTGAGTTTTTTTACATTTCAGAGTTATTTTTCCTAATTAGAAAAGCTTATTTGTTCTTTTTTCACTTGCTTTAACATGAAGGAACTTGCTACACTTATTTTATAATGGGAGATGATTTTTTAGACAGCATCTCTCTCTGTATGCATTGATTTGAAAGATTGCTTTGGTGAGTTGTGATAAATGGAAAACATTAGTATTATAATGGAAATATTCTGGAAATCCTCTTAATACTGGCAGGTAGCATATGATGTTACGTAAGGTAGTGCTGATTATTTTTGAACAGTCCAATTTCTCTACCAATAACAAACATTGTTGATAAAATTATTTTTCACTTGTGGCTCTCAATGCCATATAGCTTATTGTGTGCACCTTTCAAGAACTAGTGGTATTCTCATCTGCAGAGCTCTGTTTTCTGCGGCTTAGCCCTGAAGGCATTTTAAAAATAAACTTGGCATGCTAGGTAGTCTTCTGTAGTTATTTCTTTGACTGTACCAAACACCGTTTTTCCCTCCTTGCGTTTGGTTTCATGCAATCATTTGGAATAATATCCTAGTTATTTTGGCTATGTATGTCAGTTCTGCACTGCCTCCCTCCCTGCCCACAAGCTATTTCCTTCATTGTCTTTGCTTTCTTCCCTGACATAGCCTACCTAAATCCAGTACCTGTAGGAGGTTTCCTTTAGAACAGAAAGGTCAGCAGCTCTGCACGGCCGGACATGAATACCGGGTTGTTCTGCTTGCTTTGCTCCCTGCTGCTCCCTGGCAGGGTCTGCTGCTGTTTTTTTTTTTTTTTTTTCCCTTTCCAAAGTCATAAAAAACTTGGCCGTAGCCAACTTGCTGATGGGATTAATCAGCATGCTGGGCATATCTTGTTCCCCTGTTTAGGAGTGAAAATTCTCAAGCTTTTTCTCTCTCCACGTCAAGTTGAGTGCAATGTCCAGCAGCCTTAAGGTGGGCAGGAGGCTGGAGAGAAAAGGGCTTCCTGGGGAAGTAGGGGGGTGAGAACAAGCCCTTTGAGCTAGGGCTGAGAATTTATTCCATGTTTTCACAGCTTGAGTTATTAAAAAGTCACCTGAGGGGTGTACAGGGCAAACGGGATGTGTGGTTTCTGGCTGATCTTTTGAGTAAAAGTGACCTTGTTTGTTTGGTGTATTTCCTTTTACAAATAAACACAAAACCCTGTGAAACTCAGATGTCTGAGCAGGAACTTCATCTTAGCTCATCATCTCCCCCAGTCTAGATACAGTTATTTATGGACTTGTGGTTTTTATTTCTTCTGCAGCAGTCAGATTCTCTAGTATCTCATATTGTACCAGTAATGCTGATATCAAGATACAGCACATCATGGTAGCTCCTGGAAACCATGCAGGTAGTCTACCTCATTTTGTTTAATGCCGTTTAAAAACAAACAGGAGGAAAAAAAATCACAAAAATTGCTTTGCAGTGTTACCAATATATATTGAGTTTTAGCAAATGTTGGAGGCTAGGAGGTGATAGTGATAGTTGTTCATCTTTCTGGAATAGAGATGAGAATTTAGGTCCATTAGTGGATAAACATGGAGGTCATCAGTGCCTGTCAGCATCTTGTTTGTGGTGTCTGGTGTATAGAAGGGCAGCAGAGAAAGAAGGCTGAGCATGAGTTCTGTATATATGTTGGGGGTGGTTTATTCCCAGTGTCCTTGTGCCTGGTGGTGTTGTGGGGCACACCTGTATGTTTTTAACTGGCAAATGTATTCAGAAATGTTTGTGTTGTTTCTGTTTGCTCCCTCAGCCATTTCTGATGCCAGTCCCTCAAAGCTAATCGAGAATATATAAACCCAGTGGGACAAAGGTCTCTAGGAACTGAGTCAGCTTTGCTGATCGTGGATGACTTACTCATTATAATTGTTGGGTTTATGGAGTTTAATACTTGAATTATTTCATGTTGCTTTGGAACGGTGTTTGGATAATTCCACTTTGACCTTCTGAAGTTACTTATAAAAATATATTTAATGTATTTTTAGTTGCATATAGAAGATGGAAAACCATAACTTGTACCTTGCAGGTATTGCAAGGTACCATATTGCATATAGTTAGTTGCCTTTTGGGGAAAATGTGCCATTTAAACCCTATTTTCCCAAAGAAGCTTGTGGTAGGAATTCTGATTTCTTTTTGTTAGGTCTTTAGGATGACAATAACTTCCTCTGTCTTAAAGGAGGACTAAGCACTTCCCACTGTGACAAATTATGTTTCTCAGTGCTGGTGCAGCCTGGTTCTGAAGTGAGTAAAAGACACAAAATAGATTCAGTGTAAAACAATGAAGATCAATGGGTTAGGGTTAGTTTGTCAATAACTGCTGTATTGTGGGGAAAGATGCAGATGTTTTTCTCTTACTGTGGCACTTGAAGACTGCAGTGTTTCCTGTGGCGTTCAAACTAAAGTAATTTGTCTGCAAGGAGAATGACATTCAGAGGAGCACTCTTCATAACTTCGTTGTGTGGCAGCCTAAGTTACATTAGGTGAGCCTTACTTTTAGTGCAGAATCACTGTTTTACTCTCCTCCTAGCACACTCGTGTGTCTCTGTTAAACTAGTCCATCAGGCTGGAGAAGATTCTGTATTTTCAATGAAAGCTAGTCACTTTATCAGTAGCATTTACTCAGATACAGATACAAGAGTATGTGAAGTTCTTAGCAGTGAACTGTTCCCTTCATGACAAAGAAGCAAGGAAGGCTATTCAGAGCCGTGTAGCAGCCTCTTAAATACCACCTGACCTTAAGAAAACAGAGTAATGAATGAGAACCACAAAAAGCCTTGGTGGGTTTGTACAATGTGTGAAAGCTGCTGCTGGAGCTGTTTCAGACTGAAGGGAAGTGCAGGTTCCTGCTGTGCCTGTCAGCTGGTGTCTGCATCTCAGGCCCTCATGCTGTGGTACCTCCTGTGATGCTGCTGCAGCGGCACAGCCCTGAGCCACAGGGCAGGGCTGTGGCTTCAGGTGCACCAGGAAGGACGTGTGAAGTCAGGATGTCTGTCTGAGAAATATTTTCTTACCTGGTTCTTCTAATTTGTACTCTCAGACCTGTTCAGCTGTACTTGTTGATGGTTCCACCTTGCAAGGGCATCAGTCCTTCAGCTGTGAGTCTTGTGTGACTTGACAGCATGCCGTCAGAAGGGAGAAGAAATATGTGGTCAAATCTAGTATATGGAGGAAGAAGTCTGATACCTGGACACTGTTCTGAGCGACTGAAAACACAGGACTATGCCCTCAAGGTTTGTTTTGCAGCTCGAGTTCATGTTTTGAGGTTATTTTTTTAAGTAAAATGCTTTTGACCATGTTGCATTGTTATCACTAGAAAATATTGAGTTGTATATTCTGGATACTGAAAGCGGTAGTAGTGCTTTCATTCTCTTTACCTTCTGAAACACTTGTGCTTTAAGTAATAAAAGCAGGCTTTATTCTGTTGTTTGATTACTTCTTTCTTTATGCCTTTACCAGGAGTTAACGTCTTTCAGAATTCCACTGTCAGAATTTCCTCTAGTTTTCTTCTCTTTCACATCACTTCCCCTCTGCTTATCTACATTTATCTTTGTCTTTATCAGCCTTTTCCACTATTCTATTCTTTAGTTTTCATTGCTGTAATACCTGTTTCATTGTTGTTTTCTTAAGAGGAAAACAATCCCCCAAACATAAAGGCAGTTTAAAGTCTCTGGGAGGGATCAAGATATGAACCTAACCAACAAAAGCATCTTAAAGCCTAACTTTTGTTGTGCTTTTTTCTTCTAGAGCTTTGCTCTGCTTGTTTTCTTCTTTGGCATAGTGAGCTCCACAAAGGAGAATCAATTCAGTTTTGCAAATCAATGAAGGCCTCCCCATATTTTAAATCTAGGACAACTTAAAAGACAAATGTATCTTCACCAGTAAATGGTTATAAGCAGTAATGCATCAATGCACTGGCCAAGTTGTGCCCTGTCATTCTTTTGGTAAACTTTAAGGAGCAAGTGCTACATTGCGTTGCTCATTGCAAGCTTTTGTATTTATTTGATTTAACGTTAAAAGCAGTTCTTGCTTTACTGTTTACAGCTGTTGAAATTTGTCTGATTTGCTAGTCTGGAACGTGAGAGAGTGCTTGGCTTGCTGCCTGCTTTTCAGCAGCTTGTCATGGACAGATGTTGTGTAGTCTCCTTCCGAGTGTTTTAAAGCTGCTCAAGTGAATTCTTCAGACAGCGCTTATAAACCCCCACACAGGCTTTTGGAGGCTAATAATTTAGGCTGTAAGGCTAAAAATTGAAAATCTCAGATGGCATATTTGACATACAGTTCAGTGAGTGCGCACAGACAAATCATCAGGTTTTGGTGGTTTAAAAATACACCTAGGAAAATAAGTACAAATTCTAACAAATTCCAGTAATTATGCAGGAGATCATAAAACAGGAGAACACAGAAGTGCTCAATGAGATAAGCATGTCACTCTACTTTGCGAAGGGTACATAAGATGTAACTTGCACGTTCAAAATGTGAACATTCCAAGTGATTATGGTGCTGTAGGTTCTGTGCCTGTTTCATGTAGTTTTAGATTCATATATACAACTTAAAAAGTAAAATGATTTGCATGTCCATAACTCCTAGGAGAAATGTGGAATATAAATCAAGTCTGACTGCCATGTCAGTCGTAAAAGGTGTCAGTGTTTCATGTGATGTGACTGTGGAAATGCAAGTGGATTGTGTGTGCAAGAATTGCTTGAGCCCACTCTTCAGCAGCATGCTGCCAAAGGGCACTTCCAGAACAGCGGTAAGAACCATGGTTAGGACTGGGCTAAAAGAAATTCCAGATAGGACCAAATGCGGTTTATATTATATCCAAAACTTTCTCAAGAAACCCTGTTAAACAGAAAGTGTGCTTGATCTTCAGGCTAGTAACAACAGACAAAGAGAAGACTGAGGTGTTCAACATTTTATTTTATTTTTTTTTGCCTCAGTCTTTGACAAAAACTGCTCTTGATGCATCCCTTGAGTGGATGGGTCAGAAGGTGGGGACTGGGGAAGCTAACCTCACTGTAAGCGAGGATCAGGTTTGTAACCACCTGAGGAACCTGAACATCCAGAAGTTGATGGGTCTTAATGAGATGCATCCCAGAGTCCTGAGGGAATTGGCTGATGCAGTTGCCAAGCCACTCCCTATGATATTTGAGAAGTCATGGCAATCAGGTGAGGTCCCTGGTGACTGGAAGAAGGGAAATGTTACACCTATTTTCAAGAAGGGTAGAAAGGATGACTCAGGGAACTACCGACCTCTCAGCCTCACCTCCGTGCCCGGAAAGATCATGGAACAGATCCTCCTGGAAGCTATGCTAAGGCACATGGAAGACAGGGAGGTGATGAGAGACAACCAGTATGGCTTCACCAAGGGCAAGTCCTGCCTGACCAACCTAATGGCCTTCTACAATGGCATAATGGCATCAGTGGACAAGGGAAGAGCCACTGATGTCATCTATCTGGACTTCAGGAAGGCCTTTGACATGATCCCCCATAACATCCTTCTCTCCAAACTGGAAAGATATGGATTTGATGGGTGGAATCTTCGATGGATGAGGAACTGGTTGCTAGATTGCACCTAGAAAGCAGTGGTCAATGGCTCAATGTCCGGATGGAAATCAGTGACAAGTGGTGTCTCTCAGGGGTCCGTTCTGGGACTGATACTCTTCAATATGTTTCCTGACAAATTTTTCTCAACTCTCTTTTAGTTGGTTCATTCTTTCAACCCTTCCACTGGATTGCAGTCTCCAAGGGGGTATGCAAATCCCATCTAATATCTAAAACTTTTGCTAGCCCTTGAACAACCTTTGTCACAAAGTGTGGCCCTCGGTCTGATGGCATTCTCCACAAAATTCCAAAACGAGGTATAATTTCTTTTACCAAAACTTTATTCAGTTCTCATGCCTGGTGAGTGCAGCAGGAAAAGGCTTCTGATACTAGCTGATAACGATACCCATTTTGCCATGGAAATTCTGAAAAACTCAATTTGCCAATAGCCACCTGGCATATTTTCTTTCTTGGTCTATGCAGGGGGTAGTCTTGGTTGAATCTAAGGATTATTTTTCTGACACATAGAATCATCCAAGTTGGAAGAGACCTTTAAAGGCCATCTAGTTCAACTCCCCCGCAGTGAACAGGGACATTTACAGTTGGATTGGGTTGCTCAGAGCCCTGTCCAACCTGACAGGGAAGGTCTCCAGGGATGGAGCATCCACTGCCTCTCTGGGCAACCCGTGCCAGTGCTTCACTACCCTTAGTGTATAAAACTTTTTTCTTATATCTAGTCTAAATCTCCTCTCTCTCAATTTGAAACCAGGCTGGTCAGCATGCAGGAGTCACTCCCCTGCTTCCTGCAGGGACACCCAGTCAGGTACATCTCACATTTTCTTACAACACTCTTTGCTATACCCCCCATTCAATGCTGATCACTTGATTTTGTATTATCTCTTACAGCCTCAGTGCCCCAATGGGTACTTTGGTGCTTTAAGTTCCCTCAACACAGCTGTGGGGTCTGTAATTTGATTATCTTCAGTGTTCCACTGTCCTCCAGAGCTTCGGAGGCCCGGCATGCCCGCTTGGTGCGCCCGTGTCCACCCCTCAGCCCACCCCACCAACCTCCCCTCCTCAGCGCCGTGCCAGAGCCGCAGGCTGAGCCACGGGTCTCCCTGCCGCTAGTTTCACAGCAGCGCTTACACCCTCAGACAAGAACCAGTTCCAGTTTGCTCGCCGGGCCCCAGGCAGGCCGAACGAGCTGTGCACGCCGTGTGACTCCGGCCGCTTCGCTACCCACAAGTTCGGTATCAACAGCGAAACCGCTCCTGCCCTCAGCAGCCCCCTCAGCGCCGTTCAAAAGGGCGCCGGCAGCCCGCGCCTGCGCACTGCCCTCCCCGCTGGGCGGCGAGGCGGCTTGGGGAGAGGGAAGAACTACACGTCCCAGCACGCCCCGCGCGACCCGCTCCTTACGGCCACAGGGAGCCGGCCTCTCGCAGGGCAGGCCGGGAGCTGTAGTTCTTTGGCCCTGGGTATTGTCTCTCCCCTTTCTCTGTCCGGGAACCCGACCGCCACCCCTGCCGGGTGAGCGCGGTGAGTGACAGCTCCCCGCAGCCAGTGGCCGAGGCGCGGTGTTGGCGGAGCCCGGCGCCCGTCTCCTCGGTGACCGGGGGAGCTGGTGCCTCAGTAGAGTAGCCGGAGTCCTGGGGGACGGAGGTGAGTGAGTGACTCCGGGCGG
>VXAV01002684.1:119938-132978 GCA_013399715.1 Alectura lathami | reverse complement strand
GTTGATACTGGTTCCTAAAAAAAAAAAAAAAAAAAAACCCCAACCCAGCAGCCTGTGGTATATTAACACCATGTTATCTGCACACTAAAATTTAAATGTATATTATTATCATCTAAAACATTTCAGATGAAGGAAGTACCATGGCTCTTTCTCCTTTGCAGAGGCTTTGCATATTCCTGGTTAATTGAGTGCAGCTCTGGAATTGTACTTCTGCTGGAAGTGTCTGTCAGAGCTTTCTCACATTTCTTCTTGTCTCTTCATTGTTTCCAAATGTTGTAGTGGCACTGCAATAAAAGAAGACATGACATTCTAACGACTTCAGTTCCTTCTGACCTTCAGCAGCAAAAGGATGGAAACAGTCTGGATTTTCAGTCTGGTTCCTTCTTTTTAGAGGGCTGGCTTGGAAAGGTCACTATTTTCATAGATACGTGGTCTAATCATGAGTCAAAAACTTACAAACCTTAAACTTTAATGAAATAAGGCATTTCTATTTTCATAAAAATTAATTCCAGCAAACTTCTCAATAGAAGCAGTGTTAAACCTACATTAAAGGATAGTTGCTAATGATGACCTTAGTGTCCAGTAGGTCACAAATCTAACATACTGCCAGTAAGCTGCAGTTCAAATTATATTGCAAATTACTACTTAATCTACTTGTTTTGTCTGCCATTGGGTTTCTGGAAACCTAAGCAAGAAGAAGTGAAAAAAAAAATGTGTGGAAGGGATATCCAGTAAAATTGCATACCGTTCCCTTTGCCACATAGATGTTTTGCTGCTGAGGGAACTAATCTCATGGGATTCTTTGTTGATAACTGGGTTTCTGGTAAAGTGGAGGTCATCAGTGTTACAATAAAAGAATCAATGGCAAAGAGCTGTGTTTGAAACATTTGCTGACTCCAGGGAAAGACCAAACCTCATGCTCCAAATGAGTCTTCAAGAAGCGTTGCTCTTTCATCAGTTTTTATAATTGATTCAAGTCTCCATCAGGACATCCCAGTCTATTTTTTAGGAAAAAAAAATCGCCTGATTTAAAATACCCAACTATTGCTCACTAGATAAAGTGAATGAGAGCAGGGATTCATTAGTTGTTTCAAACCATTATAGACAAAATCTTTGTATTGTTGTGACACTCAGACACTAAGGCACTTTTATGTATATATTTGTACTTTTAAGTTACTTTTTAAGTGTATTTTTAAGGTAGACTGACTGCAGCAGGCCACAGTGTTTTCCAGACATGCAGTAATATATTGAATTTCAAATGATTCAAGGTGAGTCACACTTGTCAAAAAACGAAATAGAACAGAAAAAAAAAACCCACATCCAAGCAGAAACCCTTCAAGCACCCACCCAAAGCATCTAACATCCCGCTCTGTTTGCTACCCTGAAGACTACACACTTCAAGGTCTGCTTGCCAAGAGCTTTGCTACTGGACCAAGGAAAAGGCTTCTCTCAGTGCAGGCCCTGGTCCAGGTGCACTGAGGATGCTGGTCCCCAGCATCTTTGGGAACTGGAGAGCCCCAGGTGCAGTTCTTGCTGTGGGATGCTGTTGAAACTCCTTGAGGGTGTCTGTTACAGCTTTGTGTCTGCAGTGTTGTCCATGATTGTAATATAGATTGGATTTTTTCAGAGGTTTAAAACTAAAAAAATTTATTTTTGAAATGCTTGAAATGTATTTCATGGAATATACTAATGAGAATCACATTGAAAATTGTAGAATCACAGAGTGTTTGGTTTGGAAGCAATCTTAAAGCCCACCCAGCCCTAACCCCCTGCTGTGGGCTGGCTGCCACCCACTGGATCAGGCTGCCCAGGGCCCATCCAGCCTGGCCTTGAGCACCTCCAGGGATGGGGCACTCACAGCTTCTCTGGGCAGCCTGTGCCAGGGCCTCACCTCCCTCTGAGTAAAGAATTTTCTCCTAACATCTAACCTAAACGTCCCCTCTTTCAGCTTGAAACCATTCCGCATGTCCTATTGTTGTCGGATTGTGTAAACAGTCGCTCTCCCTCCTGTTTATAAGCTCCCTTTAGGTACTGAAGGGCTGCAATGAGGTCTCCCCGGAGCCTTCTCTTCAGGCTGAACAAGCCCAGCTCCCTCAGCCTTTCTCCATAGGAGAGGTGCTCTGGTCTCTGAGCACCCTTGTGACCTCCTCTGGACCCACTCCAACAGCTCCAGTCTTTCTTGTGCTGTGCTTGTGTGTGACCAGTAGTAACATACCACCTGCTGTATCACTCAGATCAGCATATATCAGAATATATGTTCCAACACAAAATATCTCAATTTCTCTTCCGTTCTAAGTGCATTTGCTAATAAAATAAGTATTCTGTTCTTTGATTGATAATTTTATTTGCAAAAGAGACATTTAAAATGTTCCTACATGGCTTTTGCATTTAGTCTCCTCATTAAGGCAACAGAACTTCTTTTGCATTTTAATTTTGTTTTTTTTTTTGGTATTATTGAAGGCTGTTAAAACAGATGAGGAATGCTCATGAAAGTCTTGAAATCATTTGCAAGCATGAGTTGCAAGCACTTAGCATTATTCAGAGTACTTAATAGAGATGAAGTGGTACTGTGTTCTCATTTTACATCTTTAATGAAAATAGTCATGGGATGTCACGTTATGGGGAGCATACCTCTGTACCTTTGTAGGTACTGTAAAAATAGGGAAAGTCTCTGGCTTTGCACATTAGAGCACTCATTTGCTTTCGTAATGGATTGATATTCAAAAATATAGTCTTTTTTTCTTGCTTTGTGTGGAGAGAAGAACAATATCTGTTCCATAACCTTGTTCAGATGGGTTAGATGAGTGTTCTAGAAAACTCTACCTCCTCTGCTTACTGTGACCTTTTTAAGGCACTGATTTTACATAGCATGCTCAGACACCTTCCAGTCATGGAATATAGTGTGGAAACTGGCCACCTGGGATTCCGTTCATATTTTTACAACCTAGTGGCTGAGTCTAATCTGAGTCTAATGTTTAATTCATCAGAGCAGCCCTTAAATTGCTTCGTAATTATTATTATTTTTTTCTTGTCTGTTACATTAATATGAAGAGTAATATACCCTACAAGTGGGAATGCACAGAAACTGCTAGAGGGAGAAGAGGTTACCAAAGCTCGAGCTTTTTGAGATGGACTGCACATCCGTATTACACACTGGGGAAGGGACACGAGTGCCTGGATGCAGTTCTGATCTAGAAGAGCTGCTGTGCAGCTGAACAGTGATGGTCACAGCATGCAATACAGCAAAATATGCTCTGCTGTACAGCGCTAGTGGGGAATAAGAAGGGCATAATTTTATAGCTGCACCTGTAAAAAAAAAAAAAAAAATCTGTGAATTGTACAGAGCACAAGCCTAGATGTGAGGAAGCTGCATGCGTCTACTGCAAGTTACACTTGCAGAACTGGATGTGGGGAGTGTGGGTAGAAATATATATGGCGTTTGAGACTTCGGGTTGCAAGGACATGAACAAGTTCTCTGAGCTTTGTGTTCCCTTTAGTGTTGCAGTTCCTTAATGGTGTTTATTTTTTCAGTTTGTGAATTAGAACTGGAGTATAATTCTGTAATAATTGGCAAAGCCATGAGTTTTTTACATTAGTAGTCTTTACGCAGCTACAAAGTATTTTAAATTTCAATATAAGTACAAAGAGTTGAAAAAACTAAAATTGTGTAAACTGGTTAAATGTTACTGGATAGCTTGTGTTTTTCTTTTATTTTTTTATTTTGCTATTTTTTACTTTTTATTTATTTTTATTTTTGGAAGAATTGATCTTAAATTATTGAACTTATACACTTTCACAAGGGCTGTATTACTTGTATTTTAATCCCTGTTTTGTTAAATAGTTGTTATATGGGGAAGAGCAAAATTGTGAGTTCATCTGAGAGATCTTGGTTCTATTCCACCTCTTCTGACTTAGATTTATGGGGAGGTACCTTTGGTGCCACGCACCTCTGAAGCTGTTTCCTGCACTGAACCTCATGCTTCCTGTGTTTCTTGAACAGATTTCTACTGAAGCATCTTCTTAGACTTGTTGGGAGTGTCTCCTTGCCTCTTTGTGGAAAACAGGTAGTGGGAGGCTTTGAATCTTAGCATGACTGAGGAAGATTTGTGGTAGTGAGACGCTTCTGGATTACTGCAAGACTGATACTGGGCAGGGGCGTGTGTTTTAATGAGGCCTCTGAGACTAGCAGGTGGAGAGTCTCATTGTAGTTTCACTGGCAGTGGAATAATTCCTGCTCTTTTGTTTGTTGCTTCTTTGCTAATGCCTTGTTATTTCCACCTTCAGCATCCCTCCTACTGATCCTTTTGCATAAATTTGGGTTGCACAAAAGCAAAGAACCAGCAGAAATATAAAAACATCAGGGGATGTTAGGATTGGCAAGGGACTTGAGGAACTGCTGAACAAGGAAGCATTCCTTTCCCTCTAGACTAAATTAATCTAATACATTTGATTTTGTTCAACTCTTACTCTCTGATTTCAGGCTAGGGCCTGGCCAAAAATATGTCTAACCATTACTGTTTTAAATTAACTCTCTTTTTTTTTTTTTTTTCCTCCTGGAGAGCTTTATAACAATCAGTTTAGATTTTGATTTTTCTCTCCATGAGGACAGGAACCTAGGCATTGACCTCTCCTTTCACCTCTTTTTTTTTGTTTGTTTTTGTTTAAAGAAAGTCTGTTTTAATATTGTGAAGGCATATGTAACATTTAAGATCACAGGTGGCTTTACAGCTGGAGCGAAGTAACTGGTATTTGGGTACTAGTTCTATTCCAAGTGAGTACGACAAATCTATTAAAAAGTAATTAAAAAGTCTTTTAAAATTTAGAGTACTGCTTTTTAGAAACCCTTTTTTGCTTCACATTTGTCGTAAGACTTTTACCTTGAGCACGTTGAAGTTTGTGCTCATGAAGAGCATGAATTTGTGAATGGATGGCATTTGTAGGTCTTAGGAGAAGATAAACTCATTGTGGGACAGTCACTGGACAATATTACGATTCTTTTTTTAAGCCAAAAAAGCTGTCAGTTGCTTTGTAACCTTCATGACTTAAGTTACTGAAAATATTGTAAAAGTTTAGAAGACAGATAAGCAATACTGTGGGATTCACTCATTTATGTTGCTTGTTAATATGTATTCTGGGTTACTCTATTTTGATCAGAAGTTTAACTGTAACTACTTTAAAGCTGGTCTTTATTTTCAAAGCAAGCAGGATTTAAAAAGATACTTTGTTCAAGTTACAAATGGATTTTTCTTTTTGGTAAAAAATTTTTATTTGCTTCAAATCCAAGAACTGCAGTGTTTTTTTTGTTGGTAGCTGAGTGGTAAACTAACTGAAAGGCAGATACTTTGGATGCAAAGACAATGTTGGCAAAGCTGTGTGGTTCTATTTTTTTTTTTTTTAATTACATGTTTTTTTTTTCCTTTCCTCTACAATTCTGTTTGCTCACTAACTTAAATTGTTCCACCCCAGCTGTTTATAAAGCAGAATTAATGGCATCTGGATTGCTATTCTTATGCAGTACAATTTAATGTTAACCTTTGGTATTATAGGCTTTGATCTGATTTGAGATGTACGTCTATACCTTAAAGAAAACACAACTGAAATCCCAAACATGAAGCTGGATCTCAGGATGTGCTAATGTGAATTGATCTGCAAAGAGGCATTCAAATGAAATGGGACCTCTAATACATTTTGCTGTGCAAAACTGAAAAGCAATTAAATGTTTAGTCATTTCATGCAGCTTTTCATATGTGTTGTAATCTTCTAAAATAATGATTTCTAAAAATGGTCATCTCTAGGGTCTTTAAAAATGTATAAAAATCTACAACGATGCTTTTTCTCTGAAAAGCAAATCAGATGAAATCTGTAGAATAAGTGTCTTTAGAGCAATGTTTATTTTCTGGAAATCTCATTTCAAAATAAGGGAAGAAGGTATCTCAGGATTTCTGAGCTAGTTTTGAGTTGCAAAGGCAGCATCCTGAGAAAGAAATGAAAAAAATAGAGTGGAAAGAAAGAATTAGCACAAAATTAATTTCAAATAATGAAAAAAAAAAAGCTTTGTTTTAAGTTTTAAACATAGGAGACTTACTATAAGTGTTCATAAAATTACTCTCTAGGCTATGTAAGTGCCACATTACTTTAACAAAAGCAGAAACCTGAACCAAACCTGTCATATTTGTTCCAAGGCCTGTGGATTCATGGCACTGGATCCCTGCAGCAGACAGCTCTGAAGGCCGGGCTGGCCAGTCAGGGCAGGGGGACTGTGGCTCAGGGACAGCCAACTGCCACGTTCTGGTCTGGGGTTTTCAGCTGGAGGAAGATAGATCCCAGTGCCTTGCATCCGAAAAGATTTAAAGGGAAGAAATAAAAAGGAGAAGTGAAACAGCAGTTCTTGATGGGAGAAGAAATAGATCAATATAGAATAAAGATCTTTAAGTAACAAAAGTAAACATGGAATCTGCAAAACTCACCTGAAGGGTTTAAACAGAAACATGGAGAAATGAAGCTTCAAGAGAGGGGCTTGAAAATTCATTCCATCAATAAAATGCCCATTAAGACATCAATACATTGGCAAGGATAGTACCAGAGGAGGGTATTCTCCATCATCAGGCCAAATTCTGGCTCTTTCACGTAGTTGTGTTATCAGTCCTTCTGTACTCTTAGCAGATGTACCTTAGAAAAAAAAGTTTGCACCTCAATTTCTGCAGGAAAATTATTCCAGGACATCACTATCATGATGTTAGAAACTTCTGTTTATTTTCCAGTCTGAACTCTAGTCAAGGCCACCTTATAGAATCATAGAACCATGGAATCATCTGAGTTGGAAGGGACCTTTAAAGGCCATCCAGTCCAACTCCCCTGCTGTGAACAGGGACACCTACAGCTGGACCAGGTTGCTCAGAGCCCTTACACCCATTCTTCTGCTGCTGGTGTCTCCTTTAGTACAGGAGACTCTTTCTTCAGTGTTTACTTTTTTGTGTATGTGTACAAGTCATGCTTTCTTTCAGCCTTCTTTTTGTTGGATGTGAATTGCTTAGTCTCTCAGTATCCTGTGAAGTAAAGGTTTTGTTCTCCTGCTAATTTCAGTAGCTCTTTTCTGAACCTATTCTAGTTTAAATTCTTTCTGGGAGGTGGGCTACCAAAATTTCACACTGATCTCCAGATAAGGGTTTTGTGTAACTGTAGTGTACGTTTTCCTATCTATATTGTAAATACATCATGTAATAACTCTTCATCTTTTGTGTACTTTTTTTCTTAGCCATATGGCATTGATGGTTACTATTTCTTTTGTAATCAATCAGTAAGGACATCCATATCTATCAGATGAGATATCCAAGCTTGAGATCAGTATCTTATTCATTGTGCCTACTGACCTTTGTGAACCATTTTTTCTTGAATTTATTGTTTCTTAAACTTGGTTTTATGTTTGACATTCCTTTTATTACCTGTCATGTTCCACAGACTGGAAGGGAGACAGTATGTAGTTGTATTTTCCATATAATTTCATCTCATATCTGGTAATATTTGTAATGAGAAATACTGAACAGTATTGTTGCCTATTTATTTTCTGCTAGTCATTTAATTTTGTTTTAAACCTCACCCACCAGACACTCCTTTTGCAAGTGGAAGTCAGCTTATTCTCTTCCTATACAAAACCTTTAACATAATTGTAATTTTCCTCCCTTATTTCTACTGTATTATGGCAATGTATTGATAAAACTAATTTCTTGATTTCTTTTCCTTTTCTGATGACTCCTCATTTGCCGTTTTGATTGTTACTGAGCATTGGCCCATAGTTCCTTGATGTTCCTAGCTAATGCTCAAGGTAATTTGGAGCCAGTATATATAATTTGTTGTGCGTGTGCTTGTAATTTCCTTTAATATACTCAGGTTTTTCTGCTCCTTTGCAATCTCCAACTCATACAAGGAACTATTATCTAGTTGTGCAGAAAAAATGATCTTACTATTCCACCTCACTATTCCATTTTTGAAAAGGGAGTAGTAAAGTACCAAAATCTGGATGTTCAGTGTTCTGTGCCTGGTTTCCTTAGTACAGGAGACAAGAAGCAGATTTCATTTACTGGGATGTTCACTGTGATATAGGAAGGCCTCTTCTCTGTCTTGCCAAAGTGCACAGAAATCTTGTGTGAAATTTTACATGGTTCTTGATTAAATTATGGGCCTAATTACTCTTACAAATGCTGCTGTAATGGTTAGAGGGCAGTGAAATGTGTCATTGTTATCTGATTTTTAAGAGGTATTCTTAAAAGCGATCAAATCCATTGACCAGTAATGGTGAGTAATACCATTTGAATCTTTCAGCACACTGCTGAAAAAAAAAAAAAATACAGGAATTGTAGTGTCATTCAGGCTTGTGGAAAAGCTGCAAAGCTTGAATGATGTGAGGCCTTTTTTAATTAGCCTATCCCCACTTAACCTGATTTTAAGAGGTTCAGTCCCTGATGATGGCAGCAGTGCAGGGCAGCCTGAAGGGTGTTGGTTCATTTTTCTTTCTATCCCACATCATATGGAGCCCTTTCTCTCAGCATGCCTGCCTGCACCCCAGGGCTTCCTGCCTCGATCCGGGGGATCGCACCATGGCAAGCTCTTTCCCCATTTCCCTCCCGCATTCTTTTATGTCTTCCAGGGTATGAGAGATCCAAACACAACATACCCCATTTTTCAGTGCCTCCTTCTCTCAGGCCTCATAGACCCTCACGTGTATCAGCTTCTTTGTTCTATTGTTCCCCAAGACTTCCAGTAATATTTGGTAGTTTTGCACAGACTGCAAGGGATTATTGTGGCATCTGTGTTTCCCATCACTTTTCCGAAGGGTCTAAATTAGGAACTCGCCTCCTGAAGTCTTAAAACTGCATGTTTTTGTAAAGATGAACTCCTGCGTCAGCCTGACCCTTCTGCTGCTTAATATTTGAGAGTAAACTTGGCATGTTTTGGATATCCGCAGAAGTTTCAAATTATGCGATCTCTGTGCATCTGGGTTCTGCACTAAAATGCTTATTATGCACTTTACCATACAAAGTCAAAGAGGCAATTCTAAAAGCAGAGGGAGTTTTTAAAAGCTTCAATAGCTGGAAATAGGAGTTGGTCAAATTGAAATGAGATGATTTAATGGTGGCTATAATTACGCTTTGTGACACACAGAATGTAGTGAGTTCTGCATTAGCTGAACTCCTTACATTGAGGCCTTTTTAGTGGTGGTGTCCCTTTTTCTTTCACCATAAAATCTGTGAATATCAGTATCCTCCCTTTGTCCTGGACGTTTCAGAGGCATTTGATCATGCTGTTTGAGCACGTGCATCACCCTTTCATGGTGCTTGTCTTAAGCAGTCAGGACAGAGGATGGTGTACCTGTTCCACCTGAACAGGAGAAAAGAATTTATGTCAAAATGATTACTTGCCAGTGACTACATTTTTGTTTCAGAGCTCTTAAAACACTGTTCATCACATGCAATTACTTGCTTGTGCTTTTCTCCTCATTAAAAAAATATTTCACTCTTGTGCATGTGAGTCTTGTGAAGTTAACTTTCATTGTGAAACGGTTTTGAAAGCATTTGAAAGCCTCCTTTGGTGGATGTAGATCATCAGGCTTGATAGAGCAGCAGTTTGTTTAACGTTTTAGGTTAGCTCCTGTCTTATAGCCTACTTCTCTCTCTCTTCCTGCTCTTCCACATAGCATCCAAAACCTGTGTCCGATAAGATTCATCCCATTTAGTTTCCCCCCAGGGTCACAAACTGCCGTGTGATGTCCTTTAAATGAGTACATTTGCAAGATCTTGTAAAGCTGGTCTTAGTCTTCACAGTTTTTCTTTCTCTTTTTTCCCCTTTCTGGATTCCTGCTCCCAGCTCCCTGTGTCATGTTGTTGCCTTGGACCCTGGAATACCCAGCAAAAATCTCCCATTTCCTCAGCCTCTTGTACTCCAGGAGCTGCCAATGTCCTTTCCTGCAGCCTCCTTCCTGCTCCTCCTAGCTTTAAAACTCAGGTATCAGAGGAGAGGAATCTCATTGTTGTTTATTTATGTCCAGATGTTTGGCCACGAGGGCAATACATCTAGAGAGACACAAAGACCAGGTGGTACAAAATGGGAATTTCAAGTTGTTTTGTATGACAATTTGTTAAAAAGTTACAATATTTGCCAAGTGCATTTGCTTGAATGTGAAAGAGTGTGATATAGCTCCTTCTGGAGCTGGGAATTTCTTTGAGCTAGCTGAAGATGTTTTCTAAAGGTGTTTGGTTTCGTTGCATTCTGAATAATTGACAAGGTTTCATCAGCTTGCTCTGTGCGCTCACACTCAGGTCAGGGTATCATGTTGGGGACCAAGGTTTCGCGTTGCATCTCCTTGGTGCTACCAACTTCAAGAGTTCATCTTGTTCTCAGCCCAGCATTGGCAGGGTGCATCATCAGCTGCATTGGCAGAACTGTCTTCCTAACAGCTCATCCTTTTTCTTTCTTGGTCTTGAAAGTACTAGACTTTCACAAGTCACCTTGTATTAGATCAGTTTTGTTCCTTCTGTCCCTCTGTTTGCAGTCTGACATGAGCCATGTGCTTCTTGACTCCCTCTGCTTTGTTAATACAGCAAGTACAGCATTTTCCACTTTCTTTGTGCTTTGTTTGTCCACCTTTCTTATCATCAGACAAATTTTTCTCACCCTGGACGCATTCACAAACTGCTGCTATACCAATCCTCCACTACAGAANTTTTTTGTGAAGTACATTAGGAGGTAACTCATCCGTAAGGCCAAATAACCAGGTTAAAAACAAAATTAAAAAAAAAAAGGGTTTTGGAGAGAAGGAAAGTCTATAGCTTGGTCTCTGATTGATAGATATTTCAGGTGAATGTAATTACAGTTACCATTTCTTGTTAGCCTAAGGAAAAGCGGTGATCTGGTTATGTACTAAAAAAGATCATGCAAACCCATTCATTATCCTGCTTTTTCTCTTCTGATCATGCATTTGTCTTGTATTTCTGTCTATGCTAGTTTATAATTTGTATTTTGTTACAGGGAATGTTTTTTGTTAGAGTATCAGTGTGTCAACTCCTTAAATAATACATTGGTTTTTTCTTCTTTATCTGCTAAATCATAACGGCATAAAGGCTTGTGGAGATATGTTCTTTTGTACTTTGACCAGGATAGCTAGTAGAAGCAGGTGTATAAGTACCTGTAGTGCAGAATGCAGAGGATGTATTGCTGTAGCACATGCTTTTCACTAATCAACTGGTTTTCTCACATTTCTGTGCTTTTCTCTTTGTTTCTGGGTTCCTATAATGAAGGCAATTGGTAAATTGTCAGATGGACTTTAGTTTCCAGTATTGTTCTGTAATTTTTTAGATTGTCCTGAGGATCTAGGTATTTTGAGAGTTCTGTTTTACAGATTCAGCAGCACAGTGTTTCTGGAAGAGAATCTTAAGATATGACAGTCAGTAGTTCAATGACATATAGGCAACCTGTGTTTTTTAAAAAACAAAGCCCATTGTCCATGTAGCACACTTCAGTATTTTAGTTGGGCAGCTGGTGGTGAATGAATCAGGATTTTGCTGGTCATACAGTGTACTGTTTTGATTTTTTGTAAGATGGATTTAATGTTTTTTAAGATTTGTTTCATAATGTTGGAAAGATTTGTAGCACTATAATTTCTTTATGGCTAATAGGCTGCAAATTTTACATTTTACATTTTTTACAAATTTTAGTACCAGTCATTGCACTAACAATCTTTCTTTGCCTAAATACTATGGATTTCTTTAGCTGCGCTGGCTAATACGTTCTAGTTGCAATGTCTGTTCTCTTTTCAAGTCATTGATGTTTTTATTTCCAGCTCTTCCAAGTCCCATGAAACACATTTGCCAAAATGTTGTGCTGTTTTTCTTAAGCTACATGATTTTTTTTTTTTTTTAGTGTGTGTGTGCATATGTGTATGCAAGCCAATTTTTTTACATTTATCTGCAGAATGAGGCATAACTTCATAGTGTGGACATCTGGAAAGGAGTCAAAAAAGGATGAAAAGGGAAACTTCTGAACAGCGTTACCAGGAGATTAAATATTCTGTGAACTGTAGTCTTTTTTATTTTAGCAATGTCTTTCTTCATTTCCTCGATTATTAATTTGACTCTTCAGAGCAAGGAAGAGATTTTTGTCAGTTGAAAACATTTTTCTAATTGCAATTATCATCCAAATGGGTTGAGGAAATCATTAGCTCAGTGAATTTTTATGTTTTCTAATTGTTTCTTAAGAACTATGGCATTCTCAAGATCTTTTTTTTTTTTTTTTCTGCTCTTGCCTTTACTGTTCCATCCAGTGCTCAGTAGTGAGTTTTGTATAAGTATGCCAAAAAACATAAAAAAGAATTTTGATTAAGCATTAATTTTCTCTTTCCCTTTTGTACCACTACACAGCTCTCAAGTGTTTTTGCCACTTTCCCTCTTTCTCTTTGTTGTTTTTCTGACCACAACTGGGTAAGCTGCATTTCCTTCTGAAATGGGTATCTGGTCAGAATTAATGTTATCTAGAATCCGCTTCCCAGTGGAATATAATTAGCTCTGTCTTTGGGCAGTTTGTTATCTTCCTCCAATTTGTAATGTCAGTGTTGTTAATTTTTGTTCTGTGTTCCCTAGTTGTATGCCTTTATGTCCCTGAACTGTGTATGGCAATCTATGCTATTTAAACATACACTGGACAGTTCATGTTCTTTTGGGGCTGAAGCAGAAAGAANNGGGCTGAAGCAGAAAGAAAAGTGAATATGTATTTGTTATTCAAAACAGATATGACTGTTATGGATATGTTTTTTTTTTTTTTTCCTTTGCTTCCTTTCACCAGTTTCCTTTTTTGAAAGATGAAGTCCTCCAGGAGATGCAACTTGTTTTGGGAAATACTTGAGGGACCATTAAGCAGAATCCATACTGTGTAACTATTTCATTAGTTTCAAAATACTGCTTGTACTCACATTATTGATGTCATTAATCTCATTAGCCCCAGAATTTGCTGACTTGTTCATAATCCGATTGTTTTATCACTAATGTACATAT
>VXAV01002684.1:85701-119809 GCA_013399715.1 Alectura lathami | reverse complement strand
CGTTTCGAAAAAAAAAAAAAAAAAAAAAAAAAAAAAGGAAATTCCCAAACTGGTATGGTCATACATGGCTAGTGGTGAAACCTGAGAGCTGTACACATAGATCTGTGCTGCTTTACCAAGAGCATCCTCACATGGGAGCAGCCATGTCAGTGCTTTGCTGTGCTGTGCAGTAGTGGATACCACAGGGCAGGGGGGAATTCACTGGCTGGCACAGATTATTGCAGTGGGTGCAAGCTGTCACTGTAGACTGAGGTGAACCAAACGTGGCTGCTTCAGCCGTACCTGCAATCTCAGGGTGAACAGATGGGTTCAGAAGTTGCTCAGAGGGACAGGCACTGTCCTCATTCCAGTGGGTCTGTGACAAGTTACAGATAGCATCTTGCCTGCGTTCACATTTAGTCAATGGTGTTAGCAGAAGCCATCGTAGCTCTTCATATTGCACTTAGAAGCTAATCTCCAGGTGCCAGATTTCCAGTTTTCCTTAGCAGAAGCTGCCCCATTTTTTTCTCAGACAATAAAATATCTTACTAAATTGAAAATTAGGAGGGAAACATTTCATATAAAAATGTATCACTTATGCTGAATGAAGAATCTGGAGATGAACCCTGCTATTTACTTTGTATCCAGATTCCTGTATACTGTGTCATGTCTTGACATTTCTGTTGGCTTTTAAGCAGCCTGTTGTGAATTCTGGTGACTCTCAGAGCTCTGTTGGTGAAGAATAGTATTGACTCTGTAGGAATAATTAAACAGGCAGATATCTACTGTTGGGTGCTTATTTTTTATTGCAGTGAGGAGGTGGTATAATATTCTGGATGTTCTTCGCTACTTCATGTGAGTGGTTGTTAGTGTGAGGTTGAAATTTATGATTGTTCTTTTGGTTATAGATAGACATATATAGATATGTAATCAAAGGATTGAAGGGATACCAACGTATTTCAGAACTGAAAGCATAGAAATTAGCCTAAAAGAAGAAATAAATAGAAAAATGCACTTTAGTAAATATTGTAGAGCTACCAATAAGCAACTCTATAAGTACTCATAAAAACTTTTTAAGCTAATTGTGATGAAGAAAGATCCTGAAATGAAATAGAAGATTTACTCTGAAATAAACTCCATTATTTTCTCAAGTGAAAGAGAACATCAGAAGAAAAGAAGGAATTTTTCCCACACTGAATGTTACAGTGGAAGGGATCCAAAATTTCAGGCACATAATCACAAGTTTTCATAATGTAGTGAGTTTATGCACATCTGCTTAGCACTAGCCATTGACTATGTGCCGACTGTTAAGTTTAAGCTGAAATTTTGCATTTGGCATAAACTAGGTATGTGCATGCTGAGTTGTTGAACTTAACTGACCTATGGTGACTTTTTGAAGAGGAGGAGTATGATTATGGGAAAAACAGATAACCATTGGATTTAATTATTGCAGTGCCAATTCTAGTCATGGAACATTGGAGTGAGGCAGTTTCTTCCTCAGAACAAGAGATTAACATGGTTCCTGTGTTTTGTACTGTGTGATTAAAGCAGTAAAACTTTAAAAAAAAAATTAGTAGTGAGAACAAGATTTTTAAAGTGGAGAAAGATTCCAACAGATGCTGTGTGAGATGACTCTTAGAATGTTAATTTCCAATGGAAAAGACAAATACTTTGTCATTGTAAGAATTTTGTGTGTAAGGCAATAAAGAGCTAGGACAACTGGCTTTTAATTAAGCTCTGTCTACGAATGCTTAGGTGTAGCATGTGCACACTTCAACAACCTAGCTGGTGACTCACGTTGATACAGTAACTTAATGTTCAATATTTATATTTGGCTTGAGTCTGGAAAAGTAGTTCCATAATTTTAATGATTTTAGTACATGACTTCACAGGGCTGTGGCAAGTGACCAGCTTGTGTTGAAACTGGGCTCCTGTTAGAGGCCTGCAAATCTGTCTCCTTGGAATTCTGTACTTATCAATGCAGTCAAGCTGGACAAAAGTAGGATTGTTTAAAATTCAGATGTTGCCACTGTGATCAGTAACGTACTAAAATTAAAAGAGTAAAATAATCATGTATGCTTTCTGTTTTGTTTAGGGTGCAAAATTTGGACATCCAGTGGGATTAAGTCAGGCTCCTGCCCAGCGTTCCTCTGTTCGAAGATCATTTGGGAGATCGAAGCGATTTAGCATTACTCGTTCGCTGGATGACCTGGAGGTAATTAACTTTCACTTAAAACTTAGAAATGAGTCCTGGAGAGGAATGTACAGTAGTGAATGGTGATGGTAAATGAAGGCAAGTAAGCAATACCCATAGTGTGATAAAGTTACTAATGATAATATGGCATTTGTGTGAGGGAATTGCAGATTTCAAGTAGCACCTGAATTTCGGAGTGTTTCTTTAATAGTTTACATTGGTGCTAGCAGTGGGCATTCTTTCTGTGGGAAATTTTGCCTTCATTTTATCTGTCACAGCTGGTCATCCAGAGCAAAACAATAGTTTGAATTCATCATCCTGATTAATGAGCAAAAAGAACACTAATGTTCATCACATTCTTTTTTTCATTCAGCTGACAGTCATTGCATTAAGAAAATTTTGGGGGCTTAAATTTGTGGCTGGTTTTGAGTATGAAGACCAGGCTCTCTACGTAACTCCCCAAGAAATGTAGCTTTAAGTGTATGAGAAAATTCCTGCTTAAAAAGACAAAAATAAGTGTTTCCTCCTTATATGTCAGCAGTTGGAAAAAGCAATGACTAAACAACTTGGTGCTGGTGATTGGCATGGTGATTTGGGGTCTTTCTGAATGTGATATAACAACACATCTGGTATAATGTCAGCTGATGCCTGGGCCTCAGTGGTCAAACCTTACTGATTTTGGTGGAAGCAAAGAATGAAAAGCCACCTGGTTTAGAAAAGCTGCTACTCCTGCTCTGCTGAGAGCCTCCCTCAAGCTGAGAAAATGTGGCTGTATTCTATCTTCTCTTCTAGCGTTCTTCCTCCTGAAAGCCTGACCAATAGTGATGTGAAGGCAAATAGGAGAGATTTTTCCCTTACCTCTTTATCATGTTTCTGTGGAAGAAGGTTTGTGGTTGGGCAGAAACAAAAGTATGTGCAGAGCTCTTGGCATAGGGACCGTATAATATGTATTACACTGTCTTTGGCATGGGAGGGAATGTGGCACACTGATTCCTCTAAATGGGAAGGAGGTGTATAAAAAGTGTTTGAGATAGGAGGAGGAAAGAAGGAGATATTCTGAGCTTCCTGTTGTGGCAAAATGTAGGAAGGAAGGCATTTCGCTAGCTGTGAACTAAAGGAGAGGAGAACTTGGTGCACTGGATTTTGAGGGAACAGGATATATGGAAGGAGCTTCTAACGTGCTTAGGGAATGCAGGTAGGATCTGTCATTACTTATTTCTCAGATGTTCTAAAGAAAAAAAAAATGTACCCTTTTTTCATTGTGGTGTATTCCTATCTTGTCTGGAGCTTTTAAGTGTCTTGCTTTTTTTTTTTTTTTTTTTTTATTTATACAAAAAAANNTAACTAATCACATAAAGTACTTTTTTATTTCTTTGCACTCCTAACTAACACAGTAAGTGTAAAACTTTGATAAGCAGAGCAAGATCCTCTAGATAAAGCTGTTTGGTAACTGTCCAGGTACATCTTTCATTAGAAAATGGTGGTTTTTCTAAATTAAAAAGCTTGCTGCTAGTTTTGACAGAATTTCTGGTCACAGTAAGAGAGAACCTCAGTATCTAACAGCCTGGTTCTAGTTGCTCATGTGCAAAAACAGGGTTCACACAACAATCTCCAAGATTCAGATTCCATCAATTTATGTGCACATCTCATATTCTGAGAGGAGTTAAAAAAACAAGGATATAATTTAATTTCTGATGTCGGAGCTGTCTTGCATTGCATAAATATTCATTATAATAGGGACGTGATACTGACTGTTAATTTCAGAAAGATATCATAGCAACTGGTCTGAAATGTCCCTTTTTCTCTTTGTGTCCCAGTCAATATTCACTAATGTATATAAATTGAGTAGCACCAATGGGAGGGACTGAGAGACTGTGCTGTGCAGTGTCCTAATAGCTGAAGCTGTTACTTTGGCTGGGGAAACTGAAAATTCTAGGGCATGGTATGAATTGGACGAAGTAGAATCAATTTGTATTAAAAACTGTATTTGGGTTAGTGCCTTTATTACATGTAGCTACCTGCATCTGGACTGCTGTCAGTTGCTTCTTTTTACTTTGAAATCTCTTTTTTCCTCTGCGTGCCTCAGGAGAATGACGCCTTGCTTTCATATATCCTAGTCACCAGGAGAAATAACAATCAAAAACTTCACAAGTCAAAGTAAAACAGCACTGAGATGTTTTGATTTTGGGGCTAACTTTAGAGTTGCTACTGCAGCATTATTCCCAACTACTGTTATGCTAAGGGTAGCAGAACACAATGTTGTCAGTAATTGTTTAGATTATTTCAGGCCATCTATTTAGAGTTGCTGGAAGAGGAAATAACAATAGCAGGAAATTCTTAGAGACTCCACCTTTGGAATAATGATCATGAACATATTATATAGGTTGCTCAGTTGTTGTATTGTTTCCAGCTATTTTAGCAGGATGGATAAGGTACTGACCCAAACACGAAGTTTGAAAATGAATTCGCTTTTCTAAGCTTGTGGGTTTGATTCCTGCGGAGATACAGCTTACTTTTCTAAATTGGTTCCATGCAGTTTCTTTTATGGGCATACACTGAACACTGTTCCTTACCTATGGGTCTGAAGAAGGCTGCATTTGCACTAACTGTGAAAGGGTGAACTTGCTCCTCTTGGCTTTGGAGCTGTAGTGTGTGCAATACCAGCTGTCGGATTTGCTGTCTTCTGCCATAGGGTGGCGTGGTTTCTTTGCAGTTGTTTTTTTTTTTCAAACTCTCCAAGCATCAAACCTATTTTTATATATATTGCTTTAACAAATAAACCCAATGATTGCAAGAGAATATTTCACTTCTTCTTTCAAATAGTTATGTCATGTCTGGCTATGCACACACAGACTAATCATATAAGGCTAGAACTAGCTACAATGATAGAACGCCCCCCTTAAGCATTTCCCCTTACCTGCAGAAGCACTGGATATGTAAGAAAAAATTATACAAGTAGGTAAGATTAATCTCTAGACGTTGCTTTTACTAATAGAATATGTGTATAAGATCCCTTCAAATCTTGTTGTTATACTAAAACTATGGTAAGGAAAATGGCTCACAAAACACAAAAATGATATTTGATTTCTGAATGGTGGAAATGGTGCTTGCTTACACCAGGGCTGAATACGATTATCTTATAAATTAGAACTGAATTCAGAAAATTAGTGTGTCTACCACACGCTTTAATTATACTGTTTTCACAAGAAATGTATTTAAATCTTTTTCTATATTCAATTGCAAAAAATCTATTCTTATCAAGAAAAAAATCCTACTGTGTGGGTTGTAATAAACTTTTTCTATGTTAATCATTTGTTGTTATGGCATAGTACCCATTAACAACCATGTTAAGCTGTGATTTCCATCACTCATACTTCAGAGGGCACTTGCAGGTTCATATTTGCAAGGCATAGCTTAAATTGAATAGAACTTGCCATGAGTTAGAATCATTTAATATGATTTAATGAGAGGACATGATCCTGTCTTTCTCATTCCTTCCTTCTTCTAGGTAGGTGCCACTACTGTCATCTTTCGTCTTCCAGGGTTCTGTCCTGCAAAGACCTTGTTTATAGGTTTATAAACATATTAAAGGTGACTCTGTGAGAGTGCAGAAACTAGAATATTGCCTTTTAACAAAGTTACATTAAACAGAATCATCTTTTTTTTTCAGCATCAATTTTAGAACCAGAACTCATAACAGTTCCAGCCATACCTTATTCCATTCATATCTTAACTTCCCTTGAAATCTGTAAAAATGGGGACCCTCATAGTATTCCCTCAAAGTCAACAAATTTAGGTTCTGTCTAGCCAAGAACATCTCAAAGCTGTTGAGTTTTCTGAAAATTTCCCTGAAACTTGCACCTTTGATATTTCTCTGTGATTAAAAATAGGAAAGAACAGTATAATGTGAGAACTAATGTCTTACACAAATGAATAACAATATTGTTGCTCTTAAAGTATTGTTAAATAATCTTTTAATTTAGAGATCTTTTTAAAATTAAAGAATATTTAATTATTTTAAATATCGGGACAAAAAAGATAGCTGTTTCTGCTTTTCTTGTTGGCTTCATCCCATTTTGGAAACCATAAAACTAAACAGTATATAAAAAAGAGCATTTATTGTATCAGATCTCCTGATTTTAATAATGTTTTCAAAGTTGGAATGTATCATACATTCCTTTTCACAGTTAGTGTTACAAATTTTGTTAGAATGTTCTGTCTTAATTATAACGATTATTAATCTAGTATTATTAGCTGTTATTATAGATAATAATGATAGATTTTTTTTCTGTTTTGTTAATTCCAGTGAAGCAACTTCTTTTGCATTTCATCTGCTAATTGAAAGCATACAACACATCTCCTCGGTATGAGGTTTTTATACTAATGAATGACATGTCTCTGCTGGATATTAGCTTTGGCATCTGTGGGTGGCAAAAAACCATAAATGCTCATTTGACTTAGTAATGAGTTTTTAAGTGGGTACCTGTCTTTGTTTGACTGATTTAAATAATCAGACAAAGCTTACACTGGGAGATAATAGCATATGTTAGACCAGCTAGTATACTAGGAAAATCAGACAAGAAGAGTTAAACATGCCCAAAACTTTTCCCACCCTGTAAGTTGATCTAATCAAGAGCATTAACGCTCTCTACAAAGCTTTCTTCACCAATAGTCTTAGATCATCACCCTGGCCTCAGCACCACCACTATGGCTACTATAATTACATGGTTTAAATTGGAGCTTCTTCATGCTCATCTTCAAGTTGTGAATTTAAAATCTGAAAAGAATGTATATTTTTGTCTTGAGTTTTACCAATTATGTTAAGCTGTCATAACTTACTGTGGAATGCTGGTACCCACAGCTTCCACCAGGTGCTGCCTTTAAGTATTGCATATTTTGCATGGATTTTATCCTAATTCTTACCTAAGATGTAAGTGACTGATAGGCAGTTTTGTTCTCAGTCTGCCTTCATGAAGGTGGAAAGCAGGCCAGTTGTGAAGCAAAACTGCATGCAAGAATAAAATCTCCAGTAAAATCTCCAGAAAGCCACCATCTTTTGATGGGCTGCATCAAAAGTAGCATGGCCTGCTGGGCCGTGGATGTGGTTCTCCCCCTCAACGCCACTCTAGTGAGATGCCACCTGCAGTACTGCAGTCAGCTCTGGAGCCCCCAGCACAAGAGTAATGTGGAGCTGTTGGGTGGGTCCAGAGGAGGCCACGATGATGCTCAGAGGCTGGAGCACCTCTCCTGTGAAGAAAAGTTGAGGGAGCTGGGTTTGTTCAGCCTGGAGGAGAGAAGGTTTCACGGAGACCTCACTGCTGTCTTCCAATAACTAAAGGGTTGTTCATGAGAAAGCTAGAGGGACTTTTTACAAGGGCATGTAGTAACAGGACAAGGGGTAATGGCTTTAAACTAAAAGAAGGTAGATTTAGGTTAGATATTCAGGGGAAATTCTTCATATGAGGCTGGTGAGGCACTAGAATACATTGCCTGGAGGGATTGTGCCCCATCCGTGGAGGTGTTTTCAAGGCAAGGTTGGTTGGGGCTTTGGGCATCCTGGTCTAGTGGGGAGTGTCCCTGCCCATGGCAGGGGGGTTGGAACTAGATGGTCTTTAAGGCCACTTCCAACCCAAACCATTCCATGATTCTATGTTTTTTGTATGTAAAAAGTAGTTCTGTATTTTTTACAATTTTTACAATAGAATTCTTAAAGGGCTACTCCCATCTCATACACTGTCAGTATTCTGATATTCGGAAGTCTGAAAGCTAATAAAATCCAGCTCCTAATGCTACTGTTTTGGAAATCTCATGGATCTGCGACCAAACCCTAAATTTTTTGTTTCTCTTTTGTCTTTGTTAGAGACTGTGTGGTGTTGCTGTTGGAGTAGCAGTGCATGGCAGAGTCTGTTTCTTGGATCGTGCCACTAGGTGTCAGCTTTTCAAAAAGTGGAAAGTGGAGGATGTCTGCTTAGTGATTTTACAGTCAGTTGCTATAAAAATTCAAACCTTCTTGCTGAACTATAAAATATATATATTTAAATAGTGTAATTTGGTCATGAAATTAGACATTGATTTCTTTACCTTGAATTATGGTAGCATATGTGCTCATGGAGGTAGATGTTCATTAAGGCTTTTAAAGCAT
The DNA here is from genome assembly GCA_013399715.1 of Alectura lathami. NCBI lineage: Eukaryota > Metazoa > Chordata > Aves > Galliformes > Megapodiidae > Alectura > Alectura lathami. Next base: position 111,494 of record VXAV01002684.1, on the reverse strand, counting down.
CCAGCATTTCTGCCAGGTATTCCAGGCTTCTGCTGTGTTCAGGCTTGCTGGCTGAAGTTCCGTACCAGCTGTGCTCCTTAATGACTGTACACCTGTGCTGTAAAATGAAACAGGGCCGGGACACAGGGGTAGGCACTGGAGTGTGATGTTTGTCCTGTTGCATTGTTGGAGTTGTCATTTATGCGGCTTTCTCCTGGGCCAACTCGTGTTTTCCCAGATGATTTCTGGATGTGGTTTAGATGTTACCCCCAGAGCTAGCGTCACTATTCCCAACAGGCAGTTTGGATGCAACCAACCTGATTGACATGAGACTAGGAGAGCTTGGTGGTGTGGCAGGAGCCAGAAAGCACCAGCTGTCTCGAGCTGCACAACAGCTCATGGTGCTATTTATTTGACCAGTACAGGCAGAGCCAGTGTGTCTCTAGGTTGCCATCATCTCATTTTGAACACCACCTATGTTATATCTTAGCATTTGTTTTGCTAACATCATTCTTAGTGCATGTTAAACATTTCCAAGAACATGATTTTTTAATGTTTGGTTCTCTAGACTGCTCTGTTAAGAATGTCACGCTATTTCAGCATACTCTGGAGCATCTACTTCAGATTTTTAACTTGACATTTGTGAGCTTATAAAGTATGTTAGTTACATTCATTGCTGCTCCCTAAAGGAGGGTAACATAATGCTAGCAGTATACTTTTTTTTTTTTTCCCCACAGATTGTGCACTGGCATTAATGTTAAGCCTTTGCTTGCATTTTATGTTGTATCATAATTTTGAAAAGATTATGAATACATGCTATAAGTTTTCTTACATTTATGAAACTTATTATGGAAAGTTCTTATGTTCTTCACACATCATACATGTTTTGTAAGGTATCTGACCAAGGTGGCTTTGTTAATAGTTGAGTACAGTTGTGTGTAACCTCTTGTTCTTGTGAATTGTTGGTAGTTATTTCTAGATACATTCAAAAATCATAGAATCACAGAATGTTTTGGGTTGGAAGGGACCTTAAAGACCATCTAGTTCCAACCCCTCTGCCATGGGCAGGGACACCTCCCACTAGAGCAGGTTGCTCAGAGCCCCATCCAGCCTGGCCTTGAACACTGCCAGGGAGGGGGCACCCACAGCCTCTCTGGGCAGCCTGTGAGCCTGTGCCAGTGTCTCACCACACTCACAGTAAGGGATTTCTTCCTAATATCTAGCCTAAATCAGCCTAAATCTCCCCTCTTCCATCTTAAAGCCATTACCCCTTGTCCTGTCGCTACATGCCCTTCTGAATAGTCTCTCCCCAGCTTCCTGTAGGCCCCCTTCAGGTACTGGAAGGCCACTATCAGGTCCTCCCAAGTCTTCTCTTCTCTAGGCTGAAATGCAAAAAAAAAACAAACCAAAACAAACAAACAAACAAACCCAACCAACCAAACAAAAGCAAACAACAAAAGAAAAACACAGTGTGATTTCGGAAACACTGAGAATAATGGGATTTGTTTTCTGTTGCTGCCATTGGTAAAGTGACTGTACTTCGGTAATTTTACTGTTTACTCTTTTCTACTGCTTTTTTTTTTTTTTCTTTGTTTCAAATTCTGGAGAAATTTGGCAGGAATTGCACATAAGAAAATGAGTAGTCAGAGAGTGTGCTCAGAGCTGGATCTCATCTCTGTTCTGTGAGGTGCATACAGCAGTGCTCATGGAATCATAGGATCATTATGGTTGGAAAAGATCTCGAAGATCATCTAGTCCAACTGTCAACCTACCACCACCATGCTTACTGAACAATGTCCCCGATTGCCACATCTACGTGTCCTGCACTTTGGTGCCTGAGAAGAAATGAACAGTGTTGCCTATGATGGATTCCATAGGGAATTAATTCCCTATACGTGGCACTGTAGGCAGAAATATCTCCCTCAGGAAGCAATTGTCTGACCCTGCCACTCAAATACTGTCCAAGCCTTATTGCCTCTGGGCTTGGCTCCCTAGCACAAGCCAATTTCTGTCACAGAACCACAGACAGTATATGCTTTCAGGGACTAAATGAGAGCTTGGATTCTGCATAAATCCTCAGACAGCAGGCCTTACTGCTTGCCAGTAGCCAGTACTGCCATTCTTAAGATTATTGACACTGGTGAATTCATAAGCCGTCAGTATCTCTGACACTGCACTCGCATTTGTGGAACTATGAGGGTGAAAGATTTAAGGTAACTGCTAGCTCAGCCACATAAGGTATCAGACCTTACTTTTGGCTCCATTTGGTTCCAGTTTCTTTGTGCGGTAATGTAACAGTCAATAGTAGGTGGGCAACATCTCAGGGGTATCTTTCTCCACCACCTCTGGTACCTAGCCTTCTTCTAAAATTGGGCTTACTCTCTTTGAACTGAACGTGGTTGTTCTGGATCTAATTCATGAGGCATTGTAAGCCCCTGACATTAAGGCAGAAAAATAGCTTTCAGCACTGAGGTCTGTTATTGAAACCCAGAATTATTTGCAGCTTCAATTTCTTATGTTACACTTATTTCATGTTGATTCCAGAGCATCTTTTAAGGCTCCTCCCAAGAAGGTGAGCAGTGAGGTGAAGTTACTCAAATTAGTAAGAAGAACAGCCTCTGAAGATGAGAGCAAACTGCTTTTATAAGGCTACATGGCTGAACAACAAAATGGCAGATGAAAATGTATGTAGATAAATGTAAAGCAATGCAAATGAGGCAAAACTGTCCCAGCTTCATGTATCAAATGGTATCCATGTGTCTGAGCTGCCTGTTTCCTTTCAGAAGTGTGACCTTTTTGTTATAAGGGACAGTTGCATGAATATCAGCTCAGTGCAGTAGCAGTAAAACAGAAAATCCTGTGTTATTAGGGAAGTAATAGAGGAAAATAAACCGCATAATGATTCTAGTGTATAAATCTGTGATTTGCTTACGCTTAAATTTTTGCCAGCTTGAATATTGTATTCTGTCTCTTTATTTCAAAATGTCATGATGTATTAGAAGTGGAAAAGGTTCAGAAAGGCATAAGGAGTACAGAATCGTGGGTGGCATACAAACAGCACTTGAGATTGACTGCTCACCTTCTCCTTCAGGACAAGAAGTAGGCACCATTAATTGAGGGTAGCTGGAGCCGGGAGCAAAGCAAACACAGGAACATGATTGTTCATGCAGCAGGTAAGGAGATCTGTGGAACGCCTTACCACAGAGTGCTGTGGGTGCAAGATATTTGCATGTCCTTGGGGGAAAATGGACAAATATCTGGAAAAGAGAGCCACTGGGGATTATTAAGGAGACAAGCTGTGCCAGGTTCAGGAGATCTGAGTTAAAAATACCTGAATACTAGGAGAAAGTGATCAGGAAATACATCTTGCCCTGTGTTACTCATTGCTGTGCACCCTTCTGTGGCTGCTACTGGAATTTGAATACTGTGTTTGATAAATGTGTGTTTGGAACTGATGGGGCCACTCCTATATTCCTAGACTCAAGGAGAACATTGCTTATCTTTAAGTGTGGGGTTGCAGATTGTTCTTGAGGCACAGGAAGCTGTGTCACCTTTCAGGTGGTGCAACCCTTCTACTTGTAAAGCAAAGGGCTCACTGCTGGAGCATCATCTGCCAGTGCAGCGTAACTGCACACACTGTTGTGCTCCAGCTCCCTGCAGCTCCTGCTTTCTGAGGGAGAGGGCTCTAAGAGATCCCCTGCTGCAGACCGGATTGCCCATGTAATTCCTGGTGGGAATGAGGAACCGGGTGACTGCTTTGTTTCGTGTTCCTGCCCTTCCTCTGCTGCACTTTCTGTCACCTGGTATGTTACTGTCACATCACATGCTGATGGGTGTGAGGAAGGGTGTGTGACCTGGAATGAGTTAAGGCCTTATTAAATGAACTGAATTGGCATTTCCAGAATATAGTCACAGAACAGATACGGCACAAAGGAGAGTGCCATAGCCTTCTGTGAACTGATTTTGACTGCATTCCTGGCTTAGACTGCTGGGATTTTGGCTAGGGGTTGGTAAAATTTTAATTTACACTGTCCTCATGGATTTATCATTCCAGTGAAGTTCAAAGAAAAGGACTCACATGCGGAGCTCCTTCTAGACGAGCTACTGCTCTATACTTCATATTAAATCATCAAAACATTTAATCTGTTCTTCTGATACTGTAAAGAAAAGAAGTAAAAATCCCATCTTCTACTGCCCTCTAGATCAGAGAACTCCAGAAGGATGGTATTTAAACATTATTTATTGGGCAGAAAGTATGTGCATTTCATTCTGAAGACGCACAGTTATCGCTGCTGTGGCTGGAGAGGAGGTGTGGTATGGAAAAGGACGAGAGCCTTGTACGTGGCAGTGCCCTGCTTACTCAGAGGAACATGGAGCGTTTCGGTAGGATGAGATAGATTGCATAATATGCATACGTGTGATTGTAATCATACAGAGACGTGCACCTGCATGCCAGCAACTGGAAGAAAATTGCGGCACGTCTTACAAGTTCTTCTTGAAGAAAAAAGTAATTTTAGATTATATTTTAAGTATTTTTAATAGGTATTGATTCATTCAGTTCATTTGGAAAATTTACTCATCAAAGGGGAATGTATTAAAACTGAAGATACTTTGGAGGAGAAAATGGTGTTGACTCAGTGCTTAAGCAAGTTTGGACAAATGTTGAAGACCAAATCCTCTAGGCCTTTACTGAACGCGTTTTACATTAGCAGTCTCCTCAGCTGCACGTTGTTGTCTTTCAAGAAGCCTTCTCGTTACGTAGGACCTGCCTAAACAACATTTTAAAGGCTGCCTGTGCCTCTTGATGAGAAGATACAGAACCCGTGCTGAGGGCGGAGATTGTGCTGGGGAGGAGGAGAATGGGAGAGGTGTTGATAGGGCAACACACAGAGAAGCTTCATTTTTTTACTGGACTCTGGAAGAAGTAAATATGTGTTCAGAAAGAGCTTAAGAATAAAGTTGAAGGGACTGTTTCTTAACAATGAACTATTAAACTATTTATACATGGAGAAAACTTTTACTGATAGTCAAGTGTCTGTAAGTATAAAGTTTTGTTTGTCTAAAGCGAACAGAAAACAGGAATAAGGTTTAATGAATAGTCTTCCGAGCTAAGAAATCTTGCAGTGAGATATGATAAATAATGCTTCTAAGGATTCAATGAGTTTTTAAAGAGACAAAGTTCGTAAGTATAAGTATTTAAGTTAACTTTCTATATAAGCTCTCTTATGAAATTAAGAATATGCCATTTTTATAGCCATGTTTTAAATGACATTATATTGTTTTTACAATGTGGAGTGAGTATAGTATGTATACAGATATTTCTTTAACTAAGTTTCTAATATAGCTGTCACTTAATTTTCACTGTGCTTGTACATGTGTTTCCAGAAAGCAAGAATGTCATGTGAGAGTTATAAGTTACCTTCTAATCGTTACAGTGGCTTTTTAAGCTCTGCAGCTAAACTGATTTCTCTTCAAGCTGGATTTTTATCCAATAAAACAGAATCCAGATGGTATGAGTTACTAAAATAAATAAAAAATATTTATAGAAAAGAGCATTTTTGGGGTGTAGACCCTTCAGGCCAGTTTTGTCTTTTTATTGCTCAGAAAACATATATTTTACAAGTTAAGGTACTAGATGTGTTATCAAATTTTGACATTATAGTCATGTTCTGTGTATATGTTGAAGTATGTATGTTTTTTTTTAATGTTAAAAGTATATCAGCAAAGCTGTGAGCTTTTAAAATGAAAAGAGAAAGAGAATTTTAAGGCATACTGGGATGTATATGCATTGTTTACTGAAAACTGAGTAGTTTTCCTGCTCAGCTTTACATTGATTTCCCCCAAATTTATTGACTCTTCGAGGCTCCATCTGCCCTAGTAGGAAATTCAGAAGCAACTTAATGTGTCCTAGTGATCTGTCACTTAATCATATCCTCCTTAGTATGTAATTTAATTTTAATTTACTATTAGGCTGCAATTCATCTTCGGTCTGGATGTGCAAGTTACGCATACTGCTGCAGCATGTTTTTTCAGTGGAGGGAATTCAGATGTCTTAAATTGTTGCTCAATAGAAGGAAAGAAATGGGGATGTTTGTTTCAAAAAGATTACTGAAAAAGTGCATTTTTTATTATCTGTTTACAGCCAGGCGGTATGGAAGCATATTTCAAAGTTTAAAACACGACTTGCGAAACCAAATATTTATTTTTAGTGGAGATTTCTGGGTGGCGAATCTTCCCGAACAGTTTAAAATGTGTACATCAGTCTCGGAATGGCAGGCAGACAGCAGGGGGCACTCGGGACAGCCGTTTGCATCCAGCCTCTGCTGAATTTATTGTGTTGCTGGAAGTCTTGCTTCTATTTCAGTTATTTATAAACGAACCCATAATGAACAGTTTGGCTTGAAAATATTTTTCCTTAATATAACCCTGGAATATGAAGGACTTTTATCTTTAAAATGGAGAGAGGGAAACCATAATCTTGTAAGCGTGAGAATCTTCCCACTTTTTGTCAGTAGCACGTATGTGGTCTGTTTACTGCTGCTCTGCAAAAATACATCTGGATAGATTATAGAAAATTTAGAGAATTAGAAAAAAAAATCCGTTTTATAGGAAACTTTTCTCAATTTACATATAGGCTGTGATTCTCCTTCTTTCCAGAAACTTAGGGTCACGGAGCTCAATTGTATTCTTAACATTTTTTTTACTTGGGTTTTCATGCAAGTAGTTGCTGTTTTCTTTAACATGGGGCAATAAAGAAATACTTGACAAGATTTACGATTTTTGAGGATCAATCTGCTGATGTCAAATATACTTTAGGAATTCATGTTCCAAGAGTTCATCCAGAGGATTGCCTCTTTCTAGTTGCCTGGTATTTTCTGGCGTGTTTTCTTCTTTTAGAAGTCATGGATATATTAAATCCTATTCATCTTTTGACAAGTTAAAACTTATCCAGGCTTCCTGTCTTCCTCTCTTTCTCGAGAGTGTTGTCTTCTCTGAAAACAAACATGCAAAAGAAAAGAAGAGCAGGAAGTGGAAGGAGGATGGAAGACAAAAACAGATTGGCCGTATCTGGGGTCTGTACCCTTTCCCACAGCTTAACTTCTAAGCAGATGGATGTGGGTTTACAAATGTCGCCTTTGGTATAGCTGAATAAGTTGTTTAAAGCTGTTGTGCCATCTTTTAACACTTTCCATTAATAGCTTTGCAAATTAACATTCCTTCTGCTTTCGACCTTTGAACTCCGAGTTGCCTGCCTGGTTTACAGTTATGGTGCACAGAATCACAAGATTTTCAATCTGGGAGCTCCTAAAACAATCTATGAAAACACAGAGGTAAATGAATTTTATTCAAGGGCTTTCAGATTCATGTGGCATTTCATTGCCAGTATCATCAGCTGGTGTTGTCTAATTGGCAGAGCTGATTTCAGTGCTAGCAGAGTCACTGCATGGAAAAATGTGGACATGCAATGCTCAGTTCAGAGAAATGAAATCAACAGCTGTAGAGGTCTGTTTAAACTAGGGGATTATTAGGTTTATAACGCCAGGATAGGTGTCTGGGGTGTACAAAGCATTGCCCACACACGGTGTGCCCAGCCGCGTGCCACTGCAGGGCTCCGGTGAAGTGCTGGTCTTGCTGCTGCATCCAATTGCATGTTTTTTTTTTTTTTTTTTTTTTTTTTTTTTTTTTTTTTTTTCCTAATCATTCTAATGTTCTTGTGGGTAAAAACCACACCTGTTAAAACCATGCTGGTACATTTGTTTTTTGTAGGAGATTCCTGTAGGACTTCGGTTGATTGTTAACTAAACACATCCTGTTCTGTGGTGCCCAAAGGGGGCATTCACCGGCCAGCTCCCTCGGCTGCTCTGACCCACCTGTGCTTTTTACTTACCCTGCACATGATCACCTGCCTGTTTGTAACGGTGTTGCTGTGTGGTTGGTTAAGGTCTTGACAATGAAAATACATACTGCAGCCCCCTTGGTTCAGTGTCGAGCAATATGCAGCATTTAAACAGCTGTTTGGCTTTTTTTCATTATGAAATTATAATTTTTTAACACTTATCCACACAGTAAAACTGTTCTGCTGTGCAAGTATCACGTGGGATTTGCTTCTTAAGTTCAAAAATGATGATATAATTTATAGAACATATTCCTTCCTATCAACCTCCCCATTTGTTTCCACTGCATTTCTTCACACTGTTGAAGACTTGTGAAGACAGTGTTCTAAAAGGCAGCGGTGTGCCTGTTCAAACTCATAAGCAGTCATAAAATGAACTTTGTCCATGGCAGCAAATTGCTTGTGTCTCTGGAATGCTCGTTAAAGCACGATTCCTCTGTTTTCATCTGCAGTTAGCTTGAAATTTCTTCTCTGTTCACTCTGAATTAAATTGGGAAGGCTGAGTTCCTCTCTGAACTGAGACTCTTCATCCTAAATTCTGAAGTGGGGTGATAGGCAGACTTGGACTGTCTTTGGCAAGCCAGTCTTTCTGTGCGATCTTGAGTAAAGGCTCTTAACTTCTTTTTGCCTCAGTTTCTCTCTGTATCAGTTCAGGGTAATGTTTCCCTTCTTCATAGTTAATTTATATTAGGGACTAACCCAGGAACTGGATGGATGGATGGATGGATGGGTAGATTGATGTGGGGGATTCCAGATGCTGCATTGAAAAAGGGAGAAGATCCTTCTTTCCTAAAGTACTGCTTGTAAGTCAACCTTGGCTGTCAGGACATCCCACTAGCATAAAAATAATAAAAATACTTGCTAATCATTCCCGTTTTGTAATTCTGGTGTTGATTTTTAGCAAAACTTGTATTCCGATTGCTTTAAAAGTAACACAACAGTATGTTTTAGGTGCTATCACTATTTACTTGAGAACAGCAGCAAACTTCATGATATTTTCTGCTTTCCATATACAGTCTCTTGAAGACTCTACTATCGGAGGCAAGTTAAGAGCACTTCCCTCTCGCATGACAAGCAGCTGATTTTGCTCTCTGTTCCTCGGGTGCTGTGCACAGAGCTGCCTTGACATCGGGGAAGCATAGGCTGGGGGAGTGAAGAGGGAAGAGCAGAGTATCAGTTGGTTTCTGCAAGGAGATTTTTGTCTTTAGGGACAATAGACTGCACCTAGCTTTAGCCAAGTTTCCTCGTGCTGCAGATTTTTACATGCAGTTTACAGTGTTAACCACTGAAAAGTTGAGCAGAATAGACCGATCGAGGTCTTACTTTATTCTGGCTTGCATTATGTAAACCTCTGAAAATAGCGGTTTACAATGTAAATGTTTCTATAACTAACGTTAGGGTGATTAACTAATGTTTTGCTGAAAATTGCTTTGTGAATCTGTTTTATTGAGCACAGGACTGTTGCACAATTCAACTTCATTTCATTTTCCTGATTTTCTTACAGGAAATGCTTTAAAATACAATCGTCTTGATTTATATAAAATGATCTCGCTTTTCTGGTGAGAGATAATTGAGATCTAATCTGAATCCCTGACGAACCACAGCTTCCTGCATTGGCCTGTTGCTATGGGTAACATAAAGGGAGTAAAATAGAACTTCATACGAAATGCCTTTAAACTTTACTGGCGTGTACAGGCATGGAACAGGGTTGAATTTTTTAGTTTAATCTTTGAGAAGCTGATGTGCTGAGGAAATGCTTTTTCCATATTAAGTGAAGATGAATTTAGGAAGAGTACTGTTAGGAAAAATAACTGCTGTGTCTTATGAAGAGCGGGTAAGTGATATGAATTATATTTAGCTAAGGCAAGGCATTGATGCAGTGAGAAATTAGAAGAAGCTATTTTTATTGGCAAGAAAACAGAGAAGAATGTTATCAGCTTCAGAATGCTTTTTGCTTAGATTTTCAGCTTTTTTACTTTGAAGTATTTGAGTTAAAATTCCTTTCTAAATGCAAACATTTGGCTTTATTATCACAAAAAAGTAAAGAGAACCTTATTGTACTAGCTAAAATTCAGATTTTGAGATGTATTTATGAGCTGTGCCCAGTATGTATAAAGCTAAAACATCAGTAAGTTTGTAACCTGTGTCTATTTTTTTTTTAATTCTGTGCAGTGTATTTTGTGCATGCTTTCTATACCACTATGTCAATATTATATCTGTAGGTAAAACTATGTCTTTTTGAATATATCTTTATCTAAATAATTGTAAAGGTGGATTTGGCATTTAAGCCATTGTGTTTATATATAATGAGATTGACTTTGTTTGGGGTAAAAAAGTTGGACATTTATTTCCTAAAGGAATGCCAAATGTCACATCATTTGCTGTTCATGTGTTGTTTTTATAAATTCAAATGTGCAGTAGAATTCTCAAGGAAAAAAAAAACGTCTATAATACTTTTGTATTAGCTGTTATAAATGCACTTCTTTGGTGGTAGAGAACTGAAGACAAATTATGTAAGAGTTCTCCTCTAAGAGGCATTGTGAAGGGGCAGTTTTCATAAAATTCTATACATTAAATTAATTGCAATCATATTTTAAACTGATGATAAAAATTATATTACAGAAACGTTTAGGTGAGATATATATGTGAGATTATTTTTCAAAAGGAAAATCTAGAAATAATTTGTAAGTAATATGGCTTTATTTTTCATTTCAAATGTTGGGTCAACGTTCACCGTGCTTTGAGGCATGATCCCCCTCCAAGAGATCCTTGGAGGTCATGGCATTTGCACAGTGTTAATGCTGTAATTCATTTTAAAGGATAAAAACACATGTATGCATGTAAGTCCTGGAGTAGTGTGTCTTAAGATCTAGGGAGCCGCTTGTAATTCCTACCTTGGCAAAAAGAGAAGTTGCTTCGGGTGATTTAATGAGGGGTCTGAACAAAGCTGGCTGCAGGCAGGCAGCGGGCTGAGTGATCGGCTCCCCCTGAGCGAGGTGACAAGATGTTTGAAAGTTGGCTGTTCATGTTGAGTCTGTAAACCTTCAGTGCTTCATCTCTTAAAGAACACCACGAGTTTCCCAAACTTGTTTTATGTACTGAAATCACATGAGGAAATCGGGTTGGAATGCTGGTGGAGCTAGGTAAGCTATTCCAAGCTGAAGTGCTTAATTAGAGGGGCTTTGGGAAAGGAGTGCAGTGTAAAACTGTAATGAGCAGGTCTAACAGACTCCAGAGGCAGCAGTCAGGGAACTCTTTGCATGCAGCAGGAAGTCAGTGCCCATGTTGGAAGAAAGAGTGCTTTAGAAAGGACGCAGGGAGATCAATTTTAATCCTCTTTTCTCTGAATCCTTCTGGATGCCCAGGAAAGAAATAGATATTGCTGTTTAGTTTGTGATTTTGTTGTTACAGAAAGCAATACTTTTTCATTCTGTTTATAGATTTTATCCCTCTGCCTCTCAGAAATAGTTCAAAATTTACTTTTTTTTTTTTTTTGTCTCAGGAAGGCACTCACCCACATTCTATTAACAGAGATGATTTCATGTTGCTCCATGTTATTGTTAAGGCCTGGCATTTCCTAGGATGTGTCACCCCTCCCAGTACCCCCATCGTTCCCTTTGTTCTCCTCAAGCACTTGAGCATGACTGTTGACTTGAATGAGAAATCTTGAAAAGGTGAAAAAGGACATTTCATGTCGAGTTACCTGGAGAGTCTGTACACATGGGTTTATTTGTTCAAAGTAGTGTCTGGGGTATGGATAGAATACTTTTTGCTTTTCTGCATCATGGTTTTATGGCAGACTTTGACAGTAATTAGTTAATTACCTGATCCATGTGAAAGGGGACATTCCCTGGACCTCAGTGTATTTACTGGATGAGAGTTTCTGCCAGCTGAAAGATGCCATCTGACTAGTTTTGTGCAGCGGTGCACACATCTAGCAGGTTGCAGATCATGAAGGATACAGGCTGCTTCAGCCTTTTGAATCGCATTCTCCTTTATGCCTTCTCTGCATTTCTCCCTTGTTGGTGGTGCAAGATAGCATGTTTATGTCTGTTCTGGAATAAGAAGTTTGTATACTCACAAAGTAGTCTTCTCCCTGTTAATTATTGTAAGCTAATCCTCTTTTAGAAGTGTTGCAAGCAGATCCTGAACATGACATCAAAAAACTCATGGGCCCTTCTGGTTTTTCAACCTAGCAAAGAGGTGATAGAAAGAGAAATTTTATGTGTTGTTTCTTTAGCAGAACTTTATGCTATCTAGCATATGCTGAAGCACTTGCCAATTTACAGAGACCTCAAGCATCTTTTATGGTGTATGATAACTGCCTGGGAAGCTGTTGCTCAGCTTGCTCTGCTGGCACTGAGCTCCTCACTTGGATCACAGAGCCCAAGACCTTGCCCTGAAGTCTAGGGAAGGGATTGCATCCTCCACCTTCGGTGTCTGTACAGCTCAGCTAATCCAGCTGGATGAGCAAGCAGAGCTTCTGTTAAGAGAGATACTGAAGACATTTTAGTTATCCTCAGTCTTTAAATTTTGGTAGTTGTTACCATCAGACTCCTGGCACATACCATTAGCACATACCATGGGCTTTTTCCTAAACCAATGTGGAAGTCGGGGCAATTTGAAGAGCTAATTTCAGTTCTTATCTGAAATTTGAGGGGTGATTACAATTCAGATTTTATCTCTGAGTGATAGTTTATATGTACACTCACAAAATGAATACATATATGTCCTGTTATTTGGAATGAAAGACTTTTCTACTTTTTTTTTTTTTTTTAAACTTTCATATTGTCCCTTACTGCTACAGGATCGTACTCTATACCCTATCTTTCCACACCTTTCAGAAATGGCTACATACATGAACTGTTCCATTTTATAGCTTTTTAATAGTTAAGTTCTCTAATAGGTAGTTAAGTTTTCTAGTAAGTGTGTGGTAACTGTTAAATGCCATCAAAGAATCCATTTTTATACATACAGTAGATCATATTTTGTCCTGAATATCCTCCAATGGTGATAAGTGTCAGCACTGAAGAGTAAAGACCAGCCCCCAACAATCCTGAATTTTTAAAATGAGGTCATCATAGTATTTAAAAAAATCTTGTCTTGCAACTTATAGCTGTGGACAAATCTAGACAAGTTCCAGCGGAACAGCTTAGAAGAGAAACTGCTTTGTCTAGATGTGAACTGTATGCAGTTTCTGAGAGGTTTCCATTTCAATCACAAACATGTTTTGAACATATTACTGTAAATTCTTACACAATATTTACAAATTTTAGTTTCCAGCTGGTTTTGTAGAATTAAGTGGATTTAGTTCAGAAACATAGATGAATTTAACAAAATGTTATAAGAATTTTTGTTCTGTCGTCTAAAAAAGTAAACTGATGGTAATGATTGGAAAGTGCTAGGTAAATTTAGAGGCATGTTACTTAAAAAAAAACAAACAAACAAACAACGTAACTATGCATTTGGTATATATTAAAACCAAACAAAATATCTTATTATCACAGAAGAAGATAGCTGATATTTAGGTAAGAAATTCTCTTCTTCCTATAGGTACAATTCTTCTTTGTATGTTAAAATGTAACAACTGCTATGTCCTTGTTTAGAGAGATTTTAAGATATTGATTCATGCAATTTAACATGCATCAGCCAAAGCATTTAAAATAAACACCAACGCCAACCCAAGGTGTGTAGAAGGCTCACAGCCTTGACTTATGCTAAATGGGCTGAGGTAAAACTTTCTCACTGTCCATAGAGCTTAATTAAATGGTACTATTGTTGAGTTCTGTGAAATGACACATTTTGTCCTAGAGTCGTCTGAATATTCTATGTACTATCATGAGAACCCTATGAATTTTACTTTTTACCTTTCACAAACATGGAGGAGAATCATACTGGATGTTTTCATCTAGGTTCAGGGAAGCTGCCCAAGTAAACGACCATTTCTAAAACATACGTATTTCAACAGGTTTTTTTTTTTCTATCTTCTCTGCAAAGTGATACTGCTACTTTAAGTCATGCTTCTCTTCCTTCTTTGAGGAAAAGACATCGGAATTTTTTGTTCATCAGCTGTACTGTACAGTGTGTGAATAAGAAATTAGGAGCAGTCATAAGAGTTCAGTAATGTACGTTAAATTTTCTAAATTACAAGCATGGATTAAGTTACAGCTTCTGAATACATCCATGTATTGCTTGTGAGACATGAGTGCAAAAAAGAAATAGGAAGGATGTCCTACACCTCACTGAAATGCTGTGCCGAAAACATGAGCACTTTTTGATATCTGAAACACTGCTGCTAAAAAAACAAGAGGCCTAGATACACTTTTATTGTCTTATGCTTCACAGATTCAGAAGCGTTTATTTCTGTATAATTTAACAAGAACTGTCATCTTTTGTTTTGATGGATTTGTGTTTATCTGAACTAATGCTGGAGGAATGATGGCAATAGAGATTGGTTTAGACTCTGAAAATTCCAGAACACTTGTGTTAAAAACTGTATCAGATCCTCTGCTGATTATGGGAATGATGACGCTACAGCAATGCTCTTCAGATACTGCCAACAGCAGTATGAAATTCTGCAGTGAAATTCAAAAGGAGAGAGAAAGAAGAGAAAGAAACTATTATTCTAAAGATTACTAATGGTTTCTGTGGATTTTGAGGGGGAGAGTGAGTGTTTGTTCCAAAGCTGGCAAATTCAGACAAATTATGGATAGACAGCTTTTCTCTTGAACTGTTTTTATATGCCTGTTTTTCCCTTCTGCATGTTTTCTGTCTTGGAAATATTGCAGATGCATAGGGCATTCTTGCCTAGCTCTTTCAACAGCAGTACAAAATAGGGGAGTTAATTTTTGACTATTTAGGAAGTTATTTAAAAGCTCAAGGACACTTTAAATAAACAAGGAAAGATTCTCTAAGTTAAAATAATAAGCTTTAAAAGCCATTGAAAACCAATACAAACTTCAGTCTAAAAATCAGCTGTCCTTCCAGTCTTTCACTCAGCTGGATGTTGGTGCAAGCTCTGGACTGTGTGTTTGGGAAACTGTCACCTGTGTGTTTTTACAGAAATGTTAGCTGCCTGGAAATAATTTGTGTTCACAGGTGAAAAGTTTAGGGTAGATAAACACACAAACTTCAATGTTTTACTGGAAGTAGACTTGTCATTGAATATTTTATGTAAAATGCTTTTAGAGATGATGAGGAGTTCTACCTCAGTCTGAACTTATTGGAAACACTCTTAAATATTTGGGTTCTGTGGAAGTCAGAAGCCATCAGAAGGGGAAGTTTTCAGTCTTTTCATTGCCAAAATATCTGAAATTTAATTTTGATTCCGTATATCTCCATATATCGCAGTAAAGTTTTTTAAGGTAACTTCTTTCTCCTATATACTGACTGGTGGACTTGATTTGTTTAAAAACGAGGTTGAAATTTACTTTGTAAAGTAAATATTTGTGGGATCAAGATCAAGGACAGTGGTTTTAAGGCCTGCGGTGATTTTCATGATGGGGAGGAAACACCTGTGAGAAGGTAACAGCTGGTGTCTTTAGGTTTTCATCTCTCACATTAGCGATTGCTAATAGGATGATAAAACTAACAAACACTTCAGATAATATGTGAAACTCAGAGATTTCTAATACGTATCATGAAACTTAAGTAACACTTATTTTTCTCTTTCTTATTGCAGTCAGCAACTGTCTCTGATGGAGGTAAGCTGAAGCTTGTTTTTACTTTTATAATGAAAAGGAAACAAGTTTTCCACATCAAGCAATGCAGCACGTGGTAAATAAAGTGATGGATTACAAAATATGAGTCTGAAGTGGTGCAGAAGGCCATGACTTCTTCGGGACCTGTTCCAGTGAAAGTGTTGCAGGATTATGGTTACATACTTTCACTGATTTATTGGAATAATTTTCCTTTCTGGCATATATCTCTCTATATGCACAACTTCATTATAACTAGGATTCTTAATTCACAAAAAGGCAGAGCTAGAAGTCTTTCATGTAGTTGGATGCCAGATAAAATCGTTATCAAGGTTTGAGTGTCCTTTACATACCCTGTTGGCTTTTGAAGAGAGATGCTCTAGGTGCTAAGTTGTAAGCTGTGTTGGTGCTTGTGTTAAGGTTGAAATGTCTTTACAGTATGATGCTTTTTGAGAAGGGGGTAAGTAACGTGTTATTTGTAAAATCCCAGCATAGAGCTTTTGCAGTTATAGAGTACTTCTAAGTAAACTCCTCTTTGCATCATCTAAGCTTGTTCATTTTGCTTTTAAAGTGGCTTTAGTGCTTTAAAGGACTGTCCACTCCTTGTTAAACATTAGAAGATGATTCCTCTGAATCTTTGAAGTTAATTGAAATGGCTTAAACATGCTTCTTCATGGAATAAAGAAGTATGTAGTTCAGTGTACAAGAGATGGTTTTGCACACTTGCCTTGCTTGGCAGGAATTGGTTCGATTGATCACGCAAAGAAACTTATTTGCATACATTTGATTTTGTTTGGAATTCTTTGCCAACAGTAAAGGACAATTTTCTTAAATAGAAAGGGGTCAAGTTGTTGCTCTAATTTGTGCTGTAAAGATGAAGAAATTTTGCAAATGGTAAGGATTTTTTTTATATTAAATGGAAATGTAATTTTAAAAGCAGCGATACTATTCGCAAAATTCCATCATGTCTTAGTTTCTGATTTCTTGCAAAACTGACGTTACAGTTGAGAACTATTGCTGTTTTTGTCCTTTTGGTAGAGCCATTTTTCAATGGCTGGCTGAGTTTTTCAGGTATTTTCCTTCTGTACTGCTGACAAAGTCTACTGCTGTAACAGTACTGTCCAGATGAGAAGATAGATTCTATAATTTGTCTGTCTTATCTGCAAAGCGGCAACAGAATGAAACAGAAAGTAATTGTCTGTTCTGCTATTTCTGAAATACCGCATTTGGTTTTGTGGGACATGTATTTATTTTTTCCCCAGATGTAACCTGTTGTTATCAAGGAAGACAAAGCACAGACTTTGTGTTCATCCATGTAGTTGGATGAAATTCTAGGTGCTAAGGGGCAAAAAAGTTGATAGATTTATTTATTTACTTATTTATTTTTAGTCTACCCAATCTTGGAGATTCTTCTGATAGTACTCATCTGATAGTCATTTCAACCTTTTTGTATTTCCAGCTGAAAATTTGTTTTAAAGATTTTCAGTTCTTCCAGGATGGCTGGTTGCGTTTCATTCCAATTCTGTAGGTACTCGTGTTTTCACCAGTGTAACCATTAGTATAGCAGCACATCCTTCCCTTCCTAGACTAATAGCGTCTGTATATATGTGTGATGAAAATACTGTTGATAAGTTTTAGTCTGGGAAGGGAAATTTATGTATATAAACACATGACTGTTACTTTTTAAACATCCTATCAGTATAATAGGCATGACAGCTCACTGTAGGTTTTCTTTCCAAAGTCAATTAAGCCTCGTGTCATATGGATTTTATTACATTAGAGAGAGGCACTGGAAACTGTCTACCCCTTCTAATATTTATTTTAGATGATAACAGCTTATGCAAGGCTGGGATGTTGTTAGTAGCCAAAACTGCGCACTTGGGCTTTGTAAAATTGGTGACGTGTAAAAAGATCTAGTTCCTTGAATTAGTGGTGTTTCCAGAGATGCTGACCAGCCACCACTCTTACCTGTGACTAGCTTAATGAATTGCAGACAGCTGGGCAGCAAGATCGTGGCTGTAGATCAGTTACAGCACCTATGCTTTAGGAAGAACAGAAACCATGTTATGTTGCTACAACTACATATTAGCAGATATTTCCTACTTCCCACCTTGCAAGCTGCACGTTTCTGCTGCTGTAGGAAAAGGAGATTGCAGGCTGTGGCTGAGGTTCTGAGCACTGTGCCATCTAAATCATCGCAGAGATGGTTGTTAGTCTCCAGCTAATTCCCAGCTTTCGCTATTGACACCTAGGCAGCACTGTACAAAGGGCAAACCTTAAGGTCAAAGGACATATAATAAAAGTACCTCATCATTCATCTCCCAGACATGTGGTACTTTAATAGCTCTATTAAGAATCTCTAAGTCAGTTGTTTCCTGCTGTTCCCTACAGAGATCAGTTCCACAGCACTGAGGTCTATTATTTCCACATACCTCAGCATATCAGATACTATAGGTATGTCTTTTTGCTAAGATACCACTTTGCTGTAGTGTCAGCTGTTTTTTGTTTTTTAAGTGTTCATCATCTGGAAGGAATTTTTAAAAGGAAAAAGTCCTGAAGAATTTTTTGAAAGTTATCTGATGTTTAGAATAATAAATAATGCAAAACTGTATTTTAAAGAGTAACTGAAGAAAGTAGCACAAAAAATCCACAATGAAATCCAAAATAAATCAAACCACTGCAGTCTGCACTGTAAGTACAGATGCATTATTTCCTCCAACAGGTATATGACTTATTTTTCAGTTACGCTGGCAGCGCGTGCTGTAGCTGTGTTCCACTGTAACATAAATAATTCAAGTTCCTTTAGCAGCAGTGGCAAAAGGTCTTTTCTTTAAATTATTCATGTAGCATTTTATAGTGCTTTGTGTTAAGTATACTATTGGTTTCCTCTGCTTGAAGCCATGAGGGTAAAGAATCAATTTGTTTAGTGTGGTGTAAAAAGCTACCAGGAACTGCTGGGGAAAACCTATTCGCTCCTCTTATCCCAAAGTCGCAGAGGAACAATGTGCTGGGCAGTAAGAGCAGTCTGCACCCAATGGGTTCCGGGACATTGCAGCTGAACTTGGTATGGATTCAGAAAGATGGCTTTCATTGAATGCCTTGAAGTATTTGATTAAGTGGCACCACAGTGGTTCCTATCAGCTTTACCCAGGTAATGTACTTAGTGATTAACTGCAATATCTTCATTATATGAATGTATGCATTCAGATGATTGCAAACAGTATGTGGAGCTGCTCACAATAAAAGCTATACATATTTTTAAAAAAGTATTGCTAGGTGAAAAAATATGTATGGATTTTATAAACAAATGCTCACAAAATTATCCATAATTGCATTCAAATTTACTGCTTTATATGGTTTAGATCAAAACTTTCAAAGCCATCTTATCCTGAATACTTTGGAGATTTTGGTTGATTAAATGTGTGCATTTTCCTACATAATGCTTTTTTTTTTTTTTTTTTGTAAGATGAATAAAACCTAAACCTTCTACGAAATGTGTAAACACAAAAGGTGTTAGAGGTTATGTTTGTGTGGATTTTAGAAAGCAATCTGTCTGTGTTCTGTGTTTGATGATGGCAATAAATGAAACTGAGTGGGCACAGAGAGTGATTCTTCCTTGCTAGGTAAAGTGGTTCTTGGACAGAACAGGAATAAATTTAGGTCACTATGATTCAAGATGAGTAAACAAGGAGCCTCCTTTTACAGGTAATGGGTCACTGCTTCCATGTAATGAGGAAAAAGGAAGGGAGGTATTTGGAAATTGGTATTTTTTTTTTTTTTCTCAGCACTGCTCAGTGTTCCATGCACTCAAGCTGGGGTTTTCCTTTGGCATCCTGATAGCTAATCTATTAAGAATCTAAGCTATTCCCAATAGCTAATCTTCCTTTTTTAATCCCCTTGCAAGGAGGAGGCTGCTTGCACAGCTCTGTGGTTAAGGTGTATGAGTGTAAGGAATCAGGGCTTTAGGTCTGGCAGCACAGAGTGATCACTAAAGGAAATAGGTGGCTTGGTTGGAAAGTGTCTTTGCTTCTCCTTTCCAAGGCTGGCTGTGTGTAGCTAGGAATGCAAGAGCTGTGAGTCAGGAAACATGATGCTGAAGGCTTACATGGGAAACATTGCTCTGCAATGGGAGAGGAGCAGGAGCTACAGCTTACACACTCCTCATTTAAGCATGATTTGGATAGATTATGTACCAGTGTTATAGTCAGCGTTGTTTTCCCAAAAGACCAAACTGGTCTTTTCTTTTTCTCTGATTCTAAATTATACACTGGTACACTTGCACCATGCTGTAACTGTTTTTATTGCAACCATTGATATATGTAGTTAAGGAAACAAGAATAAAACCAAGCCTTTTTCTGGGAAATAATCTTGTTCTGTATTGTTTTCACATTAACTCCAGCAGAAATCTGTACCTATTTTTAGAGCAAACTTACTTCTTTGTAAGGGAAAATGAATTAGTGCCAGAGTTAATAGTACTTTCAGAAAAATCTGAGTTAGCTAAATGAAGTCCAACAGTACGGAAACATTTTACTGAGAATAAGTAAGCCCTTAATGCTGCTCAAACACTTTGGAGGACCTGTGCCAGTAGCCCTCAGAGTTGTTGAAAATGCAGCCTTATTTTGATTCATTTGTTTTCATGGGATCTCCAGAGTCAGCAGCATATCTGAGAACGAGAAGCCTGTGTCCTTTATGGCCAATGCGACTCTGACAAGCTTGAGAGAGCGAGCAGCTGCTAGCGATTAGAGGTAGTTAGCAGTTAGAGACTGGTGTGAACTCGGACTGTAATTGCAATTTGGTCTTCCTCCCTCCCGTGGGGCTGTGGAACAGCCTCCCTTGGAGCAGGGAGGGGTTGACCTGATGGCTGCCGGGCCTGTCATTTTGCAGCCCCTCCCAGTCCTAAGGCCCTGTGACTGGCCACTGAGCAGTTCTTGTGGCTACTCCCTAATTTCCCTCTGTCAGCCACATAGGTTTAAGCACTTTGGTATGTGGGATGAGTTTACCTTTCTGAGTTTGCCTGAAAGGGCCTAAGAAACTTACCTCATCCATTACTGGGAATCTCTGGGCATCAAACCCTCTTGCAGTGAGGCAGTATCTGGGCTTAGTAACACCTGAACCTGTGCCAGGTAGATTGAGAAGTGGGTGTCTATTTATATCCTGGACTGTAAAATAAAACGTATCCACCTGCAGAGTTAAAGGCAAATACTTCAAGTAATAAATTTAGCTGTAATTCTCTTGAGACTCACATTAGCTTTATTCACGATAGTTTCGGTGTGGTGACAGGTATTCTTTAACGAGGCTGCCTTGGTTATGCTCTTTGATATGTCTTACAGGAAAAAGTGAATAAATATTTGTTATAAGGAAATTCAGTATTATTTGTTGATTTTTTTTAAATTATTATTGCTGTCCTTAAATATTATCCATGTTGAAAATGCTCATTTTCATTTCTCGCTAATGTAATTCTATATGTTTTTGTAATATTTTTCCTAAACAAGAGCTTTGCTTACAGAAAATTGCAGTTGTTAGAGCTTTTACATCTTAACAAATATTTGTTAGCTACAGAATGCATTTAAAAATGAAGCTTCAGAACTATTTTTTTCTTCAAATTTTCTTATCATTATAACATTTTGGTATGTTTGTGATCTAGTTGTCCTTCTTTTCCAAGCTCATACTTCCAGGAATGAACAATAATGTTTTGTAACATAGAATTTGGAAATGTAAAGTCATTTCAAATATATAGCAGAAAACGAGCTCATGAGAGACCTTATAAAATAGTAATTTTGGTGAAATTACTCTTTCCTTTTTTTTATCTGGATGACTAACTGGGGAAAATAAACAGCAATAAAAATGGCTCTGTGAAGAATAGGCCATTTCTCGCCGGTTGTGAATTCAGTTTCCTCGGTTTTATAGTGAGCTTTAGATTTCCTTTTA
The DNA here is from genome assembly GCA_013399715.1 of Alectura lathami. Classification (NCBI taxonomy): domain Eukaryota; kingdom Metazoa; phylum Chordata; class Aves; order Galliformes; family Megapodiidae; genus Alectura; species Alectura lathami. Next base: position 89,996 of record VXAV01002684.1, on the reverse strand, counting down.
CATTTGGCATAGAATTATTGAGGACATAATCTTTTCTGTTGGAAGATATTATCATAGAATCATAGAATGCCTTGGGTTGGGAGGGACCTCACAGACCATCTAGTTCCAACCCCCCTGCCGTGGGCAGGGCTGCCAGCCACTAGCTCACTAGATCAAACTGCCCAGGAACCCATCCAGCCTGGCCTTGAACACAGCCAGGGATGGGGCATCCACAGCTTCTCTGGGCAGCCTGTTCCAGCGCCTCACCACTCTCTCAGTGAAGAATTTCTTCCTGATGTCCAACCTAAACCCCCGCTCTTTCAGTTTTAGCCCATTCCTCCTTGTCCTACCATTATCCAGCCATGTAAAAAGTCGGTCCCCCTCCTGCCTGTAAGCTCCTTTCAGGTATTGGAAGGCCACAATGAGGTCTCCCCGGAGCCTTCTCTTTTCCAAGCTGAACAATCCCAACTATTATTTTCTCACTTCTATTACTGCTAGTTTTCCAAGAATTAAACACTACCATTTTTATCCCTTAATTTCAGATTCATTTGTTGGGCATGTCTCTAATGCAATCGCCCGCTCAGAGAAGGGCCCGTTGTGTGTCAGACATGGTTGTTCAGGTCTCTGTTTAGTTGTGTCTTCACAATTAAGCAAACCTTAGCTCAACTGTGTGAGCACTTCTGTACCAATTTTATACTTGTATAAACTGAGGGATGGAGACAGTCCTTTGTAGAAGGACATGCAATAAATAAATGTCAAGTTTGTGAATAAAACCATGTTGTATACAGCTCTTTCTCTGAGAACAGTTGTTTCTTTCACTTCTTCACTCTGTGTACAACTACTCCCTTCTTTAAGAGTTTTTTTTTTGTGTACATTGCTTATTGGGACAAAGCTTGTTTTGGTTTAATGTGTGAAGTTATTACAAGTCTATGATGCCTCTACTGGTATTAATTTCCTCAGTTGACTTGTTTCCTGAATTTTCAGCCTTTAACAGGAACCTCTCATTTCTTTGAAACAATTCATGTAGTCCCTGGCTACTGATTGAAAAGTGAAAAGAAGTTGCTAGCTCCTATCATCAGATAGGCTTTTGCCTACTTTCTAGTGAATGGCGGGTTCTTAGAGATCTGCCTTCCTTGGAAAATATTATGGAGGATTACAGTCCATGGACTGAGGAATTTTAGCAGAAAATTCTGTTCCAAANTTTTTTTTTTTTTTTTTTTTTTTTTTTTTTTTTTTTTTTTTTTTTTTTTTTTTTTTTTGTGGAGCAAGAAAAGAGATTTCCCTTTGTGGTTGGCCCTCGTGCTTCTGGCAGGGCACTGCTGCTAACACACTCATTTAATTTTCTTTGAAACAGAAGAAAATTGACATTGTTTGTTTGTTTGTTTATTTATTTATTTATTTATTTATTTCACTGTGCTCCAAAGAATCACAGAATCATAGAATGGCTTGGGTTGGAAGGGACCTCAGAGATCATCTAGTTCCAACCCCCTTGCTGTGGACAGGGTTGCCAACCAGAAAGAAAGAAAAAATAGGGATGAGATCTTTTGAAGTCTGTTCTACTGTGAGCTTGCAAAGGAGGCATAAAAAATCAAGAAAATCATGCTATAGAGGAAAGAGTGAAAGTGAAGAATATTTTATTGACAAATTTGTTGGTTTTTTGTTTTGTTTGTTTCTTAACAGAGCTGAATAGTACTGAATTAAAAGACTGCATCAGTGAAAACAGCCTCAGTAGCAATGCTAGTCTTCCCAGTGTACAGAGCTGTCGACGGCTTCGAGAAAGAAGAGTTGCAAGCTGGGCGGTTTCATTTGAGCGTCTTCTTCAGGATCCTGTTGGTGTTAAGTATTTTTCGGTAAGCTTTGAGAAGGAGAAAGAGATCTTTCAACGTACTTGATATCACTGTGATGATTTTTCTGTGTTCTTTTCTCTTTCTTGACACTGTGCTTACACAGGACAAGCAGTAGGAGATCATTGTTACGTAGTTACTGTCTGAACACCTTTTAAGTTTAAACTGGTTTGCAGCTGAGTAAGAGTTCATATATTTGCATGCATTTCTGGGTAGCAAAACTTAAGTTGGAAAATGGAGGACATTATTTGCTTTGTATTTGAATTCTTATTAAAATTTCCCACTGTGTTTAACATTTTTATTTGTTTATTTTTATATCTGTAGACTTTTTACAAGAAAATGGCAAGTTTCAGTAGTTTTCTAAGAGTTAATGATCTATTCAAGTGTTTGCTTACTGAAATGTTAGAAAGTCTCACTGAAATGTTGGAAACCATGTAGAAGATTTTTTCAATGATGCAGAGGCTTATCTTCCTGTGGAAAGTTTTTAGAAATATTTTGGGAAGTAACTAGCTTAAGAGTAGTGGTTAGAGCTGCAGCTTGCAGGAATATTGTTGAGTATTTGCAAAGCATACGTGAAGCTTCTACACAGAGCATTTATGAAGTTGTAATTAGTATCATCTTTATTTTACATAAGGCAATCAAGGTGTCTATAGTTTTGCATGGTTGCACTGAAGGTCTGTTGTTGATTCTGGATATGTTATAGAAGGACTTCTTGTACTGCCCAAATCTTTTTTACAAATAGAATGTAAAGAAATCTGTTGAATTTTCAGCAACTCCTTTAACTGGCTACGAAAGTACATTAAAATATCAAAATGATTAATAGTCAGACTTCCATTTTTAAATGATGAGAGGACCTGATAAACAGATTGACAGTGAACACCCATTTGAGGAAACTGAAAAAGCAAAATAATGCACCCCAGGTATTAAGTTCCCTGTCCTCCCATTTTTCTTAGCGAAGTAGCCTAAAGCGTTATCAGCATTTCTGCTTAGATACTGAGATTCTCCTCATACTGAAACAAAAATTACAATTCCACCTGAAAAATGATGTAGTTGCATCTGAATGTTTCAGTTGCATGGTAAGCACCTTGGTCCATTTGGGATTCAGAGTGCTTAGACCTTTCCTGAGGACAGCTTTGACACAGAGCAGGAATTACCCTCTAACGAGGAGAGATTTTGCATGTTTTGCAAATACATTTTGCATAATAGCCTGCTGATGAGAGCAGACCTGATTGCAGTTCCCTCCTCAAGTGGCTCAAACCAACATCTCCAGCTTCCCAGCCATATTTTGACAACCACTAAGCTACATAATGTTCCAAATGGGGCACTACTCAGTCTTCCTAATCGTTGTGCAGCCAGCTGTGCCAAAATCATGTGGCCAAAAGAAAGCAAACAGGAGACTGACTGCAGGTTTGCAGTGAAGGCACTGAGTGGGGAAATAGGCGGTTGGGTTCCAGTTCCTGCTCACTAATTTGATTCTTCTCTGGTCTGTAATTACGAGCAAACTGCAGCAAAGTCCCCTGACTACTCTCTGGATTTTTATTTTTATTTTTTACTCTCTGTGTCTCAGGTGTCTCAAGACCTTTTAGTTTAAACTGACAGGCTGCTGGTGGATTTGGACTCCCTGTATTATAGTCTACATCAATTGGTTTCTACAGTTGGACTCCCTGAACTCTATGTAAATCTTGAAAGGACAAATAAGGTTTAGTTTTAAAGTGTTTCTTATAAGATTTCTCTCAGACTGCTTTTTGAGACTGTCTTGCATATTAGGGAAGCTTGGATGATACTAGTATGATGCTTAAGTGAAGGTTGTGGCTTGTGGGATAACTTAAGATTTTCAGTTGAACACTGATACCTAAAGCTCTAAAGAGTAAACAGGCGTCATTCCGATTACATGAGTCACTGGATAACTTTTATATGACCAAGTTGATTTTTTTTTAAGCTTTTTTTTTTTTTTTTTTTTTTTCCTGCTAGTGGGTAAAATGCTTTCAAGAAAGATGTGCTGAGACAATGTTGAATTGAAGTTTGAATCAGGGACAGTTTGTATTTGTTCGATTTTTGGAGTGAATGGGGTCTCTGTCCTTATCTGTACCTTTGTATGCTATAATACAAATGTAGTGATAATTGTGGGTTGTTCTGGGAGGCTTTTCTTTTTGTGTAAGAATGTCTTTTCCAAGGAGAACCCATCTGGCCACATAAGTGATGAAAGATTTTTGTAGTGGCCATGTGAGGTAGAATGTTGCTGTAGTGAATACAGAATTGTTTGTGCACAGTTTGCTAAATATCTGTTATATTGCACTATCAGAACTGCAGTTAAAGGCAGATGGTTTTTTTTTAAGATGTAGTTAAAAATTATTTAAATTTTTATTAAAAGTCTATTCACTACTGTATATATGACATAACAAGAAATTTCAAACTTCATCTTTGTATGTGGAAATGATCTTGATGCATATTCTCAATTGTGTACATTTAAAG
>VXAV01002684.1:10492-58490 GCA_013399715.1 Alectura lathami | reverse complement strand
GATGAGAGCATTGTGTGCCCAGACTCCTGCATTAAGGAACACACCAGAGTCTGTGAATTTGGATCAGTCGCATCCATTGGAAGATGTAGGTTAACCAATAAATCCCAAGCATCTCCACTGGAGTTATTGTTATTTGATCCTACTATATCCATTTGACAGTTAATGCTGTTCCTGAAATTTCCAGTTTTCTTGTGACCTCGTCTTTGCTTGGAACTAGGCCAGATGCTCCGTTGGTGTTAAACTACTTGGAAGACAATGTCTTCCAATATCTTACTTAGATCTTGAGGATTATTTTATGCAGAAGAACAAAAATTCCCTTTGTCTTCATCCATAGAGACAGAGGAAGGTTTTCGATAACCATAATGTTAAAATCAGAGAGCTGTAAATCTAAATGCCAGGAAAAGAGAATTGTGGGTAATGGAGATCAGGAGATCAGCCAAAATGCTGCCCGATTGTCAGCCTTTCGAAACATGCAGGCCTATACACAGGTCTCCAGCTTAACAATTGAAGAAGACATGCACATCGTCCCATCTTTAAACCAGCTGGAACATATTAGCAGGATCAGATGCATGAGAAAATTCTCGTACAGCTGCACAAGTGCTTAGCGGGGAGCTGAAGATTTCTGATAGACGTGATTTTGCTATTCCAGTCCTTGTGGAAATCTGCCTGTGCTGTTAGAACTGGTTTCCTGTCCCTTCTGAAGCTAGGTAGAGTGTTTGGCAAATGAGATTCAGGAAAATATACTATCGTTCCTGCTGTGCTTTATGCAACAGAAAGCGATCTGCAGAGCTAACCATCATCACTTCGGTGCAAGAACAGAAGCGAAGGGAAATCATATCTATGAAAGCTCCCTGCACTGCACGGATAGTGCCCTGCATATCTGAGTTTGCCCAGATATTTTTTACTGACAAAGAGAATGAGTATGAGGAGACCAGTGCAGAAGTGTTGTCAGCATGGTTTAGCCTCAATTCAAAGCTCCACTGTGTACAGGCAGACCTTCAGTCTGTTTTAAAACTTGAGGGATATATTTTTACACAAGGTTTTGGGAATGTGTTTTATTTCTTGTGCTTCCTTTGTAAATGTTTTGTTTTGAAATATTGGGGAAAAAAAAAAACATGTTAATACTTCTTCAGTGTAGCACTACTCTTGAAGTCACCTTCCTGTTTGGCACAGATGTGCCAAGAGCTCTTCTATCCTGCCAGGAAAAGAGAAATAATCTTTGCAGTGTTATCCCTCAGTAATTCTGTTGAAGCAGTATTTCAGATAAGGCCTTCTGTGTTTCTGTTCTGTCTCTAGTAGAAATTTATTAGATTCTTCAGAGGGGTTGCTCCTGATAAAGCCATTAGTAGAAAAAGTCCCCTAATATAAGCTTACTCCTCCTCAGATGGGCTTATGCCTCGTGAAGCCTGAGGGCTAACACGGACCCGATTTTTGCTTTATTCCCAACTTGAAAGCCCAGTTGCTCCATGTGGTGACTCCGTGACACTAATTCCAGGCCTCCAATGGCATTTCTTACCTGCAGCCGTAGAAAGACTTGGTGACCAAACAGATGCAGTAATACTTACACCTCCCATGGCATTCCTCAGCAGGAGTTTCCAGAGCTGTTTGCTGAGTCTGAGGAAACCTTCAGCTTAGTTCAAGGCGACGGAGCTGTGAGGCCATGCTCCACCATCAAAGTTCTGCTCTGAGTTACGTTCAGTAGGATGCGTGCTTAATAACAAGGCTACTGGATGACTCATGCTCTCTCAATGCAAAATATTGTTGTGATTCAGCATTAGTACAGCTTTTTAGAAATTGGTATCCCTTTTAAACCAACATGAAAGGAGAGTCAGATTTCCTCAAAGGGCCTAGAACAGCAGGTTAAAAAGATCAGGAACACCATTCAGTACAGTCATGTAAGATAAAGAGAATACAAGAATGGCTTTTTACACCACAGCCATGAAAAAAAGCAGTTAAGATTAAGCCGATGTTCTGTTTGCAGAATGAAGGAGTAAACATGAAATGTTCTATAGTCCCATTAACTTTTAGCTGTAGTTCAGCAGGCTGGAGCCTCGCTGGGCTAACAGGGCTGAGAAAGCTTTTCGCCTTCTCTCTGCTATTGCTTGGCTGATCCGTTTGGAGTCTGATCTAATTCTTTAGATGTGAAAAAAGGCAAGCACTACTGATGTGGAATATCCGCCTTATTACTGGGGGGCTGCACTAGTTTAAACACGAGAATAATATTACTTAGAAATTTATCTTATTTTCATTAAATAAAAAGCTTTAATCCTTGAGATTAAAGAGAGATTTGGTTGAAACAATATGAGATTGTTTTTTTTGTCCTTTCCATTTTCCTCCTTCTCCGATATGGAGAAAATTCTCAGTTATCATGATTATGTCAGTAAATATTAGTTAATTATTTTTCTTACCAAAAGCAGCATACAGATCACCTTATGGAGCACACAGAGAAGATTTCAAAGCCAACCTTGTGATTTAACCACACGGTTCTCCTGGGATTTGTGCGGCTAAGTGTGCTAGTCAGACCCTCGCTTGTACTGTAGTAAAAAGTTTTAGAATGTGTTGGGTAAGGCACGTTGGATAAGATGGGATGTTTTGAAAGACCGGCTGTTACATGTGGAAAACAAGAAACTAAATGGGACATGGAAGCCCTTTCTCATGTCTGCCTTTGTGTCTTGAAAATTTGCCTGTGTTCTTTTTGGTTACAAACTCTGCCAATAAAAGTAATTTTGCCCCTTTTAATCATTATGGTGAGGGCACCTCAGCCACAGAAGCTGTGTTGATAGCTGTTGTGTGGCCACGAAAGCAGCTCATTCCTCACCCTTCCCTTCTTGTTGCCTGTTGAAACAGCCCAGACATTTTATCTGCATTTACTTTTAACAAAGGCCTAGCAGCCTGCAGTGTCATATCTAACAGACATCTAGGGTTAACCTCGACTTCCCATCCCAGTTCTGAAAAGAACTGCTCCCGTTTTTACTAACAAAAATGTCATATTTCCTGGGTTAGGTAAAGCACATTGACTTTTTTTTTTTTTTTTCTTTTTAAATCACGTATCTTCCAGTTGATGCAAGTCCTTCAATACCAAGACCAATGTCTGTCTTCCAAGGTACTTCTTTTTGACCCAGCCTGTGCTCGGAGTGAGAAAGACTTGGGACAGTAATGGCTTTGCATGGCTAGTTCTAGAGAATAGGCCTGAATCCTAACCACAGTGATTTTCATTGAGTGTATATATATCAGGAGGTCTCCCTTCTGATTTTAGGAATGCTATACCAAAAAGAAACTTCTAGGTTAAAGCATCACACATGCCTCAGGTGATTTTTTTAAATGCTTCAGCAAATTAGGCTATTTCTTTTCTTCTTTACTATAAACTATCCCCCTGACTGCTAGGCTGCAGTTCAGTAACAGTGAACTGAAATTTAAATCATCCTAAATCTGTTAGGGAAAGATTAATCTCTAGCCAAGTAAAATGATATCTCAGCAGGGATGTGGTACTGGAAGTGAATTCAAATCGATGGACACCTCCCTTTTTGCCCTACTGGAAGTTCTGTATCCTCCTCCTCCACAACTGGGTTTGCAGGTGTTAAGAGTTTTGCTCTAGAGGTGTACACAAATTTATACTTAGTAGTTACTTTTTAACAGAGTTATGCTAACTAATGCTAAATGAAGCATCTATATTGACATTACATGTGTCTTTGAGATGTGCTGTTCAGCTACTTGCTTGGTACATCAGGAGTTCTCTGTGACAGGGCAGAGGAATACCCTCTGAGAATAGAGCCGATCTACCTTTAGGACCCCAGAGGAGGTTGCAGTGTGGATATTGCTAAATCCAGAAAATACATAGCTCTTGTTTTGTGTTTTTTTTTGTTTGTTTGTTTTGTTTTGTTTTTTTTTTTACTTTGTTTATTTGTTTCTAATTCTTCTGTCAGGTGCAAACCACGAAAAGAGAAAAGACTCACAGGGCACTTCAGGCAACCCTGGTGAGCAGACGTCTCTCAAAGCAAAGCCCAGCAGAAGCCTTAACCCTCCCGCTGTGAGAGAGAGCCCGGGTAAGGAGCTGCCTGTGAACAGGATTATTGATGTGGACGGGGTCAAACTGGAAGACACTGGCACACGCTCCTGTGATGACTCTGAAGGGAACCTCAGCTTTGAAGGCTACATCTCTGAACTGAGATCCTGCCAAGGGAGGATGAGGACTGGAGTTTATAGGACATCAGACCTTCCGTCTCTGATTGCTGTCAAGACCGAGAAGAATAAGAGCACTGAGAATCAGTACAAAGCTACTTTTGTTTAAGTCTCTGCTTTTAATTAAGAGTTCTGGTATTTTTGCCTGGCATCATCAGCAGTAGAGATATGCCTTAGGGACGTGTTTCTGCGAGTTATAAGTTGTTTTCAGTACCCGTTGCCTTCAACAACCTGCCAGACAGTCTGTTCTGATATGAGTTAGAACCTGTAGAATGAAAAAAAAAAAAAAAAGAATTTCAGTGAAAGTATTGAACTACTTGGTTTTGTTCTCTTGCTGTTTATATCTCATTTCTCCTGTCGCGGTTCTGTTGCACAGTGCAATTAAAATGATGATTTCCACCCCTCCCCTACTTGTCTTTAATAAAGACAAACTCACTTTAAATTTTAAATTCCCCTACCCAAAGTTTTTATTTAAGATGATTTCGCTTTAATCTTCTAATGTTTTTCCTGGTCTGCAGAATTCCTTGTGTTTTGGTAGACTTTTGAAGTAGAAGTAAAATCAGTTACCAGTGTAAAAAGATTACGATTATTTTATTAATATCTTCCTATCTGTCTCATAATATTTGGGAAGAGGTCCAGGTGAAATTCAGTTTTGTCTAATGGATTATTTGGCTGGATGTATGCAATAAGGCTTTGTTATACAAGCAGTAAGAAGGAAAAAAAAATAAAGTAAAAATCTGTGAGTTTCCACTTCTCCTGCAGCCAAAACTGCTGATGTTCCCATAGTCTGTGCTAGTTACACAGTGCTGTAATTGGTGCATGGGTGGAGGGCCATCCAGGTCCCTACTGAGCAATGCCCTTGGTGTCTTGGCTTTGGGGGAAGGTAGATTTTGTTTCTGCTCTTTCAATGAGCGGTTAATTGCCACTCATTCTTGTCCTTGATACTGCGTACAGTTCATCTCCTAGCCTTGGGCAGAGTTTTGAGGAAGAAAAGATGCTACTGAATATGTTGCTTTGCCACATTCTTCTTTTCCTCTTTTCTCTTTTCTTCAAAAGCAATGAGTCTGGACAAGCAAAATGGTACAGGAAGAGTGCTGGATCTCTGTTCATCTCTGAAACAGCACTGAGTGTATATATTGAGCCCTTCTGGTGGTTCACTGCTTTGAAATTATTTTGGGAATCAAAAAGTCGTATTGCAGCTCCCAGGCTGCAGAGCCACAGGCAGGAAGTCTAAAGCATTATTTTTATTATTCATTAACTTCTTTTTCTTTGCTCCTTCTTGCTAAAACCTACCAAGAATTGTGAAGTTTTTGAATAGCAGAGAATACTGGAGACTGTTACTCAGTTTCTTAAGCTCAAATCTCTTTGTAAGATGAAAAGAGCTACACAGAACTTTACAGTCGGAAAGTATAGTTCTTAGAGTTCAGAGGTATACATTAAATTCTCAAGTGATATAAGTGCACATAGCACCCATTAGCTTTAGAACTTTAATTCTTTTTTCCCTAAAAACTGATTTTGCGCTTTTTACTGAGGGAAACCCTCGCTAATGTTAGGCTCAACTCAGCATGTGACTGAACGAGGGTGTGCTATGAGAACAGTTGGCAGTTTAAAAATGTTCAGGATTAAAACCAGCTTGGGAGCCATGCTGAAATCACGATCTTGTGGCAACGTTGGATACTAGGAGAATTCACAATAGCATTTTGAGGCTGTCAGTGCTCGATGGTAGCTGAACATTTTTTTCTCATGGCAGTGAACGAAACGAGCTGGTTATCCGAGCCCAGTTCCCTGTGTGGCCAGGTGTCTGTGCCAGGGAAATGCAGCTGGCAGCAGCTGGAATCAGAGGTGGGAGTGGGTGAGCAGGCGTGGAAGCTGACGCAACTATCCCACACCGCGATGGTCTGAGCTGCCAGCAGAGCCGTATTGGGTTGGGTTCATGAGCACTCAGACTATGGCTGTGCTGGGGATAAAGGTGGAAAGCGGCTGTACTGTTTGCTCTTTGTGGTCCGTAGGGTAGGTTGCTTCATGCAAACATGAGAAAATGTTTAAAATGACTGTGTATTTTGAAAGTGTTTTTCCAGTGTTTGTTTCTTCCTACTGTTTTGGTAGCCTGTTGCTAATAATTACCTGTGATAGGCTATTTCTTTGCACAGATAAGTAGCCAAATTTTTTCCTATGGTCCAGCAAATCAGTAGCTTTGTTCTAACCAAGACCAACGTTACACCACTAAAACTCAAGGGAGGGTCCAGTGGCACGTGATGTATTTTGCACTATTCGTGTGTCCTGGAAAATCAAATCCTGACCTCATACAGGTGAAAGGTTGAAAGTAGAAGACAGTAGTTACTCTCTGTTTATCTCCAATCAGTATTTTAGAGGAAGCAATCCTACATCGTGGAAGTGCACCTCAGTGACATTTGGGGAGCAATATGGAATTCTTCAGCTGGAAAAAGAGACAGCAGAGGGGCGATCTAATGAAGTCCTAAAACACCTGAGTGCCAAGGACAGGCTGTTCACTCTCTTCTAAGACAAGAGCGAGGGGCCATCAGCTGGTAGAAGCCAGGTTCAGCTCAGAGGTTGTTCTTTACCCTGGAGTATGAGGCTGGTGAAGCCCTTTGCCAAGGGACGTTGAGGAGGTGGGAAGAATACAGGGGCTGCACTAGCAAGGAGTTGAAAGACACATATGGGGTTAACAAATAGGCAGACCAGGTGGGATCCAAGTGACCTCCTGAGCTTGAAACCCTGCTGCTTGAGCTGGGCTACTGTGCACATGGAGGACACAGCTCAGGGGCATTTGGTTATCCAGCCTCTGTGCATCCTTAGCTGCTAGAACTAGTTGGTTAAGATATGTAGTTATAGCACGGTGACAGGGTATGTTCACCCACAGGAAAACACACATTTATCATAGTCCTTTCACAACATTTTGAGGACAGTCATTGAAATTTGGCCTCTGTTTTCTTACTGAGCTGGGGAAAAAGAAGCCAAACCAAACTGCTGGTTTTAAATTCTGAGTGCAGCAGACGGTCTGACTGTATTGAGGATTCAAAGGGAATTTGACAGCTAGGGAGAGTCCAGCTTCTTGCAGGAAAATGCAGGATGTGGAAGAACGGAGTTTTCTTTAATGTAGGGAAAAATCTTGGCACAATGCCTGGAAATCCTATAAACAAGGGAACATGGGAAAAACCTTTGTCCCTGCACTGCACTGCTATGCCAGCTATTGACATATTGTTTAAAACAATAACTTCTTAGCTAGATCTCATGGAAATTCATTACTTGGACTTAGAGATAATAATATTAACTCTCCTTTTCAATATCTGTCAGAAAAGAAAAACTAAGTCTGCTGGAACCAGTTGCCTCAGATCATGAAGTTAACAAAAATGGATGTGGGTAGCCTGTCTCTGGCTGATGTTTTCCCTGGTTTTGTTAAGGATGTTGTCCAGGTTTAATTACTGTGTGACTTAAACATTATGATTTTAAGTTAACTCATTATCCTGTGATTTCCACTAGTAATTAAATCTACTTGCAATTAAAAAAGCAGCCTAATTGAAGCACTCCTTGATAGTGTAATCTTTTATCTTGCCAGTTAGTTCCTAAAGACAATCAAGTTTTATGTGGCTTTATTTCTCTCTTACTTTTCCTAGTTCTCCCTTGTTGAAACTCCACTTGTAAAGAGAGTTACTCTTAAGCCCACGATGGGCAATTTGATGTTCCCATTCTGTTATGTGGATGTGGGAGATCCACTGACCTATATCAGTATTCAACCTCAAACTGTGAAAAATAGTCATTCCAGCGATACCAAAACCCACTTTTGTTTAGGATAACAGTTCTGTCATGATTTCACTTGTTGTCATGGCATCTGAGCTTCAAATTTAAGTTGCTTCAGACTCGCAGGCTCCACAACCAAGACAATCTTCTTGTTTATGGTTCTAAAGGCTCTGTGAAGAACAGAAAATCTACATATAGGCTAACTTGAGGAGGGACTTCCCCCTCAGGATTGCTATGGCAGCGTGCCTTGTCAACAGATTTGTGATATAACAGACATGCAAACTAAACCGCTGCGCAATTTAGCTCTTGGGGACTGCATGACAAATAGCTGCTGTTTTATGAAGGCACATAAACAGGCTTTGCGAAGGGACTTTGCAAGAGATTTACTGCTCCATGGGAAGGAGCCAGTACCTGACAGCACCATGCACTTTCTCATGCCCTTGAAAGTCTTCTGGGGGCTATTTCACGTCTTTCAGGGATGCTGGGTCCTTCTTCTTGCGCTGCTTCTCCGCCTGAAAGATTTGATTTCTGTTCTTACATTTGCTATAATGTGCATTGTTTTATTCCTCTGCTCCTTATACCAGAATTTACTTTCTTAACAGAAAACTGCCCCAAGGCAGTGGCTCAGCCTCCTTGTCTCATTGGCGCAGAGGTAACTATTTTTTAGAAGTAGCCTGATATTCACCCCCAAACTGAAATCCTCGCTTTCTCAGCGGTGGTGCTACTGCTCACACCATCTCACACAGTGTCGGTACTGAATATTGTCATTTAAAATTCTCTCTCCTAAGGCACTCTGTGGCTGAGAGACCAAACAACCATGCAGTTGTGCGCTGCAGCATCTGCAGTGCGAACACCTGGAGATGTATTTTCACCACTTCTCAAAGATTTTGGAAAGTTTCCAAAGGCTCAGCTAGAGAAAGGCCCCAGCCCAACCGCAGGTGCCTTTCAGTAGGTGTGAGAAGCCAAAACCGTTTCAATCCAAGCCGCTCCTCGTTCCCAGCCGCAGATCATTGTGCTGGGTGTAGAAACGGCCAGACTTTCTGCATCACCAGAATCAGGCAGATTTCCAAGCTCTGTGGGCATGTAGCACACCAGTGTGACAACAAGGCTGTTCTGTGGATGGTGTGGATGTTTGCCCTGCAGCAAGAACGAGTGGCACATCCAAATACTCCTCTGCCCGTGCGCTTGGAGCTGCATCCCAAGCTTCGCATCGTGCTGTCAGAGTACTGAGCAACCGGAGGGCTTGTGAAACCTCACCCAATGCCAATTAAAACACAGGAAAAACTTTCATCAACCTTGCTAAAATATTTCCTTGCTGTAGACCCTCTGTTATTTTTAGCTGGGTTCCTCTTGATTTTTTTCGGAAGACCATGATCTGCAGGGACGTGCTGGTTGATCAGGTGTCTGCAAATCTTTCCTGCGTTGCTCCAAATGTTAGCAAATCCAATGTGTTACGCATGTACTCACTTGTTTTCTGAATTGCTTGTGTGGAAGATAAGGAAAGAAAATTGTTTATATTTTTTCATCCCAAGTGATCATTCTGTTGTATAGTCTAAAAATGATGTTGTACAGAATTTGATTTGTATTCTTGTTTTATTTGTGGTTGTGACTTTAAACTTCTGTGTAATGAAGTTCTGATATGAAAATGCACATTGGACTAATTTCTCATGCCTTATGTTTCCAAAGTATTGAGAAATCCTGTACCGCACAATGATGTTTATAGAATCTTGAGTGTGTCAAACTCATTTAAAATGTTAATTGTGTATTAGTAAATAAATAATTTATACCACTGAAACTGAGAGTGCTTTGTGGACATCTAATTTCAATGTAGGGGGAAAACATGGGACTTTTTTTTTTTTTCCAGTTATTCACAAGGAAAAATATTTACATTATTATGAATACTATATATGAACCAAAGTTGATGCATTTTAGAAAAGTTGGATTTTGCACCATCACAACAACCAGGGTTGTAGTGGAGTGTGACTGAACCAGGCACTGGCACAGAGAAAGAAGGGGTGTACAGCAAGTTCTTGTCCTCACGGCTCAGCTGCGGGGACCTTCTGCCATTTAGATCTAGCACTTACTTACATCACAGCTTTAATGAAAGCATGAGACATCCTGAAAGCAGCCTGCATTGCATTAGAGTTTGCAAAGAAGCCTCCTTAAACCTGGCTTACATAAAAAAAAAAAAAATTCCTTTCAGAGAGAATCATTTAGAATTTCTGCCAAATGTTTATATTCCTCAAAAATAGCTCATCTTCAGGAATTTAATAATAGTGGGTTAGATTTTTAGCCTTTAATTAATTCCTTTTGCTTTATTCTAGCAACACAAAGGTATTGCAGTCCTGAGGCAAAGCGGCAGCTGCAGGTTTTCCAGGTACAGAGTAATCCCCCTCTCGCTGCCGCTCTGCAAAGACCAGGGGTTGTCCAGCCCTGCAGCTTCTGCATGAAAAAATACACCTAAGCTGCTCTGCCCCTGCAGCAGGCACGGCTAAAATATATGGGTGTTCCATCTGCCAGAGAGCAAGAGTGGAACCGCCTGGGGACCTGCAAGTCAGTATCTGTGTACACTGATCTGAATCAGTGAGGTGATGGTCCTTTAATTACCATTCTCCTTCACAAGCACAAGCGTCCTTTTTGGTAACTGTATTTGCTGCTTTATGAACAATATGAACTTTAACACCAACAATATCCACACAACTTTACCCCTTCCACAATTTTAGAATTTCCAGAGCCTGTCCTACAACCAAGATGAAGCAATGTCTGGTTGAGATCAGCCCTCTGTATGCAAAGCAGTTAGCTGAAACTCATTTGCAACCAGAGGTTAATTAGTATTGGTGGGCACAGATCTTTGATGTTGTCCTTGCTAACTTGAGCATTGAGTAAAATGTGTGTGTGTGTGTTTATTAGAAAATCCAACACAACACATGGCACAACTGCACTCCCCAGTGAGGGGGTGAAGGCACAAGCACGCCGGTGCCAGTCTTTCCGTTGGAAGGTGCTCAATGGCCAAACCAGCCATCGTGAGACTGACACCGTGCCGGTCTCCTGCAGAATGCTGATTCTCCCATTGCATCTTCTCTATTTATTTTACATTCATGTTGTAAAGACACCGACAGAGAAGCAGGAGGTTTTGCAGCCATTTGCTTCAAGGACATACAGCTACTATCTGCCATAGCCTATAGAATCACAGAACACCCTGAGCTGGAAGGAACTCACAGGAGTCACAGAGTCTGCTCTGATCACCCTGGCCCCACACCGCACCACCCAAGCCCTGTGTCTGAGAGCGGCGTCCAAACGCTCCTTGAGCTCTGGCAGCTCAGGGCCGTGCCCACTGCCTTAGGGAGCCTGTTCCATGCCCACCACCCTCTGGGACAGGACCAGCTCCTAACCCCCAGCCTGACCCTCCCTTGTTGCCATAAGACGTAAAGTGCCTTGCTAGGTAACTGCATATAACTAACAGGATTGGGCCTTGTGTGAGCAAAAGTAAGTCCAGTTAAATTCAAAGTAGACCTAACAGAGCAGATCTGAAAGTCATGACTTCCCTCCTAAAACACCCTGTCTGCGTGTTGGAACCCCTGGCTTGGGAAATTTAGGAGCCTACTCCTAGGCTGCCTTTGTGCCTTGAGCACAGGTGCTGTTTACATGACTGATACAGATATATTAATTAATCCTGTCCATGGGTACAATGAATGATTTGTTTTATCCTAAAATTGAAATATATGTTTGGATGGGTGACTTGTACCTTACACTCCATTCCTCTGCATTTTCTAGGTCTCCACTGCTTGTACTGGGAGCCCCACTGCCTGCCTAGGATGCAGATACATATGCAGCAGGTCTCTGAAGTTAGGTGGGGTGAATCTATCTGCCAGATTCTCCTGATGTGTGAACAATGTAAGTCAATGACAGCTCAGATTGTTTCTGCAGCAATTACACAGAGCAGCAATTACATTTCTGCAGCAATTACAAGGAGTGGCACGGAGTTACAGGGAAATGAGGGGAAAAAAGAGAGGAGGAAACGCAGCAGGGATACTAACCACATTGTGCAATGCATAGCACAGATCTGCTCTTGGGGCCAGCAGTGAGGCAGTGAGCAGTATACAAATTGCTTATGAAGTTGGGATTTGTGCCGCAGGGAACGGGCTGCTCACTGGACCTCAACTTTTATCTTGTACATCTCTCCTTGCCTTACTTTTGGGTCCTTCAGGCTTTGTCAGGGACAGAATCCCTCTTGGTTTGGTGACGTAACTACAGACCCAGTGACTAGCATGAGATGATGAGGGGGAAACGTGCAAAGAGAGGAAGTTAGTGTACCCTCAGGGCTTTCTGCACCATGAAGCCTGAAGACATCTATCTGCCTCTGCTGATCTCTTGAAGGCTGGTGGACCTCAACCAGGTCTTCTAGCGCCAGTGCAGCTGGGTTTGAGCCCAGGGGCTTTTGGCCACTCCCTCTGGCAATGAGAAACTACACAGCAGTGTGTGACAGGATGAGGCTGTGGACAGGTGGTGGCAAAGAGAATTCATTCAGCAGATGAGGAGACCATCAGTAGCGGGGCTTTTGTACGCAGTGAGAGGGGAGCCCTGGCTCGAGGGCATCCATGTCCCTCCCCACCTTTGGTCCATTGTGGTACCAGCTCTCCCACATGCACCCCGAGGCACAGTACTGAGAGTTGAGGGTTGAATTTCCGTGTGGGAACAAGAGCTCAGCTGAGGGAAGATGCTGGGGGAGAAAGACAGTGGGAGGAAAAGGCAGGAAGAGAAAAGGAAAAACGGAGATTTGTGTCATATGGGGAAAAAGATGGCAATTTTTCACTGTCCTAAGCAGCTGACTGGAACAACACCTACCCACAGTATCATTAGGAATAGCTTCTAGGGAAAGCCCTTTGCTGCAGGGAAAGAGGGAAAAAGGTTTGCTGCAGGATTTATAATGTAAAAGCCCCAGGGAAATCCTAGGCAAAACAGTGTGCTAAATTGACGAGTTGAAAATACAGACTGAACAACCCAAGGTGAGCATCCTTACGGTGACACTGCAATATCCAAGCAGCCCTGCTGACCCTGGGCAGCTGCTGGGGTGACACTGAGTGACAGGCACACCCCCTGCAGAGGGGTGCATCTTTAGCAGAAGGCACCGCTTCGCCTGGCTCTGCCCGGTCACCATACACAAAAGGCACGGTCAGAGGCTGACTGAGGGGTACTGCCTGGCACTCCAACCTTCGGCACGTGAGCTACCTGCAAAGCACAAAGTGAGCGTTTAATAAGGCGTCTGGTTTCCATACACGTATATATGGAAACAAATATGGAAAATATAGAGGTATGTGTGCATATATAGGTTTTATAGAGGTTATTATTAGGGCTGTGATCAGAATGAGTAGAGCAGTCCTGCTGGCCTTTGCTCCCCATCCTACCGTAGGATATAACCCCAAAGTCAAGGCAGTCTGTGGGGCTGGTGCCTTCCCATGCGGCTGCCCCTAACCCCTCAGTGCTTTCTCCTGCCTCAAAAGGGAAGAATTCAGCTGCCTTCAGCTGCAGGAGTGGAGCCACCTTCCCTCACACATGCCTGACTTATAGGACCGTTTTAAAGTACGCCATGGGGGCGTCTAATATGCTAATGGAGAAAGTGGGTGGAAGAGCAGGAATTTGAGCACAGCTAAAAATGTACATGCCTAACAATTGCAAATCAGCCTGTGCTGAAGTTACCTAAATGGGTTGGCATCAGTGGAAAGTGGGTGCCTCTACACCTCTTCTTGTCAGTTCTCTGTGAGTACATGGCTAAAAAAAAATCATACGCCTCTCAATATGGACCTGCTGTTTCAGCCAGGGTTATCAGCAAAGGTTTATATCAAAAAGTCCCTGAAAAATAGTTACCTACTTTCCAGTCTTATTCATACAGTAGGAGGAACAGTGTCTTCATGCAAACACATCCTAGACTGGTTGCAGGCAGAGTATTTAAGATATGCCATGGCATCTGGGTGCGTGAACAGATCTAAATATCATCTTGAAATGGACCCTTCTAAAATCTTGGTTAGTTTTTGCAACAGGACCCAAGTCTGGTTTGTGTACATGAAGATTCTGCATATTGTGGCTTGTAGCAAAGCATTAAATCACTCACAGATATGTGTGATTAGGGGTATAAAATCACAGCCTGGTTTCCTTTTGGCAGCTTAACCCTAGCTACTTTTATATGTCTTGATTTTCAGATCAGAACCAGTGTTTTCTGGATGCATGAAAGAAACATAAGTACAGCTGCAAGTAAAGGCAGGGCTCTTTTAACACATAGCTGCAACTGTAGAGGCTGAAATGTGATTTCACAGAGCAGAAAGCTTGAGGCCATTACAAAATCAGTGCACACAAAGGTGGTCAATTGAAAAGAGAAAGATCACAGGCAGGATATTTTCTGAAACCACAGCCTGCCAGTGCAGAGCCAGTTGTGCCAGCGGGAAAAAGCGAAGCTGAGGGTTGTGCTCGCAGAGTTGCATTGACATACTGCTTGGTAGCACCCAGGGGTGCTTGCTGCTGCTGGAAGGGCTGTGGCTGTAGCACATTAAGGAGGGTGAGATGGTGGGCAGAGGAACCACAGGGAGACTATCGCAGAGTCCAGGGGCGGATGAGTCTCCATGGGGTGTCGTGATGGCAACATGGAGGTCTGCAGAGCCTCCAAAGGGGAGACCCAATCCCTGCAGAAGACAGAGGTGAGAGGGAGATCAGCCAACACATGCAGAGAAGGTGTTTGGGTTGGGGCATTAGGGTGGTTAGGGAGTGAGATGAAAAATCCAGAATGTAAGAACAGATTCCATCCCTGGAGAGAAGAAAAGGGAAAATGGTGCAGAGCGGGAAGCCAGGAGAGGTGCTGGAGGAGCGTGGGAGCTGAGAGGGGTGAGGAGGAGTAAACATTTGGGTGAAGGCATTGCCTTTCAATCCCAGCAGTATCTGCTACAGCACAGCAGCTCCAAATCCTGGTTTGCTGGGTCCCATCTGCCCAGAAACCAGATTTCTGCAGCTGTGCTTTTCCCACCCTTGCTGCTGCTGGCAGAGGGGAGCATGGCTTGTAAAGGGATAGGTTCGCTCTGCTTCGCTGTGGCTGAGCTCATGCAAGGCTGGGAATATTATCAGCAAAGTCTGGTGCAGGAGAGGTTGAGGCAGGTCTCCAGTTCTTGCTGGAAGTCAAAACCATGCAGATTTTTGCCCCGAAGATTCCTGAAACTTCCAGAGAGAGGGTGAAGGAGGTGACACCCAGCGGTGTTTGTGGTTGCAATGTGGCCGTGTGGAAAGTGGTGCTTTTTGGGAGCTACACTGTTCAGGGTCTACACGAGTAACTCATCAGTCTGGTGCACTCTTCAGCTTGATTCGAGCCAAAGGTTTTCATTTTCCTTGCTGAAATAAGTGAACAAGCAAAATGATTTCAAAATTATTCCATTGCATGTGACTTCAGTGAAGGAGCATGATGACTTTTGTCCAGGCACTGCTCCAGAGCAGAGTCGAGGAGATGGAAGCTCAGTGGTGAAGACCCTGGTTTGGGATGTGAGCAACCAGGCTGATGTTGCTCCATTTCTCAAGGCAGCTCTGGGTTCCTGTCTTGGCTTGCTTTAAACTCCTTAAAAAATTGCTGGCCTTGGAGCCCAGGAGCGTTAGCCTGTGTTGTGGTGACTAGGATATTCATCAAGAGGGACAGACAAGATTTGGTAGACGCTCCCAAGAACAGGTGCTAGGAATGACCTCAAGCTGTGGAGATGAACATTGCCCTATCCAACAGTGACAGCAGGATCTGCAGCATGGTAATGTGCAGGTCCCCAGAGGGAAGGAAAAGAGAGCCAGGAGCTGTTCATACATCTGTCTACATCTGCACCAAACACCTTGCTAGAGCACTAGCAGCAGCCATTGCCACCCATGACCTCTTGCATCCTCCCCACCAAAGATGAATTAAAAGCTGTGTTTTTCATGCCAGAAATGCTTCTAATTATGCCCAATTAGCATGCACTGGGCAGGTTGTATAACGGGGTCTCAGTCACAGTGCCTTCTGTCTCTGGTGGAGGCTTGTGGTCTGGCACACCTCCACGGTGCCAACGTCCATAGCTCGCACCTGGCTTCTAAGCCAGAGCATTGGGCTGGGGCTTTGCAGCATTAGTGCCAGAAATCAGATTATTTCAGGAGGCTGTGCTGCCCGTTATGTGGCTGCCATGTGTTGCCTTCAAAAGGAAAAAGAAGCTGCCTTTTAGAGAAGAAAACCTGATTACCTGAAAAAGAATAGGTGTTTGCAAAAATACATGGAGGAATCAGTGGTTAGAAAAGAGTGTAATTTTTCTTCAGTTTTGCACTACGGCTATTGATTATTTAAAGATTTCAGGTAGATTTCTCAGAAATGTTAACATTGGTCAAGAAATTATGGAAAATTGGAGAACACTGATGGACATTCAGTCATGGGTCATTCCTTCCCCTTTCTGCTTGGTACCTGATACACAGGTGGGAATGCATGTGGATGTGGAAGTGTTTAAACTCGTCTTCTCCATTTATATCTAGAGAGCTACTTGATGAAAAAATGTCCAATTTTATTATCTAATGTTAGTGAATGACAATTTACATTTTGTTAGTATTGAATGATTAAGGGTGATTGTTAACGTTGCTTCATTATTGCCAAGTAGTTCAGAGTCTGGGCTCAGTCTGGGCTTTTACTAATTATTGTTAAATTTGAACAAATAAAAGCCATTGCAGTGTGGGAAGTGAGGAAAGGGCAAACGTACGACACAGCACAATCAGTATGTGATATACCCCCTGCAGCAAGCATTTCTGTCTCGTTCTGCTCATTTATTGTGTGTTTATTTGCTTTTTCATTTTCCCATGATGATGTTATTATAAAGGGAAAATGATTGCTGAAACGGAGGGGTTTTAGCCTTTGATACAGCAGGATTACAGCCTGCAAACATAATAAAGGCTTCCCGGTGTTACTTTGAAATATTTCATTGACTTCAGCAGTAGCCCAAGCTGGCTCTAAATGCATTTGGATTATGTGGGCTCCACAGGAAATGTTCAATATTATGTGCAGCAAATTTAAGAATCAGGACATGCCTTTCTTTAAAAGGAAAATGGAGTTTTTTTAGAAAACAAGAACCAGTTTCTAGCTGCAGTTTCACTGTGGTGGGATGAGCTGCAATAAAGGCTGCAGACCTTGCAGCTGCCAAATAACATTGCCCCAACACCAAGCCTTTCCCTCCTATTTTCACATTTTCTCTATTTATATATATATGTGTGTATGTATATTTGTATGTGTATATACAGTACATCTTCAGTGTTTTATGGAGCCTCACTCAAAACAAGCACTAGAAGAAGTCTGAAATGTAATGTTAGGGACTTCATTCTGAGTGTGGTAGGGATTGTTTCCACATCTCCATCCCATCTCTTGTTGGTGCTAGGATATTTGCTCCATCCACACGTGACTGTTTTCTCCCTTCACAGATGGTTCCTGCACTGTGCTGGAAATAACGAGTCACAGAAGAAGTGATTCAAGAAGGAAAAGGAGAGTGGGTCACCATGCGGAGCTCTGCCTCTGTCTGTGGTTTGTGGAGTCCCGAGGTCATGCTGTGATTCCGGTAAACTGCCTGAGCGCCCGCGATTGCGGCACCAATGTACGTGAGTAAATAAAATAGGCTGTGCTTGCTGGAGAGCTGTGAGCTCTGTGCTGCTGATTTTTTACCTGTTTTTATTATTTTCATGTTGGAAGCTCTGTGTGGCTGGATTCTGTAAAGGGAGGCTGCAGAATCAGGCGTGAACACAAGCTAGGAAGTGATGTCCTCCCTGCGTGGTGCCTCTCTGCGTTTGGGGTCCTTCCCAGCTCACCCAAGCCTGTGTTGCTGGACGGCTCTGTCTGGAATGGCACAACATTGGAGAACTGCTAAGCGAGACCATTGTAAGGGATTACAGTGTTCAAGCACCTCAGTTCTCTTTCCCCAAGTCTGTTCCCAAACTGTCCCTGCACATCTGCTTCTTGTGCTGCGCAAGATTGAGAGCTTCATGTGGCAAGACATGAATGTCTGCAGCCTCCCTTTCTTTCATCCCCATGAAGTCCCAAGTTCCCAACCCCCTGTGAGGTTTCTAAGAATTCTGTATCTGAATGGAATCTCTAGTTTTCGGAGTAGTTTTTGCAATGAAATATTTCTTCCTCTAAAAATACTTACTTCATTTTTACAGACTCTAGAAAAAAAATGACAAAGGCAGGCAGACTTTCTTCTGGTTATAAATAACCCATAAGTTCAGTAATCATGTAATATTAGTTTAAAAAAAGGGATCTCAAATTTTGCCTTTTCCCTATGGCAGTGGGACCTGCTCAGACACCTCTCTGCTGAACCAACGCAGGCAGTGTTCACGTAGCAGTCAGGGTTTTTTGGTGATTCATATCTGTCTGAACCCTGGGGTCACTGCTGGGCTGCTGTTCAGACCTTACTCAGGGGTGATTCCCATTACGTGGTGGTGCTTCTCTGGCAGCTCCTGCTTGCTTTGATGTCTTCTCATTTTGCTTCGTGCCAGCAACGTCCCATCAGGTGAAGTAGTTCCGGGTGTTACTTATTCCTTTTCCTTACGTTAAGGAATCAGTTTTAGCCAAAAGCTTAGAGTTGTGACTCCCCAGAAAGACACTCAGAAACTCTTGATTGTAGTTCAATGCCTACACACAGCAACTGGGAGCAGGCACTGACCAGGACTGCATCCTTGCTTTTCTTCTTTCTAACTTTTAGGTAAGTGAAAAAGCTTTCCTACAACCTGCCTTGGTCACCACTGAAATACAACGCTTCTGGTCCCAGAAGTGGATGGTTTCTACTCTGGAAATGGGAGGAAGGAGGCATCTCCACAGTGTTAAAGAAGCATATTCCTCCTCACATTGCTGTCCAGTCCTTGCTCCTCTGCAGAGCTTTTGGCAGCTTTGGATGAAATAGCAACCAATGGCTTTTTTTCTTTCTTTCTTTGCCTAGGAGCCTAGACACTAAGACACATCTACAATCCATTGCATAGGCATTACTAGTTTGAAGACCAATGACCAAAGTCAAGAATGAGGGTAGGAAGTGGAAACCTATGTTCCACCTTTGCCAAGTGTCTCCAGGCAGACCAGACTGTCTGCACCTCCTATTTCCTATTTGTAAACTAAGGAAAAATAAAACATATCTATTCCACAAGTCTATTACGAAGCTTTATCTGTTTCAAATCTTCAGCCAACAAACACCGCATAAAGGCATTTTTTTTCCCATTTTTTTGTTCTGTACTGGAGCTTGGGGATACAATTCCAAATTCACCTGGTTCCTTCTGTTTGAAGCCTTTCTGTCAGTAGGGAAGTGTTGTCCATAAATCTAAATCTGCATAATTGTACTAATAAGAGCTATTACTGTGATGAGAGATGCAGCAGTGTAATAGCACATCTAGTGGAAATTCCCTCCAGCATTATAAACCATCACAGCAAAATGGTGCTGGGTAGCTTCACTTGATCCCAGGGCCTCACCACCAGTCTCGCTGGGTAAAAACAAAAAATCCCACTCCTTCCATAGCTCTTCTGGTGCAACTTCAAAGTGTATAGCAAAACTTTAAGCAAGGACTACGGTATTCTGCCTGCTGCTGTGGCTCTGTGGATTTTGGGTGTGAAGAGGTGTGGTCGCTGACTGACAGCGCATGGCTGGCAAGAGCCTCGAGCACAGGCACAGTTATACCAGCCAAACCTGTGGGTTTTGGTTGTGGGGCAAGGTGGGGCTGAGACAGACTCTGCTGGTGAAATCTCAGTTTTAGCAATACTCTCTGCATCCCCATTAGAAGTGCTTCTCCCGTGTAGCTATCGTGGCCAACCACTTACTAGGCTGAGATTGGTTTGTTCTGGCGGCTGCAGAAGGGAGGCTTTTGGTACAGCAAATGTTTTGTCAGAGATGTGTACTCTTTCTCTTTTTAATTTTCCCAGTCTGTTGCTGAAAGACTGTTCTTGTAAGTCATGGTTGGGCAGGTAACCATCTGTTAATGAGTAATTCCTATGTCTGATATCGGCATTGATCTGTTCCATGTTTTGCAACACAATGTCATTTCCTGAGTGGGCTTGCTGGGAGCTCTCTGTTATTGCCATACCATGCTTCTAATTAGCTTGTGAAGGGAAAGAGATGGGAAGTGTCTGGGTGCTAAATAGCTTCTGATTACAAGCACAATTGGATCAGCTGCTTTGGAGGTAAGATTAGCTGTTTACTGAGCTCAGGGGAGGAAGGGAGGACATTGCTGACCATCAGCCAGGGTCAGGCACTTTGTAAACTCTTCACTCCCTGTGGTTTAGGCAGAGTATCTCACTACATGGCATTCCCATCTACCCACAAAGGCATTAATGATTAACAATGATAAGAGCTCTGCTTATGGAGAAAACTAAAATACCCTAAAGTCAAGTAAATTGCAGTCCCTTGCGAAAGCTCCTTGCTTATTCACCCTCTCGCTGCAGCCCAACCCTGGAAGTTTTCTTCTGCCAGGTCAAAACCTTCGTGAGAGGAGTACAAAGATGAAAGCCTGTGCTGTCTTGGCTCTCGTCTTGGCTCTGGCTCTGAGCAGTGACTGTTTGAAGATGGTAAGTCTGATTCCTCCGCTTTGCAGCAGTGGATCACCTACATGCTGCCTGGCAGGACAGTGCTGCCCGGGGCTGGATGAGTGATGCCGGTGGAAAGGAAGAGTTCTTCAAACACGGGAGGGGGTTGCTAGATCAAGGCTCAAAGCAGCGCTGACTAAGCAGGGGCCTGTGGGGTAGCTTGTCCCTTGTGCATTGGCATTTAAAGAAATTGC
Source organism: Alectura lathami (assembly GCA_013399715.1). Lineage (NCBI taxonomy): Eukaryota > Metazoa > Chordata > Aves > Galliformes > Megapodiidae > Alectura > Alectura lathami. The sequence goes on along the minus strand of VXAV01002684.1, from coordinate 37,775 downwards.
TCGCATCCATGCCCTGCTGGGGAGGAAGAACAAGGGGCAGCAGGGACTATGAAAACTGTAATGTTTTGAAAACGCGTCTCAGAAATGTGGTGATGCAAGCAGGTACATGCAAGAGCATGGAAGGAGAGTGCTACCCCTCCAGACTGCTGCTCCCTGATAACTGGATATAATGGTAACCATCTCCTCCTATTATTGTTTTCATGCCTGCCCTTCAGTGCTTTTGGACTGAGTTTTGTGTCCTTTCTGGGGTTGTCGGCAATCCCACCTGCAGCACTGCATGGCCACGCCAGCTGGACTTTGCCAGTTTGCTTAAACCCCACCATGGCCTGGCATCCCCCATGGACCAGCTGCTCTGCTGATAGCACAGGTCCACCCTTGTGTGTCTGTATGGTTATTCTTACTTCACCAGCTGGGTTAAAACTGGCTCACATGTACTTCAAAGATAATCCTAACTACCCAAGCAAAATGCAGGAGTGCCTCCCTAGACATCGTATGTTGGAGCAGAGGGGAATATTCACAGTGCCTAGGACAAAGATCAGCCCTGGCTGAAGCCATCACAGACTGCCCAGCATAGACAGAATTAGTCCAGAGTGTGAGTGCAAAAACTGTTTCTTCCTCAGAACTAATCAAGCCCTGCCAATATATCTTAGCAACAGCTTTGCCTTATCCCTTACTCATTACATTCTCTACCCAGTTCTGTGTTCATGATGTGCTGCTTCCTTGACTGCTTCTGTGATATTTTTATTTTGCCTATAGATCAGCTGTCAGCACCTTTGGTGGCAGCAGCATTTTATGTGTATTATCCTTTTTTATCATTTCCTGTGGCTTTGGATTAGCTCAGCATAGTGCTCTTTGCTTGCTGATTGGAGAAACCAAATAAAGTAGAGGTTGCTTTTCTAGCCAGTCCCTAAGAGATACAGCTAAATGGCAGGAAAAAAAAAAAAAAAATCAAATTCTAGGATATTATAGTAACTGTGAGCTGGCCCCAGAATCCATATATGCATTCTACAGAGAGAAATAGGAGGTGTGTCTCTTAGCAGTAGCAAGATGTAATGGAGCAGGGCTTCAGCCTTCCTTGTGCTGTGCTGGGTTCTCCTGGCTGTACAGAGCCCTTCCACTAGCCAGTGTTTATCTACCCTCGTTCATCAGTTAAATTCAGATGCAAATAATGAAGTCTTTGTAGAACTGAGAGAAACACAATTGGAAGGCACATTTTTCTGGACATTTCTACAGGACAGTTCCCAGAGTGAATTTCTCTCTCCAATGCACCTTCTTTTTTTTTTTTTTTTTCTCTTTGTAGCACCGCAAATCTGGGGCAGGAAGAGACTCAAAACATGAGTTCACTCACCCACAAGGTACAAAGTAAAATTCAGTAGGTTTCATGACAGTAAGAACGACCTGCCTGTCTGCATCCATGCTGTGCAAGCCTGTAGTAAGCCTGTCTTTGTTTCAACATGAATAAGGGTTATGGAATAGTTATGTCTATTAATTTCTGTCTAGAGGTGAACTTTGGATTAGTTCAGGCATCTCAGGTAATCTTCCTTCAGGTGGGGATTAATGTGAAGATGCTGGCGGGATTTTCATTTTTCTGAGGTTGTGTGGCTTACCTTCTCTCACAACATGATGGGGCTGTGATGTGCAACTCCCTTTACTTTAAGCAGAGCTGTGTCTGCCCTGCACTTTAAAGTGCATAAGCAGCTCTTTGTATGTATGGGTTCAATTTCTGCCACAGCCCTTGATCTCTGTGTGAGAGGAGGGTTTGAATTCCGTGCAGTCTGCTGTGTTGTATTTGTTTGGATGGCACCTGAAGAATCAGACATCCTGGCTGTGTGTAGACATTGCAGACTTCCAGTTTTAAAGCTTTTGTTACCCCTTGCTTTTTCTGTTATGGATTATATGAATCAGACCATGAGTGCTGCCTTTATAGGTTAGAACAGTCCTTAATGACCTTTGGGATGAAATACGTCTTCTCAGTGGAAGTATTTTCACAGCTGTCCTAGCTACTTATAATGGGAGCTATCGGGCAGTGAAGGGAAATATCTGAACATTCACCCAATTAGTTCAGACAATGAATACAAGGCTTCAGAAAGAGATAGCAAAGGGACTGGGGGAAGATGCACTGACAGACACAGGGCAGCCAGGGCAGATATGATGACCATAATTTCTACTGGCTAGGAGGGCTTGGACCACAGCACCGGGTTGTTTTTCCATAGTGCTAATAATTGGTCTCTGCAGAGATCTGAGATTATGCATCAGGGCTCATGAGGGTTAACAGATATCACAGAGGTGTGCAGGAGCCCCAGCCGTGACTGCAGGGCAAGCTCAGGTTGAGGAGTGGTCGTACATCACCAGCACAATGTGCAAGTATGCAGTGCTCAAGCTCAGCTGTAGGCCCCATTCCTCACCTACACCAGCGAGTGGCTTTCCATTCATGCTCCTGGTTCTCAGAATGGATTTCTTTTAGTTTAATGGTTAAATGAGCTCTGACAATTTTTCATTGTCTTTGTCTCCAGTCTCTTTCATTCTCAACACTCATCTTGAAGGTTTTTTTCTGTTAGACTCCCACTACCCATGCTGTCTATCACTGACTTGGCAAATCTAAAACTTGCCCTGTTCAGACACCAGTCCCATTGATTTCTCCCCACTTATCCCAAAGGGAAGGTGGCATGATCAGCATTATCTGCCACCCCCCAAACTTTTAAAATCCCCTTTCCCCTGGTTGTTCATATTTCAGTTTGTACTGCCTGGGACCTTAACTGTTTTAAACTGATGTTGCAAAGTGATAGGTAGTCTGGAAGGATACAGCTACAGAAATCAATTTAATATGATATTACAATACTACATAATTAGAAAAGATAATTGCAATTAATGAATATAATTGGCATTTCTGTACCAGAAATTACAATGTATTTTGAGCTTGAAATGATCTGAGATGTTTACCACAGAGCCCATCACTCTCTGTTGATTTAGTCATTACGTAGGATTTTAGACTTTTTCTTACACACTGGAAGTTGCAAAGAAGCAGAATACAAAGTACAGCTGAAAAGCCTGAAGATATCTATTTTTATAATTTTATATAATAACATGTGTATATATATAAACCTGTGGGCTGGTGTTTAGCTGCATGATGAGGTTTTTATTCTTGCATTGCAGTGTTTACAGAGGATGGAAATTTATGCACATTTCCTTTCCGGTATGGTGGAAGGCTTTATCATTCGTGTGTATCAAATTTATTTTCCCGAAAAAAATGGTAAGTTAACATTTCTCACAAATGAAGACAATGTTCAAATGACAATATTGTGCTTTTAGTGTTTTAGTCTTGTTTTCGAAATAATTAACATGGGCTTGTTCTTACGCCCACTGAGAGCATTGCTGTATCCCTTACTGGTGCTCGTGGTCCTTAGACCAATGCTCACGCACAGAAAGGAGTGAACCCACTTGTAGGGTCCCCAAGGCCACAGAAAATTCAGCAATTGCAGAAACGTTTTCTCCTTGGCCTTCAGATTGGAACTGCAATTATATTAGTAGTGACATAACGAGCCAGCTGCCCTCTGCTGCAGACAAAAGGCAAGATAGTGACCACTGGTAAGAAATGACACTCTTAAGGAATTTGTTGATTTGTGTGGACTGTACTCGTACTGCAGCACAGACACGTTGATTTTTGAGGGAAGTTGGCTTTTTCCCCATATGTCTAATTTCTGTCCTGACTGGCACCAGCCCCTTTTTACATGGTGCAGTACTTACTCTTCTTGGGTAATGATTTATTCCACCAGTATATTTAAGACCAGGTCTCCTTGTTTTGGGCAAAGGTTATTCTTCTACATGTGGAAGTTGTTATGGATTTTCACTATTCCTTTAGGGTTAAGGGCAGTCAGGTGGGAACCCTACTACAGTAAGCACTGAACTAACACGACTGACTTTGCAGACAAACCTATATAATGAGCATATTAACAGAAACCAAAGGCAACAAAGAAGGGAAGAGAAGGTACCAGTAATGTGAAAATGTATGCACGGAGAGCTCTGTGAAAGGCACATACATCCACGTTTCCAGGATGAAGTTAACATTTCATAGAGTGTGTTCTGGCGGCCCATGCAGGAGAGAACTCACAGTTTTCATATTGCACTTTCTAATTTTTTCATGATCTGTATCCTCTTTCTGATGGCACATCTGTTGTAAGTTTAAGTGCTGGTGTAATAAAAATATCATGTGTTGCAAATAGACACAGAATAGGAGACCACTTCTGATTGTCCAGAACACCGATTAATACAATCCAGATGAGAACAGCCTCAAGGACATGAGAATTCAAGACTTTCTTCACTGAAGGAGGGGAACTGGAATCATTTTCTAGTGTGAACCCTGTCTGTGATCGACTGTAGCCACAAAGTGTTTGACCTTCAGACACACTTAATCTCATGCAATGCTTAAGACGAGTCTTGTTAATTAATGACACCGTGTGCATTTTTTTAGCCATTTAGGACACAGAACTGGAAAATATGGCATCCAAGGTCACAGCATGCTTTAGAGCTGACCTTGGACAACTTGCAGTTGTGCTTCCTATTTTTTCAAAGCCATTTACAAGCGGGAAGATGAGGAGGGGGCGGCTGGAGCTCATTGGTTTTGACAGGCCATTTCACCCCACGGCTGACCCACTGGCCAGTGTTTACTCTTCCTTCACCAGCTAAAAGCAACCCAGCATGTGATTTTGGGCACTGAGATGCCAGGAACAGAGCCCTGAAGAGCAATGGGGAAATGTGCTCTGGGCAAGTCTGTGTGAGCTGGCACCAGCCCATGCGGGGCTGGTGCTGAAGAACCGATCCTAGCGAACAGGCAGGCAGCAGGCGAGGGCAGGGCTCAGCTCCCTCCTGCTCCCGTCTGCCTGTGAGCTGTGAGCAAGGATGGAGACAATGGGAGGCTTAATACAAAGCAGGAAATCTCATTTATGAAAGATACAGTGTCGATTCAAAGGACTAAATGTGGTAAGAAAATGAGACACGGCCTTGATGACCTGTTAAATATTCCAACATAAGTCAGAGTTCTGACTCTAGAAACCTCTCCCTACTTACTCCGAGAGTAACAAATAACATTATAACTTTACAAATATTTACCGAAAATACAGGAAAGAAGACAAAATAATTGCAGTATTCAAGCAACAATCTTCCCTTAACATCACCCTATGTTGCATTGCCCCTTAATTATAATCTGTTTTCACAGATAAATTCCCATTTAGCAGTCTCTTACCAGTGCTAAAGATGTCACATAAATCTGTTTTGTGTTAAAGAGAAAAAATTAGCTGGAACTCTTGCTGAAGTTCACTCCCACCTCTAGAAAGACGAAGCAGTGCAGGGAGGGACAAAATGGAGGTGCAACGGACACCTGTGACAGCAGATTGGATGAACGGTCTGAATCGCAGCTGAGCCAGCACAAAGTCAAGCTCTGGCCTGGGTGCCAGCACCCTGCCCCTTCTCCAGCAGTGGGTTGAGTTCTCCTGAGGTCGTATTCAAGCCCTTCAAAGGGGCTTTTTGACATCAGGCAGAGACAAGCCATCTCTCAGGCCAGGACAACACCTAAACAGGCCTGAGGGAACCTCCAGTTCATTCAGTATCCATGTATTTGTTTTCACTTTTTATTAACAATTCCATGTGACAAAGCTGATGTAAAGACATTTGTTCTCTCATAAATTTAGGGAGCAGGCATATTTAAAACCAGCAGAAAGTAATCATAAGCTGATATTGGCTGGTCTGACTGCTGGGGGCGACGCTGTGAGAGACCAAAATGTTATCGTGTTTTTGGAAAGGCCCCAGTGAATAACACATGATAAAAGGAGAGGGGAATAGTGAAGTAGCTTTGGGGATGCACCGAGCTTATCCCAAACAGTAAGAGAAATGTGGCAGAAAATATAAAAAGATTGTACAAATATACAGCAAGCCTGGCACTGAGGAGGCGGCTGGGCAGCGCAGAGTGGGATCAATGTCTTCGTAGTCACTGCAGGATGACAGCATTGGGTGGGAGGACCAGTGGGTTGTGGGAAGCCGGTGGAAGAAGAAATGTCAGGACCTCTGATGACAGAAAACACATTTAGGAAGGAAAAAAAGGAGTTCTCTATTTGCTTAGAACTTGGATCTGCTGGACAGAGTCCAGAGAGCATGACTTTTCGTATATTTTTTCCCCCTAAGTTTGCTTAAATTCTTTGTGACAAATATTCAGTTAGTTCTCCTTTTTCTTTTGCCTCTCCCATGCTGCTCAGTGTAACACAGCTCTGCTAAATTAATAATTCTGTCAGCCAGAAAACCATGATTCGTCATCCCCATCATTACTGGCACAAATGAAATGTTAAGTCTGGGACCTTTTTGCCAAGAATAACACAAGTAACACGTTAGTGCTGCACTCTTCATGTGCTATAGACCATCCTTTAAAAGAGCACGATCCATGCCCCACCAAAAGAGCACAGGGAAATTTCCATTAACTCTTAGCAGATTTGCATGGACTTTAATGCCTGTGAGAAAAAAGCATCGTTAAGAATATGTCGAGTTAATTTGCATTAGACTGAGCACCTTTCTTTTTATGAACCTTATATGATTGAGGTCAGCTAGCTTAATGTGCGTGGTCTATTCAGATGCTCTACAGGAAATAAAGCATTTTAAATACCACATAGCATCTAATTAAGAAGCAAAGTAGGGCAGTTAAAATGGTGGATGTGCTCTACAATAAAATTTCAATCTAGCTTGAGAAGTTCTGGAGAGGAAAGATAACACAACTGTTCAATATATGATAAAAATGCACATAATAAAAATAGATTATCTGGCACATTAAATAAAGCAGGCTCCTGTTGCTTCCAGTGCCCTATAGCCACACATTTCCCTGTGTAGTGACAGCAGGTACAGCTGGTATTTATTACAGAACCACAGAAGCATATGATCATTTAGCTTGGAAAAGGCCTTCAAGATCACCAAGTCCAACAACCAACGTGAACTACTGAGTTCCATCGCTAAACCACATCCCTAAACCATGTCCCTTCGTGCCACATCTGCTTAGGGACGATGATTTGGTGGGTGGAGCAACATGCACTACCTGTGTGACCTTGGGAAAGACTTCTTCTGCAGGAAGGGAATATGAGCCTAATGCTCCTTGGAGTGTTAAGGGTCTTGGAGAGAACAGAGGGATAAGGGCAAGACAAGTGCACAACTGTCAAAGTCCATCTGGATGGTGCCTTGGTAGTGTTCCCACAGTGCCCGGGGGTGCTGGATTCAGCAGAAAGGAGAGGTTTTATCCGTGCCTTTGGAAACCACCCACATGTCAGTTATTTCCTCATTTTGCCAGACAAGTTAAAAGTAGAAATACTTTAAAGGAACTGAGCACAAAATACGTTTGCCACTGAAAGCCAGGAGAAAGTCCCTCTGTGGGCAGTCTCCTGCCTCCACAGATTATTAAAGGTAACTGTCAGGCATCAGAAATGGGTTGGGTCCTGTTTGGCTTGTTTTGTAAGGAGTAAAGGAGACATAATTTATTTGCTTTGGTTTTGGTTTTTATTTCTGTCTTTTGTTTTCTAATCTTAGAAACAGAAAGCAGATTTTTTTTTTTTTTTTCTAGAGGATTTATTGGAAATCTCAGGTCCTGCTTCCACATCTCTTTCTTAGTCTGTATTTAATTTGAAAGAAATAGGGCAGAGCATTTTTAAACAAACAAACAAAAAATAGCATACCTTTTTTCTTCTGATGTTAAGAGAGTTTGAATAAAAACAGATGCTAATTAGGTAAAAAAGGATGAATTTCCATATTGCCAAAGAGTCAAGGCCACATACTTTCAGTGCAAATACAGATGACACCAGTTGGGAGGAAGTGTTGATCTGCCTGAAGGCAAGAAGGCTCCATGGTCTCAAGCTGCATGAGGGGATGTTCAGGCTGGGTATTAGGAAACACTTCTCTGGGAGAGTGGTCAGGCATTGGAACAGGCTGCCCAGGGAGGTGGTGGAGTTTTTGTCCCTGGAGGTGTTCCAGAAACATGTAGATATGGCACTTAGGGACGTGGTTTAGTGGGCATAGCGGTGTTGGGTTGACAGTTGGACTAGATGATCTTAGAGGTCTTGTCCAACCTTAATGATTCTACGATTCTACGATTCTGTCTGTACTTGGCCTTTCTGGACTGAGGCTCCTGCTATAATGAAGTAATGTTTTCAGGGCACAACGGTCTGTAGTAGCCCTAAGCCTGTAAATCTTCATAAGCATCTTCTTCTCTGCAGGATCTTCACTTATAGCAAAAATTCCCAACATACTGCACACAACAGTCAGGGTAAATGATCTTCCCATGCTTGCCCTTCATGCTCTGTGACTGTGAAGGATCCTCTTACTTCACCTGGTGCAATGTCCAGGCTGTTTGAAGCTGCCCTAAACTGCACCTTTAATTCTTTCCAGGTGTTCAACAACACATAACTATGACCGTGACAGGAGATGGGGGTACTGCACGTTGCTGTCCAAAGAGCACCCAGGTAAGTGAGCCATTGCTCAGTCGCAACGTGTACCTGATTCCTACGTTCTGCCTACGGTAGGAAGGGACTGTGCCTTCTGTGTGGCTTTTATTGGTGTTCATAGAACAAACCTTCACATTAAATATTTCCAAGATCTTCCTGTGACTCTGCATAGCCATAGCATTAGGCTGTGAGCACCACGGTCTTTAATTCACTGTTGATTAAGCTGAAGCCATGGAGAAAAATTATGGCAGAGCGAACATGGAAAGCTGAGCTCCCACTGGAGCTGAGCACAGGGGTGATCATCTCCTCCCTCACAGCCTGCAGGTACCTTTTAGACTTCCTTTCATCTAATCAGCTACATTTTCTGTCTCTTTGATCATTATTTTTTTGGAAGGTACAGAAACATTTCACACCCTGTACAACACTCTTTACAGCTGCCCTTCCTCAAGATCTCCATAATGAGCAGGCCTTCAAAACCGAGCTTCCTTGTGTTTTGGGCTGCTGTAGACAGTATAAGAGGACAGATGTTTCACTGCAGGAGTGCTGAGGGACATCAAAAGGGTTACTTAGTGGAGCAGTGCAACAGCTTCACATGGGTCATCACACTCCAATGCCGTGTGGTTACCTCATTGTGAAAGTCTGTGTAAAAGGAGAAGCAAAGCTCTGTGGCTAACTCTCCTTTCTATATAAGTCACTTCTAAGTGATATGGTGGGTGAAAGCACCACATCCCAGGCATGCCGAAGTAGTGGGAAATATGTATCCCCATCCTCAGCGTTAACTCGATGGCTGGCCCTTGCAATATCTGTCTCCCCAGCTTCATTCATGGGCTGGTTGCTTGGGGATCTCATTTTGCGGCAAGGAACTCATTCATTTTGTAAAGAACGTGCGTATCTAGTTCTCAATTTATACACTGACAGACCAGTGCTGAAAAATCAGGTGTTGCACCAATCAGACTTGACATCCCAGTGTCTATTTTTGTATCTGAGCACTGATCATTTCCCTCTTTTCTCCTTGGTACTACTCTCAGATATGGCCTGTCTTGTTCAGGCTGTGGGATCTGGCTGGGTACCCTTACATGTTCCCTTCTCACTTTCAAACGAAGGGCATTTTCTACCTTGCAGAGAGTGCTTTGTCATGTCAGGAGTCTCACTGCCAAACTGATTACAATCTACCAGAACTCTTGAAAAGCCAATGCTAGCTGAATCATCCTGAGAGCCTGAAATTAAGCACTGTGCAGCATCATCACTTTAAATTATTTTCCAGCCTGGCTTTAGAACAGATTAACAGTAGATCAGAGACAAATGACCTAACCCCAAAACAAGCAGCAACGCAAGTGCCTTTGTAATGCAAGTATGTCAGAGACGGATGTAGACTTTGTAGAGAGTTTGATGTCCCAAGAGTCAAGTTGTGAGGGCTTCAACTGCTTATTCATGAGTGCCCTCTAAGAGCTTAAAGTGTTGGAAGCAGTAACTCATGCTGTACTCCAAAGTGAATTTAAAAGGAGGGTTTCTGCCTCGCCCTTGTCTGTCCCATCCTTAGTGTTTCTGCCCCCCATTTCTTCTCAGGACAGGTTTTCCAGCCCTTTTCCCTTTCTCTCTGCAGACTTTTGGGCTGAAGTTTCTGTTGTGCTGCATTTTCACTGCTGTGCACATCCCAGACCATCTCAGCACAACCTGCTGCTCCTCCTATGCAAAAAAGCACAGGGCTTACAAGAACTGCACACTTTTGGGACCCAAGATGGCCCATTTCCCAGGATGGGCATCTCCCTGGGGTGTTCCCTGTTGGAGGGTGGATTTGCTGGGCATCCCTCCCTCCCTCCTCTCTCCCCTCTGCTGCTTCAGGAGTGCCTCATGCCACCTCTGTCCCTCTCCTGCCCATCACTGTGCCTCATGAGCAGCTGTCTCCAAAGTCAGCAAACCTTCTGGGGCTCTCCAGATCATTTTTGCCTGTTACCCACCATAGGGTTGGATAGAGTGGTCTGCAAAAAGAAAGCCCCCTCACCAGCTAGCCTCTTGCTGAGGGCTGTTGGTGTACCATAACCCCAGTGAGGGTTTGCCCTGGCTGCTGGTTCTTCTCCAGAAAAATATTTGTATGTGTGAAAGAGAAAAAGAAATAGAAAAAGGGATGTGGGAGAGGGAAGAGATCACTGCTGGCTGTTGCAAAGAAAATATTTCTAGAAGAACAAAGGGTTTTGTACAATTAAATAAAAGAATCTGTAGATGTTTATTTATAGGCATAATTCTGTTTATTTATTTATTTTTTTAAGCAGCAGTCACTGTATTTGGACTTGGAAAAGATTTAGCAAATCTCCAGCCATAAGTTAAAGAGGAAAGGTTTATGGTGAGGTCAAAAGGGAGGAGCAGCAAAATGGCTGAAGGGAATTTCAAGCAAATGGAGGAAAGTTCACCTGCTGGGGAAGATACATAGGAAAAGAGCACCACTCAAGCTGAATAATACTGAGCTTCTAAATGTGGAAGATATATATTTTTATTGTGAAAATAATCCAACTAAGATATTACAATTTTGAGGGAATCTCAACTGCTTTATAGGCATACAAAAAGCAGTAAAAAATGAAATCCTAAGGGGAGAAAATGTTCTTGGCTACGAGGAAGTGTGTAAACTGGGATGAGGAAAGATCAAAGTCTGAAGCATGGATTCTCTCCAGGCCCAGAATGCCCCGTGTACATGGGGAGTCTGCTTTAAACCAATGTAGCTGCTTACAAGTTAGTGTTAAGCAAGCATTTGGGGCTTTGATCCAGAAAAGTACTTTTGCCACCTTCCAGAGAAAGTTTAACCAACTAGCCTTGGGCTGCAGGGTGAAGTTAAACTCAGGTATAAAGGCTCTGCTAGAGGGAGATGCTAGCACCGCACAGTACGGAGCCACAGCTCACAGAAACAGCACCTGGAGCACTTGTTCAACCCCCCTGAAATTAGCAGGAGTTTATCGCTGCCTTTGGGAGATATTTGTGCAGGTTTCTGGAGGATCTGCCTCTCCTGCCCAGGAAATCCTGTGGAGAGCACGTGCAGAATTTGCCCGAGGTGAGCCCCTACGTGAACACAGGCCAAGTGGGCTCTGCATGCATAGCTCAGATACACATACAGACATATATGTGCATAAATGTCCTTGTAGGTGCGACCTCCACATCCTGGGCAGTCTGTCAATACCACTGCTCTGACCAGGCTGCTGAATGTCTGGAAACCTTGGACAAACAGTCTGAACCCCAGGGAGGTCCAGATTTGGCAGGAAGGTGCCAGACAGCCAGAGAAGAAGCTTTTATTTAACAGATGTTTGGACTGATATGGAAAGAAGAACTAGAGGCACGTGGGCTGTGCAGGCAAGAGGAAGAGGCTGTGTGTCCCAGGAAGGGCTGTGAGGAAGAGCAGCCCCTGAGAAAGGTGGGTGGCAGAAACAGAAAGTTTTTGTGGGAAGATACGATTAGAAAGGCGAGACAGGGCTCCTGCAGAGCCCCAGAGAGGTGAAGCTGCTGCTAGTGAGGACAGAGTGTTTTTCCCATGAGATTGGGAAGGTGCTGCTGTGTGGCTTTAGACTTTGGCTGAAGAGGCAGGGACTTGGCACTCCCCAGTTAATGTCTAGTTAGTGGTGGGCAGGATTCCTTACAGGCTGATGTGATGTGTCCTGTGCTTTGGAAAACCTCTTGGAGGTAGAAGTTGGTGCTGGGCTCCAGAACAGGAGTGGAGGGGTGCAGAATACCCTGGGCAAGTCTGGCCAGAGTGATGGGTGGGAGGGAATGAGGGTCTCTGAGCGGAAAAGAAAGGAAGGGCTGAAATGCTCTTTGCAGGCGTAGTGAAGGTGCTGAGCACTGCTGTACCAGATGGCCTGAAGAGCAAGCCACGGTTTGGATGTGATGGGTATAGGAAACACAGAATTTGCCTTTGAGGAAACATTACATCACTAAACATTTCTTAACTCCCAAACAGCACAAACAGGAGAATCATCACTGCCTTTACTTGCTTTCCCTTGATGTTATCCTGGAGTGAAACTACCAGTGAATACACCCAGGGCTGGTATTTGATATCAATTACACCACTCTATTCTGAAGTAAATATTTTGTTCTGTGTAGGGGAACCTTCACATTTCCACTGCTGTAGCCAAATTTGGGAACCGCCTTTCATGCTTTGCTTAGCTGTGCATGTGTGTCTTCATATGTTGCCTCCTAGAACTGCACTGCAGCTGAAGGAGCACCTGGATTGAGTAACCCCTTGTAGAGTTTGACTGGTTTTAACAAGGAGGATTAAAGCTGTTGGGCCAGCTCTTCTGCAGATGTAAAACGTGATGTTGGTTGACTTCAGGGGAGATGCACCCCTTGTCGCTGCATTCTGGAGCTTCAGGTGGCAACCAAGACTCTCACAACCTGCTTTGATGGAAATCAAGCTTCCATTGCAGGGGTCTTGACACACCCCCTCCTCTCCCAGCCTATTTTCCCATGACTTAGAAAATTCCTGTAAACGCGGATACATAGCTCTTGTCCAGTTTAATCTCGTTTGGCCTGATTTACTTGGATGTGCCCTTGTTTTGCTTCAAATTTTTTTTTTTTTCCCTTTGTTCCAGCTGTCCATTCATTTTAGACATAATCCAAAATTCCATAGCAAATTCCTCTGTGGGGGATGGTCCTTCGGGTAATTTGAAAGAGAGATGCATAATCCCAGCTATTTCTGTTGAAATGCGAAACATGCAGGGCAGTAATCCGGGCAGAGGCAGAGCTGCTGCCTTCCCTCCCCAGTGCAAAGGCACAGCTCCATCTAGTGGGCAGCCGGCCCATCTTCTTCCTCACCACGCAACCTCAGCCCGGCCTGACCCCACCACCCTGGGACAAGTTGCTGTTGGGGAGGAGGTTCAGCACAGTGATTTGCTATATGGTTTTAAAAAGCCAAGTAAGTAGAGTTGCTCTGCAGCTTAAAACAAAAACATTGTACATTGGTGGGATAAACTGTTTTTGATTAATAGGTGGTATTAAAACCACTGTGCATCGAACCAGCGTGGTTAAGGTAACCAAGCCAACGCCTAACACAACAGAGCATGGTTTATCTGGCAGTCATTAACAACAGCTTCTTATGTGGCCTGCCTAGATTACTGTGCAAACAACCCCTGCCAAAATGGAGGGACCTGTTTTCTCGCTCGCGGCCATAGGACGTACCACTGTGCCTGTCCTGAGGAATTCACAGGAAGGGACTGTCAGCTGAGTGAGTATCTACTTCCACAAGTGTTATGGCATGAAATACGAGCAGTAAGGAGAGCTCATTAAAGTTTGCTTAATGAAAAGGTAGTGCTGTTGTGGTGGGAGAGACCACTGCAGCAAGAATGTTTGTGTAGGCGGATTTCCAAATGGTTATGACAGACAATCCATTAGTGACAGGACAGCTGAAAATAACTTGATTATACAGCTCTAAATCCAAGCATGCTCTGAGCCAGTGAGGCATTAAGCTATGGGAAACACAAAAAGCCTCTTCCCCTCCCTTTGCTAAGATTTAAATATCACTTACATGTTTGGAAATGACTAATAATACCATCTAATAGGTAGGGCAGGGAGACATGAAGAAGTAGCAAAACTTTGGGTGATGCCTTATCCCTTCTGCATATGCAGACATAGAATCATAGAATCATAGAATGTCTTGCATTGGAAGGGACCTCAGAGATCATCTAGTTCCAACCCCCCTGCCGTGGACAGGGCTGCCAGCCACTAGCTCACTAGATGAAACTGCCCAGGAACCCATCCAGCCTGGCCTTGAGCACAGCCAGGGATGGGGAATCCACAGCTTCTCTGGGCAGCCTGTGCCAGCGCCTCACCACTCTCTCAGTGAAGAATTTCTTCCTGATGTCCAACCCAAACCTCCCCTCTCTCAGTTGTAGCCCATTCCCCCTTGTCCTACCATTATCCACCTGCAGCTCTGAACTGTCTCCTGACATAAGCAAGGATGCCCTTTTCAGTGTTGTGCTCCACTGTCTCCAGCACAGCCCATAATCTGTGACTGATGCCGTAACATGGGACAGACACAGTGATATACCACTGGTTTTATCTTTTGCATTTGCTGACTGAGCTTTTGGGAGGGCTGAGGTGATGCTGCCATGTTCTTAGAGCTTTAGGAGAAAGCCAACTCTGCCTCTTGGTCCTTGGAGCTGCTGCTATGGTGGCTCAGTACCTCCACACCTTGGAGCACCAAACATATATCTGTTCAACAGGGAAAAGGGGAGAGTAGGGTACGTGACACCATCCCCTGCATTACCTCAGAAAGATTTTCGATCTGTGTTGTAGATAAATGTTTTGATGACAGTCTCCATGAGTTCTTTGATGTGGGCATGAGCTGGCCAAGAGTCCAACAAGGAGCTGTGGAGCAGTGTGTGTGTGTGGATGGCCAGATTGAGTGCCAGAGTATCGAATACACAAGTAAGTGCACAATTTTGTATTGCAGCTCTTGACCTGAGTGGAGTGGGGATAAATGACAGTAAGGCTGCTATCACTGCTCATGTACTCTTTTCCCAACAGAATCACATCCTTCCATGTGAGCAGTAATGCTGACTCAGGAAATCACTTTAGCATGTCCATCCTTAGTTGAGAAAGCAATTAAATGCATTAAGCTGAATTTATTGACAAGCCTTAGTGCTGTCAGGGACTCAATCCTGAACTGCTGTGTGTAGGAATGTTCAACAGATGATAAAATAGAAGTGGTGAATTTCTGTCTGTATGACCTCTTTTCCAAAACTGAGAGAACACTCTCCTCTGCTCTTTCCCTGCACACCCACAATTTCTTCCAGTTGCACTTTCCCCTGGGATTTCTCCCCAGGCCTATCCACCTCTTGAATTGCCAGCATGTTAACTCTACCTGCCTCCAGGATCCCATTCGCCTTGCATCGACCCCAGAGTCCTCATGGCTTTAGGCTCAACATACCCATTCCCAGCCGGGGTGATGCTTATGTTTTGAAGCCTCCTCCTTGTTTTGGGGCTCCCAACTGCCAGGTGGAACTGGGCATGCACCCTGTGTTGTCATGTGCCTGATGAAGCCATCACGGCATATCCCTTTTGGAAGGAGAGATGTTTGGAAGCAAAGCCTCACTTCTATATGTGGTCCAGTATGTCTCTTCTGTTCCTCAATTCAGCTGACTGGATCCACCTCCCCAGACTCCCAAGTAACTTGAAGTACTGAGTAAGCTTCTTAAAAGCCCTTTAAAGAAGGTGTGTGCTTTATTCCCACTTGGCAGAAGTGGAAATTGAAGCATGGTGAGAGTCGGGGGCTTTCTAGGACACTGGGAGTCCATGGAAGAACTGGGAAATTTGAGAGGACTTATTATTTTCCTGTCGCTGACCCTGTATATTTGGCCGAGCTCCTTGCTAAATACATTATTAAAAATTTCAGCACAGCTCAGTGGCAATCTTGGAATTGGCAGAACCCTCTGTACAGAAAGAAATGCAAATGCCACCATCATCACCACTAGTAATAATAATCACCACCCCCTTTTACCTATTGTTCATTAATAATATTTTTCAATAGCTATGCTGACATTATCCAATAAGAGTGAAAGCAATGAGACAGACCTCAGTGGTCAGAAATCAGCATAGTTTCCTTGTCTTCAATTTATATCAGATGTAGGTCTGAGAAGCGTAAAAAGGAAAACCTTCCCCAAAATGTATATACAGGGAGAAGATGTACTAAATTAAGATAAAATGGACTGATTCTCTTGATTACTTTGTAGCTTTGAATTGATCTTTGGCTTCTGCTTGTAGGCTGTGTTCATGATCCATGCATGAATGGCGGAGAATGTAAAATGATTACTTTCAGTGGGAAAATCGTATGTGATTGCAAAGGAAATTTCGTAGGAAAGTACTGCAATGTTGGTAAGTATAACACCATACTTGTGGCAGGGAATTTGGAGTTTTCATCTGTGTGTGAAGCTGGGGACTTTTTGCGTCTCTGTTGTACTGCCTTTGCAAACATTTCTTGTAATAACTGAAGACTCATGTAGACTTCACAAACAAGTGTTTAATGTATTCCTCCAGTGTAAAATGTGACACACTCTTCTTCACTTAAACCCTGCTTCTAAAAATACTTGTTTCCATCCTTAACTTTCTGGAAAATTAAACACTGAAGTTTTAATCCCATTACTCATGTCCATAAAATTAGTGCATGTATCCATTTTTAGGGTCAGGGTCTCAAAGCTGTTATCCAGCACAAATGCTTCCCCGTGGATTCAGGCATCTTGCACTGTCCCCGCACAAAATAAGGACTTGTGCTCTGACAAAATCTAGCATCTGGCTATATTTGGTAGCACTAGACCCTTGTGAGATGTAGGCAGAGATAAAATGCACACCCTCTGTTTGGTTATTTCGTACTTCAAATTAATAGCACATTTAGTGCAGCACAGTACTTCCAAAATCCTTATTTTACTGGTGGACCAGGGCAGAAAAATCTGCCTCTTGGTGTCTGTGCGCTAGCTCTGTGTTGCTTCTTATCTGAGGCTACACAGCTTTTTGGTGTAATTTCCTTGCAGAAGAATTTAACATTTCTCACTGCCAAGGCTGCATCTGTCTGTAAAGCTTGCCTGCACACTAAGTCTTCAAGTTGTACTTCAAGTGGCTACTTTTCAAATATCAAAGGTGTTTGGCATAATTGATAACAGAATCTGCAGTCATGCCAGGCTGTGATCCCACAGCTCACTGGCAATGGATTTATCAGTATAAAAATCCCAAGATTTTGATCCAGGTCTCATCAAAATCAAAGACAAGGCTTCTGGTGGCTACAGAGGGCACCTAGTTAGTCTGAATGAGTGAAAAAATATAAGGGGCTCTAATATATAAAGTGGGATCTGGTATTCTGCTCTGCTTTTCTGGTGGTTAACAAATGGTGCAGCCATCTATTCAAGCTGGAAAAAACCCACTTGGGAGACCGACAGTACAGCTAGATTAACAAATAACAGGAATGAATTGGCAAATTGAATGGTTTATGAACTGACCCTGAACCTTCACTCACCAGGTACACAGTTAATTCTGTGGAACATGCTTGCGACTCTTACAAGTCCCTCATGGTAGCTCTGTGTTGTCCTTTCGTGGCCCCAGTGAGATTTTTCCCAGGCTTTGCTGCTGCATGCATTTGGGGCTGCATGTATACGGTGCACATGCAACCTAACATCCTGGGAGGCCTGCAAACTGCTCTTCTTCACACGCAGCCACCTTCCAAATTCCTATTTAGTTATCAGCTTCCACCGCCCAAAGCTGCAGTGCTGTTCATAGGCATCCACTGAGCACAGCTGCGATTGTAAGTATCAGGATTGCAGTGTGGTAGCTGCAATACTGGTTCCTGTCTGACTTTCTCAGAACAAGAAATAAGAAGGTGCTCTTCGATTACTTGGAAGTAATAACGCAAGCATTTGGTTTGCTAAACAAATGGCTTTAGATGCTTACAATCCATCTGTGTTCAGCTGCCTGACACCCACACACAAAATGGGAACTGAAGGATTGTGTTTATGTGTCAGGGGCTTGCAAAGAAGTCTAAAAATGAAAAAAAGCCTCTTTGCCAGGATTTAGTCATTCTGAATTAATGCAAATAAATTAGTGCTGGAGTCGACTGACCTGACAGTACTGTCACACCAGGGCAATTGCATTCTGGTGAAAACACCGTGAGCTTGTGATCCCACAGCACATGGAACTGATTTTTAAATACGTGTTGGATTAATATATTCTTCAGCCTTTCAATGTGGTGCTGTGAGCACAGATGGCTTTTTGTTTTGTTTTCCTTTTTGCAGTCTTGTATTGTTTCCCTTGTCTCACAGGGCTGAGTTGGGAGGTTACACTTTGATTTCAGTAGCCTCTGGTTGTAATTCTTGATTCAGAGAAAGCTACAGTGTCTCCAAAATGTACTTTATTCTAAATTATTAATTTGTAGAGGCAACCTTAAAGCCAAGTTGTGATGCAAATATGTCTTAAAAAAGAGAAAGAAAACAAAAAGAAGGCAACCAGTTTAATTAACAGTAAGTACCCTAAAATGTTACTGGACAGTGAGGTGATTGAGGTCTCTGTGATGTCTTCTGCCCTTGACTTCTAGAAAAATAACCAACCAATCTTCATATATTTCTAACAGAAAACCAGGTAATTTATCTTAACATCATCCTCACAAATATAAATAAACGCAGTACCATCCTGCTTGAGATCACAATACAAAAGTGCTGTTGTGCCTTGTGCATTGGCAAAGGAGGGGATGATTAAGGAGTAATAGGAATGGCAGGAAATTACTGAGAAATACTTCTTGTTTGAGGATTTTCTGACCAGACGTCTGGGCATTCATATTTAATAGGCCTTTACTTGTTTTCCACTGAATTTCTCTAAATTCTGTAGAACTTCATGCCATGACAAGAAGTTCCAGAATTTAAATAGTTGTGAAGAAAGACAGTGTCTTCTGTTGTTATCTTAAAACCTACTCCCTGATTATTTAATTTCCCCCCTTTGTACTATGGTAACTCCTATGATTTTACAGATACCTATTTATCTGTCCATTATTTGTCTCTTTTTCAGACTATGGGTTCCTGGTCAGGGCTCAAAATCATTATTCACTGTTCTCAAAACTTTCTTGCAATCACTCTAGGTACTGCCAAACCATTCTCATACTGGCCATACAGTTGCTGGCAAATTATGAGCTGACTTAAAAATAATATATGGGAGGTGACAAATGTAACACAGGAGATGTCTATAACAAAGGAGATCTATATACAAAAGACAGGTTCTAATATAGATTTCTATTTTTTGTAGTAATACTTTATTTTCTAGCCCTTGAAGAAGAAACTTTCAGTACTAAAGAAAGATATGTCCTTTTAAAAAATGTTCTAATGCAGTTTATGCATAAGATTTCAGGAAGGGTAATTAGATATTTCACCAGAAAATCCCTCCCTAAAGAGATGCTGTTTAAATTCATTCAAGTATCCATTCTTAATTAAGCTTATTTCATAATAATTGCACTTAAAATGCACTTGTAAATTTTCAGAAAACAAGATTTTATGTTAATAGAGTACCTGCGTTCACTTTGGAGACACTTCTTGATGAGGGAGACTGAATCCAGGCTTTAAGTGAAAGTTTGGAATTTATTATCCAACCACGAGTAGAAATGGTGAACTCCTTGTACAGAGATAGTCACAAAAAGGGTTCAGTCAGCCATTTTGGTAGTGATAAATGTGAGAAAGAAGTGATAACTCTGAGGCCTGTGAGGGTGATATTTTGTCTGTGGCCAAAGCAGGTGGAGGGCGTAGAGAGGGGATTGTGAAGGTTTTAGGGGAAATGTTTAACTGCACTGGAGACAATAACTCATGACAAACAGTTGTGAGGATGCAACTGTAAAATTACTTTGGTGTTTCAGGTTTCTTTGAATGAAGAAGCTGTGGTAGAAATGTTGCCTGAGTATAGAGGGGGACACAGCCTGTGTAGAGATACTCGGCCAGAGGACAGATTAATCCTTTATATTTGGTATTTATACAGATGTTAACCTGGAGCTGGAGACGTAGAGTTTTTTAAGGGACTGATGCCTCTAGGTTTCTGTGTATTGTATTCACACTGCAGGCCTTAGCTGAAGTGCAAATGGAAACTGATGGATATTTTGCTCTGTTTCTGGGGTAAAAGCAGTTTCTTCTCCTTAACATGGAGTTTTTGCTTTGGTATTGGTTTTGGGTGTCGGATGTTGGTTAATTTGGGGATCTCATTTGCATTTTTAAGTTTATTCTTGATTTATTGTCAAGAACATTGGTGGCATATCTTTATTCTCTTTAACCATCTGCCAAGATTTTCCCAAAATCTTAGTCTATACAGATGACTTTGTTGTGCTGCCATTGACCAGAGAAATATGGAGTCGTATGTGGATAACTGAGGTGGGTTTCACACAACGTATTTCAATGGCTTGTCAGCCTTTCACTAGTTTTTTAGGGTGCGGAATTACTTTATTCATTAGGAGTTACAATTTTTTTGATGACTAGCTGGGGTTTATTTCTGTTTACATTGTTGTTGTACTAGGACTTAGCAACAATTCAGGATCTTGCGGAACTATTTATAAAATTTAGGTAGCTGGTTAATGAAGAAAATCGGTGGGATGGATGAGTTGTGGCAGAGTTGCATGATTTTCATGCTTAAATAAAGGAAGAAGTAGAAAGCAGGGACACCTCCCCTACAAGAACAGGCTGAGAGAGGTTGTTCAGCCTGGGAAAGAGAAGGCTCCGGGGGGACCTGATAGTGGCCTTCCAGTACCTGAAGGGGGCCCACAGGAGAGCTGGGGAGGGACTCTTTAGAAGGGCATGTAGCAACGGGCGAGGGGTAATGGCCATAAACTGGAAGAGGGGAGATCTAGGCTAGATATTAGGAAGAAATTTTTTCCTGTGAGGGTGGTGAGACACTGGCACAGGTTGCCCAGAGAGGCTGTGGACGCCCCCTCCCTGGCAGTGTTCAAGGCCAGGCTGGATGGGGCTGGGAGCAACCTGCTCTAGTGGGAGGTGTCCCTGCCCATGGCAGGGGGTTGGAACTAGATGGTCTTTAAGGTCTCTTCCAACCCAAACCATTCTATGATTCTATGACTCTATGACATGGAAAGCCCATTTGGATTTGTGTCACTACAGCTGTGGGTTACAGTAGATGCTAGGTTTAAAAGTATTGGAGATCTGCACAGGGGTAATATCCTTTGAGGCTTTTTGGATTAAGGTTTAGGTAGCAATAGTGTTTCTGCTAGTACTTTGGTCACAAGGAAATGTGAAGTTTTTCAAGGTATTTCTGAAAAATCTTTGTTTTCTAGTGTTTTTGTTTTTTTTTTTTTATTTTTTGCCTTTAGGCTATGGGTAATGGAATTAGAGGGACAACATAGCTTTAAAGAAAGTATGAGTTGCAATGCTAATTGTGGAAGTTTTACTGTTATATAAGGAGATGTGTTGTTTTATGTCAGAAGTAGGTTGAAGAATTCTAGAAAAGTAAGATGACAGGATAGATGAATACATAATTATATACAGGAAAAAACTCTTGGCCACATCTCTGAGTAACCGGGGGAGTTTGAAGTAATAAAAAAGTCAAAAAAAAAGACAGCAAACCCACCCTCTTAGTGGTTGTTTCACCGAAATAGTGTGTTTGCAGATTTCTGCTAAAAAAGGTACTTTTGTAAAGGAAATCTAGCTCTGGGGGCTGAAGTAAAAGTTTTAAATCCTTTCTTCTGAAGAAGATAGTGAGAAGAAGGTAATGAAAACTTTTGGGTTTATGTTTACCGATGGTAATCTGCTAGAATGCTTTCAGATTAGTGTTTAATTTTTTATTTTCTAGGATCCCAAAGGGCAGAAACTGAGAGGGTATAATATGTAACAAGGTCATTTGGCTGACAAGGATAAAGTGAGTATTCAACCAGTTGGTCGCCCACTGAGGTTGGATCAGTAGGACTGATACCAACAGCAAAAGGGGCTTTGCAGATGGGGCTGGGGTGCTGCCTGCTGTTTGCATGGATGGAGCAGTGGGATCAGTAACAAAACTAGGATGGAAAAGAATAAGGCTAGTATTCCTCTTCAGTTGTAGGTGAATGTAATAGCCGATAGAAAAAGCATCATTATGGTTTGATATGGTTTGGAGAGGTGACTAGGTGGTTTGCAGTGGTAAAGTTTTATGGGTCCCCTGAGAGTCTGCATGAGGTTAGGGCAAGGTTTATTAAGGCAAAGGTGATGAAGAGGAAGACTAGGGTACTGTTGCAGGAAAAGTAAATGTGGGGTGGATTTTTATCAGGTTTTGAATTATTTCCAGAAAGTTTCTGGAGACAGTTTATTGAAGAAAAACTAGGTCTAGTAGGCTAAGATCTGAAATGGTAAATGGTAGGAGGAATCGGAAGATGACGAAGTACATGAGCATGGCGTTACAACTGAGAACCCACCTCTGATTCACTGCATTAAGGTACATAGCAGATGGTGGACAGGAGACTAGTGACAACTGTGGCTTCACCATACAGGCATTGTTTGTGGAGGTGATGTGAACAGTGATAGACTATTCTGATGTCCCAGATTTCTTTACAATTAGGAACTGTAATAAAGATTATGGCTAGTTTAGAGAAAAATGCAAGCAAAGAAGGGCGAAATATTTGCATGGAAATTGTGGATTAGTCATTTACAGTGGTCATAGCAAATCTGAGCTAGAGAAGGGGAAGCTAATGAGTCATACTGCCAGTGGTGTAGTGTCTAGCAAAGGTTAACTCTATGACAGCTGAATGATAAGGTGAACATCAATGAATAGTCAAAAATTTCTCCAGTTAGAGACAGGATTTGGTTGAACATCAACAGAAGTCTTCTTTATTTTTACGAAGGAATGTTTTTTTTTTTCAGATATTGGTGTTTCTGTGTTACGTTCTGTGTGCCTGCGTTGGTGCCTTTTTAGATGACAAGTCTGTTGTAAACCTAGTATAAATTAATAGGATTAATATTAGCAGCTGATAATATGAAGCAGCTGCTTAGTCCTTACTTTGTACTAAGGTCCATGACTTGGTAGTACTGTTGGTTATTGGGTGCTGATTAATTCAAGGCTGTTAAAGTGGTTTTAATTCTATTTTTCATTTATTGAAGACATGACAATGGTATCAGTTGATGATGTTTTCCAGAGTGTGCATCTTCTCTTGAAATGTGAGGAGACTGGCATCCCTTGATCCAAGCAGTTAGGGAGGTTGTTGAACGGAAGATGTACTTGTGGTACAGCTCCGAAGCCTTGGGCTCACCCCTTAGGTTACTGCAGAAATCTCCTTTGCAATGTTTGCCTCTCCTGTTGCCTGCTTTCTCCCACCAAGCCACTGTGGGTGCTTCAGGTGCTCCAGAGACCCCCTTCTCATTACCGACTTTCTAAAGAGAACTGCTCAACCACTGGCCATCAGAAAGTGCCAGAGAGTCTGGATCATTTTCTGTCCAGAGTTTATAGGTTTCTGTATTTAAATCTTTATATAAAAGGATTCAACTTACTCAAAAGGTAGATTTGTACATACTTTATTTATTTATTTACTTATTTATTTGAATAACAACTCTTCAGTTTTAGCTCAGCTGATCTAGAGTATTTGCAAGTGCAAAGTTACAACTATATGTTGAAATATAAATAAGTTAAATAAGAAGTCCAGCTGCAGTGAGTGGTGTATGCAATCCTTAATTTAGGATACAACTTGAAAAGATCTTCTGTGTTATATAAATTACTCTGTCTTTCCAGTCCCAAATTCATTCTTGTTTTACAGGGTAAGATTCCTAAGGATCTAGATCAAACTGCCCAGGAACCCATCCAGCCTGGCCTTGAACACAGCCAGGGATGGGGCATCCACAACTTCTCTGGGCAGCCTGTGCCAGCGCCTCACCACTCTCTCAGGGAAGAATTTCTTCCTGACGTCGAAACTAAACCTCCCCTCTGTCAGTTTTAGCCCATTCCCCCTTGTCCTACCGTTATCCACCTGTTCAAAAAGTCGGTCCCCCTCCTGCCTGTAAGCTCCTTTTAAGTATTGGAAGGCCGCAATGAGGTCTCCCCGGAGCCTTTTCTTTTCCAAGCTGAACAATCCCAACTCCCTCAACCTTTCCTCACAGGAGAGGTGCTCCAGCCCTCTGATCATTTTGGTGGCCTCCTCTGGACCCGCTCTAACAGCTCCACATCCCCTCTGTACTGGGGGCCCCAGGCCTGGACACAGTACTCCAGGTGAGGCCTTACAAAATTTTATTTATTTAACCTGGGAGCTCACAGCTACCCGTGAAAGGAGAAATGGGAACTTCTAGGTGGGTCAAGAAAGTATAGGCTCTTCTGCTGGCATCCAATGAGTCTGAGCTCCTATAAGAAGGAAACGTGACTTATAACCTGTAAAGGATACCTTGGAAAGCAACAATGCTGAGGCAGTATAAGCAATAAATTTATGCAGAGGCATAAAATGTTGTTGTTCATTGGTACTCATCATTCTCTGTCTTGTGAACAATCTGCTACCTAGTGAGTGCTGAAGAGCTTGCTCTGACCAGCACAGGGGTAGTAGAGCATGGATTTCGCACCATGCATATTCTCCAGGAAAGCTCTGGATGTAGGATGTTCTCTTAATTCCACCAAGGTTCTGCTTTTCTTTTGATTTTCTAAAGAACTCTTCCATCTGAATAACGATAATTAAGGCACTGGGAAAGACATAAGAGCAATTTTAACCAGAGAGGGGACATTTTCTTTGTCCTTCTACCCCTCTCCCTTCCTGCCACCAGCAGAAATAGAGCAATACAAAAAAGAATCTAAGCTATCATTGTATTCAATAAAAGTATTACAGTTTTGTCAGGGATAAAACAAAGCATTACTGAATGAAATGGTTGCCTAAAACTGTCCTATCTCAGGATTAGGACCATCAGAGAAAAAAAAAATTATCAGAATGAAACAGCATATGTAAATCTGTAAGGAAAATACAGCTGAAATTCAAAGTCATTAAGAAAATTGCTGATGAGATGTTTGGGAAGAACATCTGAAAGTTACATTGTTTTCTACAGAAAGACTTCCAAAAGAAACTTATAAAAATGCTCAGGTGTGTAACTACAGAGCCTGACACAAGATCTGGTGACAAAAAGTTCTTGTCAAATGCTTTCAGGAAGTTACCAATTAGAACAGGTTGATTAACTGCTATTTCAGGTTACTTTTAATTTTAAGACTTGAAACTGCTTTTTATTAGAAAATTAAAAAGCAAAGAATTGGTGTGACATGCTGATTAAATATGCCATCATAACACAATGTCTTATGTGAGCTATTTAAATCCCCTAGATTTTCAAAACATAACTGGAAATTATTTTAAAATTTCAATGATTTTCTGACAAGAAACAAACAATGGAGACAGTGGCACAGGTCTGCAGTGTAAATTGGATCTATATTTTCATCGAACCAAAGTTTCAGCTAAATCTTCAGGCCACTTCTACTCTAACACTGATTGGCAGTACCGCAGGGTAGTGAATGAACAAGAAAAATATGTATATTGTGCCCTCCATAAGTTACTTCCATGTAAGAAATAAATGTGTTTCAGAGTTACGAGAAGCTGCAGAAGCTACAAAGAATTCAGAATGAACAATTCCCAGCCAGAGCAATCCATTAGGAACTGCTGAAAGCAGACCACCTACACACCGCTTCTGACAGAGGCAAAAGGAGACTTTTCAGTGCTGCAACAGTTCAAAAAATGCTATTAGATGCAAAAGCTCTGTAAGACTGCAATAGTTCCAGAGATTATTTTTGTGAACTGTTTCTCCTGAATTATAGGTATGAAATGTATTAGACTTTGCATATACTTCTTAGTGGCCTTAGATACTTAATGAGGTGCCCTTTAATGAGTTGTGATGAGAGTGCCACAGTGGTAATGCAAGCTGGTGATACAAGGAAACAACAACTCTGACAGCCTAGATGCTTCTCCACAAGATTTGAGTTTAAGTTACTTTACTCCTGTGCCAAAAATACCCTTTAGAAAACCAAAAACAAACAAAAAATGGAAGGAGAGGTATTACTGTTCCTCTCAGCAAAGCACAATATGTAATCCAAACTTCCTGGAAGAGAAAACGTGGCAAATGATTTAGAAAGGGGCCAAATTCTCCTAATTATAATCTTCTGGCAGCTGTAGCAATGACTGGCAGCCATGCAGAAACAGAGATGCATTGGATTTAAAGCCTGACAAGGCTGAGCACAACTCGTAAACACCATCTGCAAGATGTCCAAACCATTGGTGCTGCAGAATATGGTCCTGGTTCTGGGCTGAAACAGAATCTCTTGGTTCAGCCTCATAAAAGCAGGCAACTAAATCATTTCTGAATGTAATAAATACACTACAAATAAAAACAACACCTGGCATTTCCCTGGATAAGTAAAAGAATTTTGCATGCAGCATGATGGTGGTATTTTTATGACACTGTTTCAGGCAAACAAAGCAGCTTAACCTGCAGCTTGCCCAGAAAATAAATGGCAGGGTTGCCAAGAAATGGTTACCACTGCTAGCAATACAAATGGAAAATGAAATCTTTTCTGTGAGATCTGAGATTACAGTTGTTAAAATATTTATACAATTTAATGTAATATTCCTGGTTATTGAAATAAAGGGAGTTTGATTTACAGGTAGTGGGGGGGAGGAATTGCAGTGTCACCATCTCAAGTGTGTCTGCCAGGCCAAGCCAGACAGATTATTTTGCTAACTATTTCTGTGCTAACTCATGTTAAAGATTTGCACCAAACTTCTTGACCTCCAGCTCCCACATTTATGGCATATACTTGAGGTTTTGAGGCCTGTTGCTGATTTGCAGGGATAATTAACATCAGTAGTTCACTGCTGCAATTCACTATTTCAGTGCTGCTTGCATGCCTAGGTTCGAGTGTCACCTTATTCTGTCAAAATAAACAGATCTTTGGTAATAGTTGTCCACACCGTGCGCTGTGATCAATCATCCTCATAGCGTGTTTTTCAACACTCTATCAATATGATGATGCTATGCATTTCAGTACGTTTATAAGCTTAGAAGATTCCACCAGTCTTGCAGATGTCAAGGATAAGTCATACTGGCGTAGCTGGGATAAGGAACCCTCTGAGGCTTGGTCACAATTAATCCTCTTTGTACATTAGATGGTTTTGTGTTTCCTTCGGGATACTCTTGAGCCGTGTTTTGAGGTGTAGACTTTCTGCTCAGTGTAGCTATTTGTATAGAAATGCACCCCCATATGCTTTTCAGCCAGAATGCTGGTATGTGCTGTTGATAGATCTTGGCAGCTGAGTGTGTCAGTCCTATCTGAAGAAATAACCCATGTGCAGGTGACAAAGGAATGGAGTTTCAAATATGAAAATTCAACCTACTTGTTCCATTTTT
>VXAV01002681.1:167062-187606 GCA_013399715.1 Alectura lathami | reverse complement strand
CGGCGGACACAATGGGCTTTATCCCTCGGCGGCCTCCGACAGGGCTCCCGCCCCGGGAGCGGCGAGTTTGGGATTCGTGTCACACGCTGGCGATGTCCCGAGTTAATTAAAACTCTCTGTCTCCCTGCAGATGGCTTTCTGGATGCTGTGATCCACAGCGGAGATAATACCCGATGTAGCCATTTACATGCTGTGATTTCTTTCACTCCACGTATGCTCCCGCACAGCCCGTCTCAATGTGAGCGTGGAGGCTGTCTGAGTGCAAAGAGGCAGCTTCTCAGGTCTCCTGTAGGATCCGCTCCGCCCGCTGTTGGGTTGTGGAAGCTTTGTGCCTGTGAGTTTTCCTTCCTGCTCCTCAGGAGTTGAGGGAGCCTTCTCTCTGACAATGATGAAGACTGAGGGCAAAGGGGAAAGGACTTTAAGAAGTGCTTCTCCACACCGAAATGCCTATAAGTCTGACTTCCATGCTATCAAATGTTCTTTTGATGGAGTGAACAATCCTGAAAACGCTTCCAACAAAACAAGCTTGCAACAGAAGCTGAGCACCTCTTCCAATGGAGGGGGAAATGACCCGCACAGTCGAGGCAGAGCTGCCACTTACGGCAACAGAGTTCACAAGATCAAAAATATGTTTCTGCAAATGGGAGGCTCTGCTTCCACACCCTCTTGTGAAAGTAGTCCACCTGCTGAGACCAAATTAATCAGCCGGGCCACAGCAGTGGAATATGCACCTTCTCCAGGTAGCCAATCTTTCCTCATTATCCAAAAAAATAATCTTCTTAATACCAGCCCTAGCAGCAGTCCTGCGGATTCGTTGTCTGTGCCTTCTACTGCTGACAAGGTCATCCGTAGCAATGATGAGGCAGACTTGGACAAAGTTGCCCTGGCAGAAAAATTTTCGGAGACCAGAAAGCTATTTGAGAGAAATATAAAACAACGAAGTTCCGTGGACAGATACTCTCCCAGCAAATGTGAAAGAAGTGAAGATAAGAGGAGACATGGTTCGGCTTCTGATTGCAGCAGTGTGGTGGACCACTTCAGTTTTAATACAGAAGTGAGTCCTCCGGCTGCACTGGACAAAGTTGAAAATCAGGGTAATGATTTGAAGCAGCAGCATCCCAATAATGGCTCGAAAACCTCCTTCCTGAACGCAGGACCTATTTCTAGGAGGTTGGAAAGCTTTCTGGGTGACAGTGATACTGAAGAATCCAAAGAAATTTCCAAAAATGATAGTCCAAATCAGGACCCTTTGAGAGGCCACTGCAGCTTGGATTTGTCTGCTGCCATTGAAAGAAGTCCAGAGAAGACCGCATCCACCAAAGTGCCTGTGAGCGACGGAGATGAGCTGAGTGAGGCACTTGAAAAAGACAAAGGAGAGCAACTGGTGCTGGGGAGAAGCTTGCAGGGTGCGAGCAGCGCACCTGGTCAGGAGGCGAAGTGGAGAGCAGAGACTGTTCTTTCCCAGATTTCCCCCATGAAGGGGACTTGCTTGGAGCTGGCAATACAAGATGAAACCTCAGGGCATGAAAAAGAAGGTTTGGAGAAAGATAGTGTTGTTGATGAGGATCAGCCTCTCAAATATCAAGTACAAGAAGGGAAAAGGAGCAGCTATTCCTTGGAGGTAGTAGAAGAGTTTACAGACAGTGGTGAGGCCGATCAGGAGGAAGGGAGAGATGGGATGTCTGTGAAAGGTGGTCCAGTTCAGGCCGTCCTGCAGCGGGAAGGAGATACTGAAGAAGAGGAGGAGCAAGCAGCGGAAAAGCAGAGGGACAACTTCAGTGCTTTTGGAATAGAGAATGCAGCTTTTGATGATTATAGGGATACAGAGCCAGAGAACCAAGAGCCTGAATACAACGAAATTTTGGAGGAAGAGGGGGAGTATATGTATGATAGTGAGTATGAGGAGTTTCCTGGACTTTCTGAAGAGGAAGATCCTGAGCCAGACCGAAAAGTCAAGTTCTCAACAGCTCCTATCAAGGTTAGTACATATGAATTTTCTTTGTAGGTTTGTTTTGTTGGTGGTGGTGTTTTTGTTGTTGTTGTTTTGTGATCAAAAATATGCAAGAAGTACATTTTTGAAGTGTTGTTTTTTTTTTTTTCCAAAGCTGTAAAAACCCTTTAAATAGTGTAACTTAATAGCTTTTACTCAGAACCGCTTTGTTTTCTGAGCAAGAGAAAAGTTGAAGTTGTCACAAGTGATTTCTAAACCACAGCAGCTTCGTAAGATAGCATAGTGAAGCACATGAGATTTCACTTGCTTACTAGATATTTTTAGGAACACCAACTTTCAGAAACAAATACAGACTCATGACCCTGAATACTTGCTTTCATTTGCTTAAAACTGTGGTGTTGCATTGAGAAGGAACTTTTTAGTTTTACTTCTTGTACAAAAGTATTTAAAAAAAAAAAAAAAACCTTCAGGTGCAGTTTCAGGTGTTTTCAGACTGATAAAACATCAAATTACTCTCAGTCAATCAAATTACTCTTTCCTGTTAAGATTATAGAATTGTCTGTGATAATACCCGTATATATATAATTTATGTTTACATTATAATATAAATAATACCTACAGTATTTATATTGGTGCGGTGAATATTCTGTGGGATCATTAGTGTGATGAGTATTTTGGGATTATGAAATTGTGGAAGCAGGAGTTACAAGGCAGGTTTAATAAAGGCAGGTTTAATAAAGAGAAGTAATGTGAGTTACAATGCTGACAAATTGAAAAGAATTAGGGGGCTGATCTTGAGTCACCAAAAAGACCCACAGAATGAACAAAGTCATTCCTCAGTGCAAGCCCTGTGTACCTGCAGAGCTGTTGCAGACTGTGGTTTTGTCCTACCTAAAGTTTGGGAGAACTGGGAGATGAGGAACAGAATGGAATGGGAAACTGACCAGGCCTTCTCAAGCATACTTTTTTTGTTCTACGCTTACATGAATGAAAAGTATAATCTTTAGCAAAACAGTTTTTTATGCTTTCTCTGTGCCGATCAGAGTGATGTAAAAGTTCTGCTGGCTCCTGTACTTCCTGCAGCCAAAAGCTGTAACTTTACAGTTTCATCAAGGTACAGCAGTCCTGTACCCCAGAAAATGTTTTGTGTATGGCAAAATACGGGTGTTGTTACACGTGTTTTCTTACTGTCCTTCTATAGGCAGGATGGCTTTATATGGCTTTCTTGTAGCTGATGCTGTCTCAGTGGTGACCTGGGGCACTGAAGGGGGAGTGCCACTGCTGTGAGCTGGGTAAGGGTCATGGCCAGGGCTGCAGGAGAGCCCAAGGGCACCAGCTTGCTCCTTGCACCACTGCACGCATCTGTGTGTGAGCACAGCACACTGTCCGCTGGAGCTGCGCCTCGGTTTGCTGATAGCTGCTGGCCTGCTGCATGTAGGGTTTGTCTGTTGAAATCCTGCAGCAGACCTGTGTTCTCTTATGCCTCTGGCAGCTATGGTGGGAGCTCTCTGTCAACAAACCTCGGGTTTTGGTGCTGTTCAGCTGCAGCTGCTTCTCTGAAAGCCCCCGTAACCAACTTCTACCAGATGATCATTGCACAGCCAGAAGATGAACCTAGTAGCCACCATTAGTGTTTTTCCATTAAAATGACATGGGTATTGCCATAATGCCTGACTTAGGGGTTGGCAGAATGAATGGTGCTTAATAGCAGTGTGGTCGGTGAAGTTTCTTTTGAAGACCTTACCACTGAAGCTTGTGATACTTTTCTAATGAAACTTATTGCATCTTTCCTATGATGGGTGTAGGGATCTCTTTCTGTATGGCTTTACTCCTTCTGTTCCTCTTGCTTTAGCAATGATTTCTTTTATGTTTTTTACCTTTGCCCCATCCCTGGCTGTGTTCGAGGCCAGGCTGGATGGGTTCCTGGGCAGTTTGATCTGGTGAGCAAGTGGTTGGCAGCCCTGTCCACGGCAGGGGGGTTGGAACTAGATGATCTCTGAGGTACCTTCCAACCCAAGCCATTCTATGATTCTATGTTTCTATGATTTTTTTTTTTTCTTTTAGTAATTTATTTATAATTTCTCTTTAACTTTTTGGAAAACCCAGCTTTTACCTCAAAGAGATCTCTCTTGTTTGACTTAATGGATAGACTTTAGTGCATCTTAAATTGGAAGAGAAAAAAGTCCTGAGCAGTAACAAAGGATGATTTCTGGCCTCCAACCAGCTTAGAGCAGTGCCACAGTGAGAACTGTACCCAGCAAACTTCCTCCAGCTTTATTTAGACAAGTATGACTGAAATGTGAGTGTCATTCCAGCCATCCCAGCTGCTGGAGGAGAAGGCTGTGTTTCTTCCCTTCCTAGATGATCCTCAGCCAGGCCAGGCTGGAACTGGCCTTTTTGCTGTTTTCCTTCTGTGCTGTGATCTGGCTGATCCTGGTCTCTTCCCATTATGACTTTGTAGTGGTTCTGAAGCAGCCAGCTCTGTATTTCACAGCTGCTGTTTAGCAAGTGTCCGAGCTGAAAAATTCAAAACATTCTGAAGGTGCTTGGAGAAGCAGAAGCGTGTTTTCAGGTGATTGAGTGTCTGCTGTGATGGAGATCCGACCACTGTGCTTGATGGACTCAAAGGGAGAGTGGGATGTGCATGTGGGTAATGGGTATAACTTACACAGGCATCCTAAAAGCAGTCTTCATATGCTACAGCAGCAAAGAGAACTTCGGCAACATCTGTATTTAGAAACTTCTAGTCAGTGGTAAAATCAGCGAGGCTTTTGAGTAAAAGAAAGAGACTGGAGCTCCCAGGGGATGTGGAATGGAGCTAATACTGTTAGCCTGTGTCTGACCCGTGCTGGAGGTTGGTGATTGTTGACAGCTGTAGCAGGGCTTAAGAACTTAAAGTGATAATTTCAGGAAGGATGGACATTACTTGTATGAATACTACATTATTCAGAGTTGCTCTGTGCCTGTGAAAATAGGCATAGATGTGACTTTCAGATAAACGCTTCAGTTCTGCAGGAGCTGATGATAAATGCCTGGGGAGATCTCGTACTTGTGGTGGGTGACCTGGGTGCTGCTGTTTGAGCTCTGCAGCCCTTGAGGGACGTTATGGCTCGGTGGTTTGTTTTTCCTACAGTAGTGAAGAGAGTGGTAACGTACTAGCAGAACTCTACTGACAGGCTGGGTTTGTGTTGTGGTACATGGGCTGTTTTTAGTCCCTTGTTGCCACATCTGGAGCCAGCAAGGAATGTGAAGTGCACTCAACTGTCCAAGGTATCTGCTATGGAACTGGATTTGTCTTTGTCCTAAAGTTTTTTGAATAAACTGCATAAGCTATCAGTATTACAAACAGTGCAAGTAATGTCAGGTAACTGTGCAGACATCCCTTTATATTTCAGTATGCTTTTGTAATGTAGAGATGAAACTTGTTTTCAATTCTGTGATCACCCTGAGAGGCCTTAATTAACATAAATGTAATGACAGGGTGCTGCTTGACATCTGTAATTCTGAAACTTTCCGTTGGTAAAACAAATGCCTGTTTCCACATTGGCTTCTTGAGATGTCTTTATCTCTAACTGTATCAAACTTTGTCCTCAAACCTTGAATAGCACTGTGACTAAGTTCTGTAGTGATTTATGATCCCTCAGAATTGTGCAGCTCAGGTAGCCTGAAAAGGTAACACAGGTACTCTTCACTTCCGTAGTCTGTGTAATATGCAGCGTTATCCAGTTATGTTGCATGGGAGTGCCTGTCCCAAGCTCTGTGTCAATAGTACTTTCTTTCAAGATTAAGTAAAGAACATGGCTTAAAGTAAACTAAAAACAATTAAAAAAAAAAAGCCCTTCATAAAGGCTTTACTTTTATATTTGTCACAGTTGAGCAGAAGTTTAGACTTTTTTCTTTAAAAAAAGGAAATTGAAAGCAGTCTGATACCTTCTTCGTGGTTCTAACCAGCCAAGTATCAGCTGCTCTTGAGAGAATCTGTAAATCCTTCACAATATTGCCATTTGTCTCACACATCAGAATGGAACTGTTTCATGTGTAGTTGAGATACAAACAGTGGTCTTGTTCAGGCTGGCATACCGTGCAAATTAACAGTGGAAGTTAATGAAGCAGTAAATGAAGAGAGACTTGAATTAGATTTGATGTATAGCAGCATATCGATAATGCTACCACTTAGGAGAGGCACAATTTTTCTAGGTCAGCGTATATTCTCTCGAACATTGTTTTAACAAAATGTTGTGGAGTAGTGCTTCAGCTTCGTGCATCCTCTGATTTTTGGACTGTAACTTCTACGCTTCTGGATTTTATACACAGCAAAGAATGCAAAATGCACTAGCTGGTGGAAGACTCCCAGACCCCAGATTGTCTTCAGTAATTAGAGGGTAATTGATGTGTGCATAAATGCTCAACTGTTAGTCAAAAGTTGGTGAAGCACTTCCGTAAAATACTTCTGTGGCATTAAAGAGACAAGTATATGACATGGTTGTAGGATGGTTTAGGAAAACAAATCCAATCTGAGAGCAGACAAACAGAATTGCCTTGCATATGGGAAGTTATCTGCTTGTTTTTCTTGATAGAGGTAGTGTATTTCCAGTGGGCTTTGTGTAAGATTTTGTCATGACAAAATAACTCATAGATTTTAAGTGTTCTGAAGCTCTGTTTATTGCTTGCCTCAGCACTTGTATCTTAGCAGTCTTGTCTCTACAACTTTTCTTCAGATTTTTATCTCAAAGTTGCTGTATTCTGCACAGTAACTATTCAGTTACTTCCCGCAAAATGTAACCCTGTTTTTGAACACCGTTTGGTAGTATTTTGCCTGCATCTGAGATTATGGCATCTCCCACTGCCTCACTGCTAGAGCAGCTTGACTATTTGTGTTAATGTCTTACACACACTAGCTGTCCTATGTGATGTACTTGTTGGTGCTACAAAAGTATAGACAGATAGGAGGACACTGAGGTTCTGGGTGTAATCACCTGTCTGTCCTTCACTCCTTTTTCAATCCCTCCAACTTTTAACTTTCTAGCAATTTCACTTGGATTTGGTGGAAGAGAGAGAGATTTTTAAGGACAGGTCTAAAATGCTGCTTGATTTGGGGAGAATTCGCACCGCCATTGAAGAGTGCTGCTGATAGTGCCCTCAGGGCTGCAGCTTGAAGTTGCCTGCTCTTCCTGGTTTTGTTAGCTAGCAACATGCATGTTGGAGACCCACCTGCAGCACATGCAGTGTCTTGCTTGGAGGACAGCAGTAGAGAAAGGGAGAAAGAGGAGGCGCTTGTGGGTTTCATAGGGAATGTAGGCCGGAGAAACTCTAAAGGGGGTAGTGACACAGGAGGATAGAGGAGTAACAGGGGAGGTGAGATTATTATGGAGAGTGCAGGCAGAGATAAGCAGATTTGCAGGAGACAAGTTCATTAGCTCAACAGTTAAGCTGCTGAAAGATTCAGCATCTTTTTGGTGACTGCAGCTATTAGCACCTGAGAATACTCAGCCTAGACTGATGTGAAAGCACAAACAGGCAATAGCTGAAACTTGTTCATAGTTCACTTGTTGAGAGATGGAAAAAATAAATTATCCTTTTCATGTCATTTAAATGTAACAATGAGTTTGGCATTTCAAGGCTCTTTGGAAGAGAGGCCAGTGCCAGAGTGTGGGACCAGGCAGCAGAAATCCAAGAATGGAACATAGGAGAAAGATATAGAGTGAAGTGAAAGTTATCAAACGGTTTGGGACACGCGTATCAGGGTATTCATGGGAGTGCTCATTAAGTTTGTCACGCTTTTTGACATATTAGCACTGTTCAGAAGTGTTCAGTATTTGTGTTTTTAAATCATCCACTCAGCAACTCAATGGTAGATAACCATCTAAATACAACATCAAAATAACTAGTAGGTCTGGGTTTTTTTAGCCATGGTAGCAGGGAGCAAAGTAGAACTACTTTGGTTAACCTGTTGGTTAATAGACTTGGTGTTCAAATACAGATCTATTGTTGCTCTTAATTTACTTTCTGCCTTCAATATCACTAGAATTCATTTTGCTAAGAGTCTGGAATTTGTTACTGTAGTTTTTGTTGTCTCAGATAAATTGATTCAGGTGTTTCCTCTGTAGTGTAAAGACTGGTAAACAAGAGTCTTGTCCTGTAAGTATATTAAATTCCTACCAAGAGACATTTGTGAACTGAGACACTTGCAGAACTGAGCTTTGAGTTAGCACGACAAAATCTTCGGTGCTTAAGTGAGTGGTTTTTGCTTGTTTGATATGGGCTGGGATTTCTACTCTCTAGCCAACAACAGATGAATATAATTGACTTGGTATTTGGTGGGTTGATTCCCTTCCCCACCATGACAAGGTCGGGCATTGCTGGAAAGATATACAGGGATGCCATACTTATTCTTCTTTAGGCAGAGAATTATAGGATTTAATTCTCCAACATTAGGTTGGAAAGGTATTCCTTGGCTTAAAGAAACATCAGTTTGAGGGCTGATTGATTTAAATTCAATAAGGTGTTTGCATGCTCAATGCTTTTTAAAATAATACGCTGTTTATTTAAGAACTGGTTGAAATAAGTAGCTGACTGTTTTCTAAGGTGAAACACTGAATCGCGTGGTCTCAGGAGAACTAAGCTGAAGCTGTTGTGGTGCAGGCATGCAGTTTATGCCGTTGGCAGCACTGAGCGGAAGGTACAGGTAGGGGTCACCAATGTGAAGCAGGCTGGATTGTTCCGTCAATACGCTGGCTGGGAAATCGTGCTGTGGATCTGGAGCAAGGTTGCCCTTACACCTTTATGTGAACTAACTTGGTTGTGTTGTTTTTGTCTTGTTTTGTTTTGCTTTTTTAATTAGGCTACAGAGCTACAGAACCAAGCACATAGGTGTGCACAGCCTGCCAGTCCACCTGTTCACTAACAGAAAACACTACATTGAGTGTAATGATTTATAATGTCAGTTTGACAGGTACCAGCCATTCTGAATCAATTCTGAAGTTCATTTGTTCAATATTTGCACTTCAATAAAGCCAGAAAACAGTTAAGCAAGGTATTTCTGCTGATATAAAGCATCCGATAACATGAATTGATGTAAATCAGTCACGTTTCACTTAAAATACAACAACAAATAGCAACAAAAATACTAATCTTCAGAGGGGATATGTAGTGGTAATGTGCTGTCTGCTCTAACTGAAGAGGGAGATTGTAAGAGTAAACTGCAAAGTGTACCTTATACTCCAGCCCCACTTCAGCATGACTGCTTCAAATGATTATTCATGTTCACCTGGGTACTTCACATCTTGCCAGGCATGGCAAAGGTGGCTGCTTTAAAAAGCTGAAAATGTTCATTATGAGGCAATTTTCCCTAAGCCATGACCTTAATTTTGAACACGCGGCTTTACTGAGTGTTGGTAAACTTGGATGTTCAAGGTGAGAATGGTATTTCCAAAGAAATAGGAACCAGCTGGTGGAGTCCCCGCTTGGCATGATCTGGAGGAGCAGGTGTCAGTAACACTCCAATGCCTCTCTCTCAGCTGGTAAGTGTTGATTTATCTGCTTTTGTACAGGTTATGCTTCACAGCAAAGAGTGTTACATGAGCATTTGGAAGTGGTGTTGGAATGGCTTGTGTTCTGATGAGCTGGGAACCCTTTGGGGCAGCTGTTGGTTTCTTCCTGTTTAGTTGTGTTTCTAACATTATGCTTTTGATCATGCACAAACAAATCTATTTGCCAGAAGTGAGTTAAAAGAAAGGAGGGAGCTCTTTGGGCTGTGTTTTATGACTTGATAACAGAGATTTGTGCAAGCAAAACTTTCCTGAAGAGTTTTCCATCTAAAAATTAACATTCTGCTATAATTAGTGTTTATTTAAGGAGAGCTTTTAAAGTGCTGCTAAGATATTGAATTGTGAGGTTATTGTTGTTTTTCTGTGGTAATGCTGTCTCCTGTGATAGCACTAACATGGAGATTTTCAGCTCAGTATGGTAACAGTAACTGAATGGCAGTAACATTTAGACAGAGATTAACAGAGTTTTACATTCCAAAAGTGATTGGTTCTCCTGCTGTAATGAATGCAGTGTGTTCTGTCCCCCCCCCCCCCAAAAATACACTTGTTCTTCAAGGACTTAAGCATACATTTGAAAATTTTCAGGTACATGTCTTAGTAGTTTAATTAAAGTAGCCCTTAACAATTGAGCACTCTGTGAGAGCTTATTTGGATTCAAATTATTTTTATTCATTCTGGAGAAAAGAAGACTTGAGTGTAAAAAGAAATTATTTCAGATCAGTTTTTTTCATCGTTTATTAGCTTGACTGGATCCAAAAGGTATTAATATTAAGTTAATCTTCTGGGTATGTAACAAGTTCTGATAAAAGGCATGTAAAATTCACTTGGTTCCTGCTGCGTTGAGACAGTAACTTGTGTTTGCAGAAGCACCTCTGTTAAATATGAGTTGAGCCAATTTCAGATGGCCCTTCTGGAGTAGGGTTTGGCCAGGACGACCTCCAGAGGTCCCTTCCAGCCCATTCTGTGGAAATTTGTGCTCCCTGCAGGTGGCTGTCACTGAGCAGGTGCTGGTGGTGCTGCTGGCCAGAACTGGGTTAAATCACCAGAGCAGCCCGGGGCACCTGGTGTTATAAACAATCTATGACTGTGTTTATTGGTTTACGTGTAATGTTGTAACGGGTAGTGCAGAATTGCTTGACTGACTGTTAAAATGTTGATTGAGTTTTACAGAATTTCTGCCATTTGTTCTCTAGTAATAATGGTTAATATCAGCTTGGTCAGCTAGCTTGATGTCAAGTCCTCAGTGCTGCTTGTTCTTTTTGAGAGCTAACTTACTCTTTGGAATTTCTATACTATTTGAAGTTGTACTGGAAGTTAAAATATTTATATGGCCCAACAGCACTAAGGAAGGTAAATACAAGCTATCTTATGTAAAATACTTGTTTTCAGTAGAAGTTTTTTGTTTGTTTGTTTGTTTTTTATATGGTTAATTTATTGATGGCCTGGAGTACATATGACACAGTTACCATCATCCTGCTTTTTAAAAGAAAAATAATATTTAGAAGGAAGACTGCTTTTGGTCCTTTCCTTTCTTGTTGCTTTTTTTATTCTTATTGTTCCTTGCACACTGATTATTTTACTATCTCTGGCTAGCAGTGCCTTTTAAATAGTAAGATTAGAATTACTTTTGTTCCTAATGTGTTTGATTCAGTGACTAAACCCTGCCAGACACAGTGCAGGGATGAACTGTGTTTAGCTTTCTCATCAATCTTCTAAACAGTGTCACTTGTGGATAATAAATAATATAAATTACATTTTAACTGTTTAATATTATTTTGCTGCTTGGCAAAAAAAAAAAAAAAAAATCTCCCTGAACAGTTCTGTGTCTTCTGCGTTAATACCAACAATTTTACAGTTTTGTCTAGTAAAAGATAAATATGATGTTTTGATTCCACACGTACACAGTAAAATCTTCTGCCTTTTGCCTTTGACTATAGTTCTTTTAGTGTGCTCTTGCTTTTTTCTCTCTGTAATTACAGGGCCTGGCTTCTGGTCATACGTCATCAGTATTGCTTTTCCTCTGTGCTCTGTAAATTCATGTTTTTCCTTAAAATGATTTATCTGGAGGCAATTTTCATTGCTATTTTGAAACAGCTCTGTCTTCTCTTAGTTGTGGGATTATGATTCTTAGAACATTATCTAAATGTTCTTGCACACTTCTCATCTGTCATTTTAAGAGAGAAGTATGAATTCCCTCTCTTAGTGGTTTAGTCCCAGTTGGTTTCAGATAGGTTTTTCCTCAAGGAGCCAGTGGGCAGGAATGTTGGCAGTCTTCGTTTGCATCTGCGTGTTTGTGCCCTTAATGTGCTATGTACAACAAGTAGAAATGTCACTCAGAACGACTTCTACATTTGCTGATCCATTCCCCTCAGATGAATTCTTACAGTCCATCACTTTTGCATCAGAATGGGCGAATTCCATGAGAGTCCCAGGTACAAAGCTATTAGTCTTCAGTTGGAAAAGTACTTTGTAATTTTTAGAAACTGCTGTAGACATTTTAGTGCAAGCAACCTAAAACTTGTACCAGGTGTAACTCAGTCTTTCCAGGTGGTGTCACTTTGTTTCCCCCAGATCTCGGGCACCTGGTAGCTGGCGGTGTAGGATGGGCTGTCCCTTCGCTGGTGACTGCCAGGCCGACCGGCACTCCCTGCGCTGGAGCGCTGGATCAAGGCAACGGTGGCTGCCAGCGTCTCCAGAATAGGCTGCTGCCACCTTGAACTTGGGTTTTAGTATTTATTTAGAATCCTTCTTACTACTAGAGCTTGACTGTATCTTTGGAGAAATTGAATTTTATTTAGGATGTAAAGGAATGCAACTAGACAGGTCTTGCTCCAAAGGGAAACAGTGCTCCTTGAAACTGGAATGCTTCTACTGCACATCCTGTGCACTGGGAGGGAATTAATTTAAAGAAGTCAGCCACCTTCTTTCTGGTAGTGGTAGAATAAGGATACTTGAAACCATTTGGATGGCTTCCTTTCTCTATATTGCAGTTTTCTGTAAGGTTTCTGGAAGACAGATACGCTAAGTATAACCATTACTATCTTTCTTTTGGCCACTGGTGTCTGGATGATAGTCCAGAGGAGTTAATATTTGTCTTTATGCAAGAGCTGGGAAGAACGTGGATCCTGTTCAGGACTCCTTTCCTGCAAGACTCTCTTACAAGAGAGCAGGTTTCTTTTTTTGTCTGCCACTCTCACTTACCTGCTGGACTGCCTCACTAAAGCTCTGGCCATGTTTTGTAGCACATGG
The DNA here is from genome assembly GCA_013399715.1 of Alectura lathami. Classification (NCBI taxonomy): domain Eukaryota; kingdom Metazoa; phylum Chordata; class Aves; order Galliformes; family Megapodiidae; genus Alectura; species Alectura lathami. Next base: position 174,859 of record VXAV01002681.1, on the reverse strand, counting down.
CGAAGCTGTGAGCAGTTCTGCAGCTGTGGTCTGGAGGTGCATCTGGAAGCACGTCTGTGTGAATTACTGACTTACAGCAGTTACTTTTTGGCAGTCTGTTCACCTGTGCCTGAGTTTACTGCAATGCAGAGCTAACACCATATACCAGTGGATGTAAATTCACTGGCAAAATGTTGATTATGGCTAATTACAGTTAATTCTGTCATATTTACATGAGTGCAGGTGTCTGTCCAGTTAGTGTGAGAATGCGAAAGCTGCAAAACCTCAGTAGCCCAGTGCAGATTGGCTTTGTGTCAGCACTGCACAGTCCTGATTAGGGAGACAGCTGCCACAGCTGCAGTCTGTAACTGGTTTTGTCTTGCAGGGATACTGAGGAAAACATTTGGTGCCTGCAAAAACTTAAGGAGATAAATCTTGTTTTTCAGATAAATGAGGAGGGGGAATATGATTTTCTTTTCCCCTAACTTATGGATTTGTATATAATTAATGCTGATAAGTAAAACTAAGCATGCTACTTGTAGCTCATTCTTCCGTACTAGATTTGTCTTAATACTCATTATTCATTTGTGTTGTTTGTTTATCCTGTAACAATTCAGAAATTCAGCTGGAGTGATTACTAAAAATAGTAACGTATGTAACAAGGCATTTCCTTTTCCTGGGAAACCGCGTGATTCCCTGCAAAATCAGAAAACTACATCTGGTTGAGGCACTGTAATTGGCAGATGGTGTGGGGGAAGGGAGAAGGGAAGGCTTTGGGGGAGTGTAGTCCTAGAAAATTAACACTATAGCAAAAAAGAGATGATGATTTTTCTTGATTTTTTTAAAAATATTTGGTGTATTTACAGGGCGAAAAGGGTTTAAGTGGTTGTTTTGAAACTTCTAAAATTTTATTTCTGTGCAAGCTGGAAACTATCTTGCAGCAGTATTTATTAAATTAGTGATTGTTTAGAAAATGGGATCTCTAAAAATAGCACAATTTCCGTACTGATTTTCTTTCAATTACATCGTGTTTGGAGTGGGGTGAGAAAGCACTAAAAGAGTTTTTTGTTACCTTTCTTAGGTTTTCAGTACTTACTCCAATGAAGACTATGACAGACGTAACGAAGAAGTTGATCCTGTGGCAGCCTCAGCTGAGTATGAACTTGAGAAAAGAGTGGAAAAAATGGAAGTGTTTCCTGTGGAAATTGAAAAAGGTGTGAATCAAACCTTGAATATTTGTCTGTAAGAGGCACAATGGGCACAAAAGATAAAGCAGTTGTGCACTGTATTTTTGCTGAATTTGAGTCTTGAATTTTTGAATGTATGTTCCGGCATTCGTTTGCAGCTAGTTCTGTTGAATTGAGTGGACTTTAACTGGAAAGGCTTCCATTAAGTACAAATTGTCCTACTTAACTGGAGTTAAGAAGGGTACATTACTGAGTGGCTGATCTGCACTTGAATATATACAATTCATAGATCTTTGAACTCAAGTTCTCTTCCAGATACCATGATACCTTGAATCTAATAGGCAGTCATAACTCCAGAACAAAAAGCTTTCAGTAGTATCCAGACTTAAAACAAAAGCTTTTTTTTTTTAATAAATATTTTTTATTTTCATATTCTTGGTGTGGAAGGGCTTGAAACATTTCAAAACCCCTCACCTCACTACTGCTTAGTGTTACATTGCCTACTATGTGCCTAATGTTAGATTTTTGAATCCCTTAGGTGACAGTGGTCTGGGCATCAGTATTATTGGAATGGGAGTTGGTGCTGATCAGGGACTGGAAAAACTGGGCATTTTTGTGAAAACAATAACAGATGGTGGAGCTGCCCAGAGAGATGGACGGTGAGTCTTCCACTGAATTGATAATGCTTTTTGCAAAATTCTAACTGATCCCAGTCGTTTTCATCTGATACGTCAAATACTGTGAATAAAGCTACAAAAAGTGACTTCAAGTGAATAAATATCACGTTTCTGCTTTATGTTAAATTTTTAAAATACACCTACCTGTCTTAACATAGGACACTTTTGCAAAATAAGCTTAGGTTTTCTTGCAGCATGTATGAGAAAAGCTTAGAATGTGTCTGAGTGTAGAAGTGCCACAAAATCAAGTTGACAACCCAGGACACCAATCAGTCTGTGGATAGGATAAAAATATCAAGGCAAACACTGCATGTAATTTTAGTTGGTGATCTGCATAGTCACTGAGGATCAGGAGATTGGTTTTAAGCAACAGAATGCTTGGGTTGAGATGGTAGGTATTAGGGAGTTTTAAGTGAATCATTATCATGTCAATAATCTGTCTAGCGAAAATATTTTTGTTGAAGTGATAGCTAAGTATTTATTTCTCTTTGCAGGATTCAAGTAAATGATCAGATAGTTGAGGTTGATGGCATAAGTCTAGTGGGAGTTACTCAGTTCTTTGCAGCCACTGTACTAAAAAACACCAAAGGCACAGTGAGGTATGTATTGTTTTCCATCAGATAATACCTTCTATTTAATTGTAATTTTTTATTAATGGAGAATACAAAACTATAGTTTCAAAGTTTTACAAAAAACTTGTTGAAGGCAATAAGATAACTTGTTTTTTCTTTTGTAGGTTTCTGATTGGCAGAGAGAAGCCAGGGACTCAGAGTGAAGTAGCCCGCCTCATCAGCGAGACTTTAGAGCAGGAGAGATGTCTGTATGAGCAGCACTACGCTCATGATGATACAGAGCAGGTAAAGCATCAGCCATACACAGATATTTTTAAAAGTTTATTATTACCTCTGCAAATAGGATTAATGTTTTTTTTGAATCAAATTGAAGGAAAAAAAAAACAGGCAAACTGGTTAAAAGATTAATGCAAACTTCATACATTCCTGTTATCGGAGTGTATGGTTATCAGTACTTGCTGTGTTTCCAACTTACCAATCATCTAAAATTTTTTTTAAGCATAAGCTGTTGCTTTTGTTGTCCATGGCTTATTTAGCTCTCTTTTGTGGAATTTTGATGAAAATGTTTGCAAATCATCTTTAGAAGTTACTACAGATAGAAGAAACTAAAAGGAATACTAACTAGTTGAGAAGTTCTGCAGTTGTTTGCATTCCTTGACTGTGTCCTCTCTTTATTACTGCTACCATAATGCACAGTGTGTATGTTATTGGATGGCATATTTCCATTTTTTTCAGGATGATGAATATGATGATGATGATGATACATATGAATCACATCTACATGAAAAATCTGTAGAAGTTTTTGATCTTCCTGAAAATGAAGATATCAGTTTACCACTGGATATGGATTCAGCACAGTCTCTTCTTAAATTTAAAGAGGTATAGTAGTAGCAGTTTCTTAAATATTCTTTGTAATGCACTGGGATTATCTGAACAGTGTATCATTTCATATAATCTTCTTCATGTCCCCATCATTGTGGTTTTGAGGTTTTTTTTCGCACTGGCACACATAAGTATCTCTGTTAAATGTCCCTTGAACTGAAGGTCTTCTAACCACCCTGTTGAAACAGGTCCAAATGCACTCCTTGTTGTGATGTCTGAACATTGCATTAAATAAATATGATGTTTCCCTTAGTTTTTCTTTGGCCCACTGGACTTTGCATTTTTTGCTGTGTAGTAGAAAGATTTTTGCTGGGGGACACGCATAGGGAAGGTGTGTGCACGTTTTGAACTGTCTTTATAGCACTGTAGTTCAGATGTTCTTCAGGAAAACAAAAAATACACATCTCAGTCCTTTCAGGCCAAAGAGGACATGGCACACAGACTTTCCCCATTCTGAGGGTTGCTCTGGTTGCTGAGGTCTTCTGGGTACATAAAAGCACCTGGTTCTGTAGATAGGTATGGTTTTGGTTTGGAGGGTTTTCCCACGTTATTCCCTCTATGGTTTTTCTGTTGTGTTTTGTTGAGGAGGGGAAAGGTTGGAAGTAATGAACTTATAAACCCAATAGGAGGTTCCATACTGAGAATCTCAACTTGGCATGACTGAAAAATCAAGTTCCGTTTTCCCAGTGGATTCATAAAGGAGCTTATTTGCCTTATTCAGGGCTGTGGACTTCAGTTTGGGATTTAAGTGGTGCAGTGTTTGTCATGCAGGGGCCTGCACTTTTTTCGGTAGGTTTAAGTACCTGTCATTTTTACTCTGGAGGAGAAAAATATACCACAGAGAAACTGTTGGTCTCAGCTGGGCACTTTCAGATGCTATCTGTGCATACGTATTTTTACGAAAGATCAGTATTTGCAGACCTCCTCAAGTTTGCTCTCTGGATAATATTGATGATGGTGTTGAACAAGTTGGAATGTAAGACTGTTGATCACTAGAGAACATTTACGTTTTCTCTGTTAGGAGGCATAGCTGCAGGGTACAGCATCCTTAAGTGTCATATTTACTTAGGATGCAATTTAATTCCCAGTTGGAATCATTACCACACTCTTATTACTATAATCTAAATTAAGGATTTTAAGTCATGGATTCATTTATTTTAATGTGTGTTCAGTGTGTGATGCCTTACCGAGAAATAAATAAAAAGATCCCCCAGGGTTATAGATGAAAAGTGAAATACAAGAACTAACTGACAATTGTCAAAAAAAAAAAAAAAAAAAGAGGGCTTTTGCACTCATGCGTGCTGTTTTCTTGACATGTTAACACTAATCTTTACATTTGGCTTAGATATCTAGCCTTTATCCATCTGTAATAATCCTATAAAGATTTGTGTTGTGAAGTAAAAAGCTGAATTTTAAGACAAAGCTTGTACATATATTTGGAAATGCTGAGAAGTTTAAAAAAAAAAAAAAAGTACATTTTTATTTGATTCTGTGTATGAATTGTTGTCATAACTGCATTGCTGCCTTTTCATTTTCCTGGCACATAAAAATATAATTTTAACCTCCTCAGTTTTCTAAATGTGTAGAAAACAATGTGGGATTTTTAACAATAGATGATCGTGTAGTTTAACTGTTTTTTTTTTGTTTGTTTGTTTGTTTTTAAATAAAAGACCATAATTACTTCTCTGTAACTGACAAGTAGGTTGACCTCCTGCTACTGGTTTGATGAAGATCAGACAAATTTGTAAAAGTAGCATTTGAAGTGCCTTGTCATGTGTGCTCCTACCAATTTCTGTTTGTTTGTTTCAGCTACAACTAAAACATGCAGTTACAGTAGCTGAAGTGAATCAGCTGAAGGAGAAGGTAAGCTTTCAAAGAAATGTGTTTTTTTTATTATTTTTTCTAACTGCAGATGTTACCAAGAATAAGCTGAATGCAGAAGACAGCAATCTGTTTTAGGCTCAGGCTCTGTGCACTGTGTTAATTTAAGCAAGACAGGCATTTCTAAGCTGGAGAGCTGGGTTCAAGTGGGGGTGGGGGAGGTGCCACTACAGAGTGAGCGCTTCAGTATTACCTCTTACAGCGAGCTGAATTTGGCTGAGTGCTGTATGAAACAAGTTCCCAAACGAATATGAGAGCATTTTCAGTGTAGAGGACTTGCCTTGAGTATAGATTTGGCATTTGTAGACAGTGGTTTCTGCCTGGCTTTCTGTTACCAGGAAGTTGTTTCTGTTACCTTCTTTCCTAGTTTTCCCTCCCTCATATTTCTGACCAACTTTGGGGAGAAGAAATCTTCCAGCTTTTTTTCAGTGAGGATTGGTTCAACACTTCTGGTTTCTCTGAGAAAGGACTTCTTGTTCTTTTTGCCACCTTTTCCACTGATGGAGATCTGTGCATGGCCTTTTCCTAGAAATATTTACTGTAGGTGAGCATTTACTCCATTGCCCTTCCACGTTGTCTCACCCAGACATGCGTACCTTAGGACAAGTCGCTGCATGTTGTTGGGAGACTGTAGCAGGAGACAGGGCAAAGATAAAGGTTCAGATTGCAATAATTTTGAAAAACTGTTATCTATTGGAGCTTTTCCTGCACTCTGCAAATGTTCAGAGCTCTGGGTGTGAGAGTCAAGGCTGTTAAACCTTCTGATTTTGCTTTGTGACAGAGTTCCTTCTTGCAGTATTTTTGACATTTAGCCCATTACTAAAAAGCTGTTAAAATTGTAGGCATTAATACAACTTAGTGCGCCATTTTTTGTAATTCAATAAGTTCTTGGTCCTTACAACATCTCTGTTCCATCAGAAGGTGATCTTAACTGGTTTCAAAAGCAGCAATTTCCTGAGTGTGAAGTGTCCCTTAAGAAGGTGGTGTGGACAAGCGAGGTGGTTTCCTGCCTGCTCACTGCTCCAATGCCCACGGAACTTCACACAGATTAACATGCAGTTTTATAACATGCCTGCTGTTAAGCTAAAGGGGACTCTTTCCTTTGTTGTGGGAATGCTTACTTTTCTTATTCGTTAGCCACAGGAAAGCAGTCCAGGAGTATATCATAATTTGTTAAGAAGATCTTGTCCTATTAAAGTGTCAAGGAAGACCTACTGTTCTCATTAGCTTTATTGAACAAGCTGTTGGTAACAAAGTAGTAGCACAGGGAGCTGATCTTTATACATGTTAAGATTCTGCACCCTCATTTGCCTTTGAAGGTAAAACCTAATGAAAATGTCTGCGAGCTGAGAGGTTTAGCCCTTCTATGGCCAATATAACCTGAGAAGCTATTTCAAATACATACAAGAACATATTCACTGTAAAGAAGCTTTTTTTTTCTCTTTTGGAAATTGTAATTCCCACCATTGGGATTGCCATATTAATTGCTAAGAAGCCTGAGAAATCAGTGAGGTTTAGTACTGATTGTTTAAGGAGTCTATTAGGTAAGATACCTCCTTCAACAGTGTTTGTAGATACATAGCCACAGCAAATGGAAAAGTCAGCAGAAGGAAAGGCCAGATCACTACTATATCAAAAGGGGGCTCTCCAGAGGTAGTAAGAGATGGTGAGTTAGTTAACAAGTCAACATGAGCAACAGCAAAGATTTTACTCGTTTATCTCCTTTAAAAAAAAAAAAAAAGCAATACTACTGAGGAAGTAGTAAAAGACTCCGGAGATTTGAGTTCTAACTTAGTTGGATAAGCATGGTTTGGAAGAGATGGTATTTTTTTAAAAGTTCAGTGTCTTGTTTTAACATTCCTGATAAGTATTTAATTGCTATTAGCTATTCTCTAGCAAGCATGTGCTTGTAGTTTTGATTAATTTCTTACCTCTTAATCTTTTCAGTTAAAAATTGTCGAAGCAGAAAAAAATGAATGGAAATTAAATCGAGCCCAACTTCAGCAAAACTTAGAAGAAAGCAAAGAGAAAATTAAAAAGTTAGAGACCTACTGGTTAGAAGCACAAAGTTTATGCAAAACAGTAAATGAGCATCTTAAAGAAACTCAAGAACAGTGTGATGCCCTTGAAAAGAAATACAACAAGGCCAAGAAACTGCTCAAAGATTACCAACAAAAGTAAGTAGGTCTCTCTTTCTGGCCTGTGCATTTTGGACATTATGAGGGAAAACTGACGACGTGTAGAGTGATGATTTGCTTAATGTGCTTTTTTTCATTTGGCAGAGTTTAAGGAAGCATTGGGCAATACATGCTCAATTCTTCTATACCTTAAGAAAGCTCCTGATAAGGTTCTTCAAAAATTTTGCTCCTGCTTTTGAGTCTATCTTGCAGGAAAAAGTAGCTTTTATTTTTGTTTCCTTCTCATAATCATTGTTCCTTTTTGTAAAACCTATGATTGCAATTTCTTTAGAATGAACCAAGTAGAAATTGAAATTGTTATTTACTTCTTTACAAAAAATTCTGCTGTAGCTTTTGGAAGGAAAATACTGTTTTTGCTATAGTACACTGTATGTGTGTATATCTGTGGAAGTAGGATCTGATGGTTAGAGTTCTGCATAAG
>VXAV01002681.1:148217-160752 GCA_013399715.1 Alectura lathami | reverse complement strand
ATCTGAGAGTTTGAAAGGACTTGCATTGAAATATCCAAATCCACTGAACAGGTAGTGTTATGCTTAAATTTATCACTTCATTTCATTTAATAATTGAGCAGTTAGTATTGAACATGCTCCCTCTGGTGAAAAATTGGGTCCTAGTAGCTTATATTGCAGTTCTGTAAATACCACAGTCTTGGAGGAGCTTCAAAGCCGTGATTATTTCTTTACAGTACTCACAGCTTATATACTATTACCAAGACACTCAGCTTGTTAGGATGTGTCTGCTCTCCAGGTTCTGGCAGCATGCTGGTCAGACATGCTTTTTGTGGCTAGCAGGGGGCATGTATAGCCCAAGTTCCAAACAGCTGCCCCGGCGTGGGTACTGGACCAGGTATCTTATAATACTTGAAGCATAGTAAAGGGCAGCTAAATGCTGTAAACACTCAGGTTTATGATTTATTTATTTAGAAGCATCTTCATCATAAGTACTTGAAACTTGCAAGTATTTTTAGAATAACATTTTTATTTTTCACCCCTCTATGAAAAGCAGAAGAGAAGAAAAATGACGACAAAACAATAGAAACAAATGAAGGAACATCATCAGGGAAGTCCAAAAGGCGATTTCCAGATTTTGGGTAGGATTAATTTTTGTTCATTTGGAAATAAATAGCTTTCAGTGTTGCTTTGGGAGAATATCGTATTCTCTGAATACAAACTGTTGAGAAAATATTCTAATGCTACCTGATGGCAACATCACTGGTTAAAGGTTTTTCATCTGGAAGCAGTAATGTTGCATTTGTGTTTCTACCACATTTTGATTTTATTTGTCAATACTTCTTCCCTTAAAAAGTTTCTTGGGGTTCTTTTAATTTTTATCTAACTACAAGATTTCTCTAAGAAATAAATCAGAATATATAGCATAAAAATGACTTAATACACATACACACATACATACAGAGTCAGTGCAGTAGCTTAGTTCAAGTCAGTCTGCATACACACGTTTATATAGCAATAAAATTGTGTTCTTCCCTTTGATTATATCCACTGGATGCTAAGTTTCTTTGGGCATTTTATGCATTTGTCTTGACTATATGTGGTGTTTGAAAGGAGTTTTCAGAATTCTGCCATGGTTCTTAAGTAAATATGAATGACATTAATTGCATGCATAGCCTACAAAATCATGCTCTGCGTCACAACACAAATGTGGCTTTTCATAACTGTTGAAACTATAAAAACTTGCTCACTGATAAAAATGTTGCACTGTGTAAATGTAAATGCCATATGAAAATTGTGTTTTTCACTTTAGCGGATTACGAAAATCTGGGGGCAAGGGGAAGAAACAAGAGAGAGAAAATTTAAGAGGTTCTCTGGATAGCAGGTATTTGTTTTGTTTTGTTCTCTTTGTTCAATAAATACATGGTACATTCCTAAAATTTTTTAACTAAAGAATTTCTTTGAAATCAAAATCAATGTTTGACCTTAGAGTACGTTCTAGTACAACAGTGGCAAAATTCTGTGAAGATCAATATAACAATGTAGAGACGAGCTTCTAATCTCATGAAGTAAGAAAAATAAATGGGATGGTATAGAGGAAGCAGTAAAGCACATCTTGAAGTAGCTTAGAAGTCTAACATGTTATACCCTATCTTAAATAATGAGAACTGTATTTTACTTAGGGAAATGAATGTTGAGTAAATTAAATCAGCAAATACTTGTAACTGTTTAGTTCTTTTGCAAAATATTGCAAAAACTCTTAAATCAACCAATAACAAACTATTTTGCATGGATATTCAAAGGCAAGTATCAGTTTTCATTTGCAGTATCAACTGTGCTGTGAAAAAGGTACAAATGAGTGGTGTGTATTGTTCGTTTGCTTCTGGTGGGATTTCATTTGTGTTTTGTTTTGCTTAAGAATGATTTAATTCATTCATCTTGTTTCAGAGGTTCCCGAGAACTGTTGGATGACTCTGGCAACAATCTGTCTGCGTCGGATTCAGATTCTCCTGTTCCTACTTGCATGCCTTTCTCGTGGTTTGGAGACAGTCACAAAGAGCCTCAGATTTCTAGTAGTAGTCTGCACTTTACTCACAGTGGACAGGACAGTGGTGAACATGGTCAAGAGAAGAACAGAAGCAAGGTAAAGATGACTAATTTGTGCTTTGAATTTGTAAGTGTTGCATCTTGACAAAGTAAAAACATAATGTGTTTAGTGTGTGGAATCTCGATAGCTTACACCTAGGTACATCAGCTCTTACAGACATGGCTGCAGAAGCGTGAGACTATGCGAGTATTCCCATTTAACTAAAGTGTTTAAAGCTGAGAGAAACATCTATACAACGCTCTCTCTCCCCTAGAAAATTGCTTCTGAGTAATTGGTGATGTGCTGACAATTTACTGCACTTTAACCAGGCTTTAAGAGTGAGACTACAAAATTCAGCCTATAACCATAGATCACATCATTACTGTTTAAACTATTTGGAAGAAATCGCAGTAAAAAGTTTAATGAAGCCTTTAGTTATGTCCCGCTTTTGTAGCTTTGTTTACCCATTGGCAGCATTGGGATTAACGTTAACGCAAACAATGTGTCTAAATATTTTGTTAAAACCTATTAAGGCTGTCAGTGACAGTCTTACACTGAAACGAGTTACCTTTATTCTTGCTTCCTTTGGATTTTGTCAGGTTTAAAACTGTAGTTGTAATCTCACAAACGAAGTTTATTCTTAAGTTTCACACTTCTTCTTCACTCTGGTTACCTAAAACATTCTTTCACTTTTTCATCTTCCTAAGTGTTATTAAAGAGAAAAACATGCTGGGCTGTAGTTTGTGAAGTCGATGATGTTTTGCATAGGTGCCAGATAACAAGTTGGCTTTCCATGTCTCCAGATACTGAGTGCACCAAAGTCCTATCATAATCCAGTTTTTAATTTACCGTCTGATTTCTTAGTGTGAATTTACAGTGGCTGTCACATGATTAAGCTGTGTGAATACACAGTGTATGAGTTTGCAAAAAATACAGAAAGTGGTTTTAGGACCACAAAATACCTTACTATACTAGAAAAACTTAAGAAGTGTAGGAACTCTTTAATCCCTTAAGTAGAACTATCCTTCACAGAATGCTGTTCAGTGTGAGTGTGCATGTGATGTGTATTTACAGTTCCTGTGTTGTTTGCTTCTGTTGAAGCATGTAGTAGCCAAAGGATGTTTCCATAAATAAGCCAAAGATGTGGGGACTTCAAGAGACACATTGAAGAGGATTTCTTAATAGGAAGGCTATCAGGATGTTTTCTGTGTGAGTAAGTGGCTTAGCTTTCAGTCATTGGTTCAGAAAGAACATGTTCTTCAGCCCTTTGTTCCTCCTTTGATTCCAGTAGTTGTTCTGAGCATAGCAGAAATCCTGCTGCTGCCTTTCTACTATAGGCACCCATAAAGTGCTTAAGCACCCCTTAATTTGTTTATATATGCACTTCAGTTGACAGTCAAAAATGCATAGGTCTTACTGGGCTGGGTCCTTTCTCCTCCTTTCCACACTCCCCGAATTAATACCCATTCTTCCTCATCTCTGTGTGTTTTATCCAAGCTTTTTATCACTTCAGCCTTCCAGCTAGTTCCTTGCCTACTGTTTTATTTTTTGCTTTCTTCTCATGCTCCAGTATGTAATAGCTCTCTGCTCTTTTCCTTAGTGCCAGTTGCAAACCAGCAGCTGGAATTATCTACTAGTCTTCAGCTGTATGTCTGCTATGTGAAATAGAAAGCTGACCCTATTAAAGGGCAGATTCTCATACATTAGTTGATCCTAAAATCATGTTCAGTCTCTCCATGGTCAGGCTGTTTTCAGGTTGTAACGTGAGGGGGCTTTTTCTAAACCTTGTAATGTAACAGTAGATACTGCCTGGATGGCTTACCTTTGTGGTTCCTAACCTGCATTTCACTGTTCAGTTTGCGCTACAGTGACAAGGCTTTGGCTGGTTAGCCTCCCTGTGAAAAGACTTGAAAGCTGGGAAGGAAACATGCCTGAGTTTTGTTACTAAAGCTACATAACAGTAGGGACAAAACCATCTTAGTAGAATTTAAGGAAAGTATATGCAGGTTTTTTTAATGTTGCTATCTTCTGCTCTCATGTCTGTAGTACCATATATAAGCTGACGAAAGCACTTCTTGAAGAGGAGGTAGAAGTAGAAACTCAAATTAAAATTTTGTCATGTAAGACTCTCTAAAGCTATAGAGTCTCTGTCATTGTGTATAATTTCTGCATTTGTGTTCTAATATTGATGGTGTAAGGACTGTAACTGTATTTTAACTGTTTTCTATTTCTGTGAAATTTGCCTCTTAAAATTACTGTGTATTGGAGGATTTTGTTTTCTTAAAATGATCCTGAACTTAGCTTTAAAAACATTATTTTGCAAAGTAATGAATCAACTTCTTGTTGTTTGTGAAAAGCAGAAACACAAGAAGCTAAAATTCTGTGATGTTTGCAGGCAGTTTAGCTTCACGAGATTTCTAAATCACACAGTTCTTAAAGAAATCCCTTTACATAATCTGTGCCTTGATTTCAGCCATTCCCTGATACAACACAAACATGTACATACTGTTTGCATTCTTCAGTCTTCCAGAGCATTGTTTATCTTGTGTAAACTTGTATGCAGTGTTTTATTTTTGTTGGAATGAAGAACGCTGTGAAGTTAATTATTTATATCTCGGTACCTTAAGTCTTGGGAAGTGTACCTGCAAAACCTCTTCTATCCAGATTTTCTTCAGGAATCAAAAATCTTTGCAACTGGCCCTAAATCCTTAAAAGGAAATTACTTCTTTAAGCTAAAGGGGAGCAGGAGAAGGAGAATACATTACAGCTGGTGCTGAGATGCTTTTATTTTGGTTATGTTTTGTTCATATATTTTTCTCTGGTCTCATTAAATGTTTTGGTTCAAATGTTATCCTCTACTCTTCTTTTTTTTTTTTTTTTCTCCTGTACAATTTTGTTTCTGAATTGTTCCCAATTGTTCTGCAAGGATAGAGAGAATGATTAAAAGAAAAGCTCCTCAACAGGTTTTTCTGTGTGTTGAAATTACTTAAGAATAAGTTGATGGACAAAATATTCTCTTGATTCTGGTAATACTTTTTAATATTTAAAAGACTGAAGAAGTCCCTAAAATCTAATGTAGTTAGATTTTATTTACATTATTAGATTAATTTACATTAGTTAATGTAGTTAATAATCTACATGGCAGATAGAACACCACTTTTCAGTCAGGTAGAATACTACACTCCATGGAAAGGTAGCAGGAAGAATTAGGTTGTGTCTTGTTTTGTTTTGTTTGTGGTTGTTGTCTGTTTGTTTGTTTGTTTGAAGAGTGGAGATGTGTATTAGTAATTTGGGGTAAAGTAGTGAAAAGGTCAAGTAACCATCCCCAAACCAAAAATAGAACAACGCAGAAAATTCAGAGCTCAGGTTAAACTGAAATCAGAACACAAATATGGAGGCGTTTAATGAAGAAAACTGCAAGAAAATTGATAGGAGCATAAATGACATTTGAAAAATGTCTATAAATAAACTTCCTCTTGGATTCTGACACTGGGACAGGTTGCCCAGAGGTTGTAGATGCCCCCTCCCTGGAAGTGTTCAAGGCCAGGCTGGATGGGACTCTGAGCAACCAATGGGAGTTGTCCCTGTCCACGGCAGGGGGGTTGAAACTAGGTGATCTTTGAGGTCACTTGCAACCCAAACCATTCTATGGTTCTATGATCTCAGATTATTTATGCGTATAGAGGTATGGCATGGCATCCTTACAAAGTGCAGCTAGTTGACTAGAGACTTCAAAAATAAAGGCAATTAATCTTTGCTGCCTACAAACAGTAAGCAGTGTGCTGAAGATTTTGAAAAGGTACAAATATGAGACATGCTTTTGGCAGACTTATTTTTCACTCATTAAAGAAAGATAAGATAGAAGTCAGGATCTGGGTTGGAAATGGAGGTAGTCAAATTAGAAAATGTCCTGCAAAACATGTTAATTTTCTTTAGAAGGATTTTATTACCAAGGTGCTGCATAGTTTTCAGGTGTAGCATCTGTTTTTCTTACAGTCTTCAGCTGGAGTCCCAGTCTGGCCAGGTCATCTACCTGAAGCCATATAACGAGTGGCACCTGGCAAAGTTTGAACCCAGATCCTGCTGCTATTGCAGTTTTTAAACAGAGACTAAGTGTAATAACTGAATGTGAACAGTAAATGCTATGGTTTCAGTGAGGTAGTTCTTACACTCTTTGTATTTCTAACCTGATTACTCTTACATACAATGTAAAATTGTCTTAACTGGAATTTTATTCCCTTATAAAAAGGTGATATTTGTCCAAATTTTTTATTTTGGAAGAATTTGCTATTTATCCAGGTTGTCACTGCATAATCATGGTACACTTACAGTGTTAAACCATTTCTGGTAAAGACATCTTAATAATTGTTTAACGTTTTAAATGTTTGGCTTTATAGTGTTTTTACAATATTTAGTTTTTTAGCTACGAAGAAGATTTAACATAGCTTGATATTATTTAAAAAATGCTTCTGAAGATATTTTACATCTATACAGTAGTTTGCATATCAAGGTGATTCTCAGCTGACACGATTCTGTGTCTCAAATGCAGCCGCCTGAAAAAAAGCCACTGTAGCAATGAACAGCAATACAGGACGGGGTGCTTATAGATTCTGTCCTTAGGGAAGCCCTGCATCTTCTGCCCAGGAACTAATTTAAACCTTGATCTGTAAACTGCCAAAACGTCTTTGCTACTCTGCTTCTCGTTGCACATCAGGCAAAGACTGCCTCTTTGTTCCACTGCCTGTTACAGTAGTTTGAGTGTGAGCAAATATTAAGTATAAATCTTAATGACCATAAACATGAGAACTTTGATTTTTGTCTTTGACCGAACAGCACCTTCTGAAGCACTGTTGGTAGGTTTCACCTGAATACAAACCCACCATGAGCCATTCTGACTCTCAAATCGTTTCTCCCCAAGTGTGGTATACCTGCTGACACAGTGACCGTGTGTATTTCCTTATGTACCTCTGCTTAGCCTGAGGTTGTGACTGACTCTCCACACAAGGTGCTCTTATTGGGGATATTGCATTCCATTTGGTGTGGTGGTTTTGAATTCAGAAGTTAAACAAAAAACAGTCTGAAGTGTGTTGCAGTGAGTACAATTCACGTGTGATCTAAAGATAAATAGTCACAGTATTTTGTTTTCCAAAAATCAAAATTACTAGAATATCACCTTGTGATCTGCTTTTTCAAGGAGTGAGTTAATAAAACATTATTTCCACTTGTTTGCAGAGTAGAATTGTCATAGATGATACATACCATAGCAAGCCAAGTTGTGAACTTTCAGGGTTAGTGACAGAACCAAAGCTGTCAGGTCGTTCACACACTTTAACCTTCTCTTCAAATGAGGTGAGTTTCAAAGTGTGTATATGTGTCTTGTTGATGTTGTTGTTCACATGACAGCATGTTTAACAGAACCAGATTTTCTTCTTCACGTGAAACTGGATGGCTCTTTCCATATTTTAACATTGAACACTGTAAAGAATCCTAAGCCATTATTGAACATGGACCGGAAGATGCCATGTTAGCCGTTATGTTTTGATCCGCGTTGTATCACAAAAACTGGATCGAACTCTCTGTGATCAAACTGCAGTTTTTAATTTTAAATATAACACATTTCTGTTCCACTCTTTTGAAGTCACTTCCTTGATGAATGGAAATTGCACCGTTTTTGACCTTACCCTCACGTCAGTGCAGGTTTGTGGAGAACTAGCTCTTTGGTACAGCTGAAACCTGAAGTCTGCACTTGGGTAACATTCTCATTTATTGTCTCACTCAGTGTTTGACTGGTAGGCATCTTTATAAATTAAATGCTCTGTAGACTAGGAGTCATTAAAACCTGAATATAGTCATCTTCCAGAAATGAGTCAGAGGGCTAGCCAAGCTGGTAGTGACAGTATTTGAAGGAAAAAAATCAAATAGTGGTTAATAAATGAGAGAGCTTTTTACTAGCTATGTTAAAGTAGGCTTTGGTGAAAATGTTCTAGTGAAGTCAGAACAGTCTTACAAACAATGCTTTAAATATGCAGCTGCTAACATTAAAAAAAAAAAAAAAAGGCATTAAAATTACAGAACCAGTTTACAATTTTCTCACTGATTTTTATCAGTGGTGACGGTCATAGGTCTAAGGAAGACCAGAGGATGCACAGTTAATACCTACCGTCACTGCAAATGCTCCCTGCAGTTTTCTTAGGTTAGTGAACAGAATATGTGTTTCTAAAACTTTAAGGGAGTATAAACCACAAGGTTTTAATAAAGCTAAGCAGCTTCACGAATGTTATTTGATCAGTGTTACAGATTTCAGTAAACTTCTGGTTCTAAAACTCCAACGTATGTTGCAAACCGTACACATGTGAAGCGGTGATGAAGCCTTTTTTGACACAGACAAGTTTGATTCTAGTGTTGTCTATAATGTGTATGTTGTTTATGCATAGCAGCAGTGGAAGTTTTTGTACCTTTTCAGTAATTTGTAGATTATCAGTGTCTGTTCTGAGGATCATGATAAGTAAGCTCTGAGCAGGTTTCTCTTTTGGAAAGGCAGTGTGTGCAAAGAAAAATAGGTAATGCTGGTTTGGTTTGCTTTTATTAGTAGTACACTGCACTGAAGTTTAG
This sequence comes from Alectura lathami, assembly GCA_013399715.1. Lineage (NCBI taxonomy): Eukaryota > Metazoa > Chordata > Aves > Galliformes > Megapodiidae > Alectura > Alectura lathami. Next base: position 152,075 of record VXAV01002681.1, on the reverse strand, counting down.
AGGAAAAAAAAAAAAAAAGGTAACCAACCTTAGAGCAGTTTTGGATATTTCAAACCTAACTTTAGCCCTTCACAGGTAGAATTTCTATCTGCTGCTTCTTGTTTGGATGGGTTCCTGAATATCCAGCAGCAATCATGCTAGCCAGTGTAGCAACACCTGCTTCGAGGTGAACAGGCCACTGCATGCTGCCCTACAAATCATGGAATTGTTGAAAGACTGGAGATGGAAATCCCTCTTAAAAATGGAGAAAAGCACATTGCTGAGCAATCTGCCACTGCTGGGCAGATGCTTGCATGCGGTTTGGGAAGTGTCCTAGTGGTGGCAGGTGCTTAGCAGCCAGCTGCTTAGAGCGGCGGCACCTCAGCTCAGGCCTTCAGCAGCTGACTGGTAACCTCTCTTACCTTTGAAGGATTTTAATCTCCGAAATTTCGTGATGGCATTTTTTTTTTTTTTCCTGGAGTTGTGTATTTTTGTCTTTAGAGCTCTCAGTTGTCTGTCAATAGTTGCCTTCTGAATCACCAGTATTTCTATGCAGGAGAGCATGTTCCCTCATGCTTCCATGCTTCCTAAGTAGTTCTAGTTCTGCTTTCTGACTTGAAGTTCATCGTGTGTGTGTCATGGCAGTGGCCGGCGGCTGCGGCCATCGCTGTTTAAGGGACTGTACCTCTGGACAGGCAGCTTGGGACAGCTCTGCCTCTGGAGGGTAAACAGTTTTAGGGGGGAGAAATGTAGACGTGTTATTTAATGATCAATAAGCATTACTCAAAAATCAATATTCTTAAACTTCCACACTTCTCATATTCCTGTTCACATTCCTGAAATGTTACAGTTGTCCTTTTCCCTTGTGCAGCAGGGAAAAATTCAAATTATACATTATTAATAGTCTTCCTTTTTTCCCTCACTTCTCCGAGGAGGTGATGTTTAAGTGTTTTAATGCAGACTGAGTTTTCTGTTTTATGGCGTTAGCATTGTGTCCTTACTAATATGAAATACAAGGGGTCTGCTAGTAACTGACATGATGAAAGCCTGGCTGGAATTAGTAGCACGCTCTAGAGGACAACCCTTTGGCGTGGGCTGCTAGCCACTCCAGTCCGTGCTGCATGGAGGAGCTGGTGCAGAGCTGCCTGGCACTCTGTAGGGGACTGCATTCACCTGCAGAAGGGAATGAATCTGGGCCTCCCTGCCAGCAGCAGACCTTGAAGTTACAGAACTGAAGCTGAATGCCAAGCATGGATTAAATAAAATTATCGAGTTCCAACTGGAATAAAATAGTTCAAGCATTTCTCAGCATGTATAACTTTTATCCTTGTGGATAAAATCTTTGGCAATATGTATTTTAGTACTTTCTTGCTGCTGATAGACCACACAACACTCTGAGATACAGGTAAAATATCTTTTCTGTATTATTCACAAATACTTGATAGTATGAAACAAAAAAAGTTACCAATATATATTTTGTATGGCAGCATCAGGTTGATGAGTGCTATTATCTAAAATAATTTAAAATAAATAGGCATTTTCAAATTCCTGTTGTAATTTATATCTTCTTTCTCTGTGCCAAGCACCCCAAGCTTCATAGCTTGGACAGAAAACTCACTGTGCTCCAGTTCTCTTTGGAAGTGCTGTACAGAGCCCTTCAAGCAAAACCTTCTCTAAAGCCCTCTGATGTTTTGTGAAAATTGCTATTTTCCTTTGGCACATCAGGAAGGCCAATGTGTCCATATTTGTTATGTCTACATTTTAATTAGGAGTTCAGTTTTGAAGTGTATCTCCAGATAGTCTCCACTTGCCTGACTTTGATTCGTCTTGGAAATCAAATCAGAGGTGCTTTGCGAGTGTTCCCAGTGCATTCCACCTGCTAGTGGCCATGGAGTCTGTGTGACCAGACTAGAGATATTCTGAAGTAACTGCTGTGCTTTACAGACTTGTTCCTGTGTATCTGCACTATCTCTTGAAGTAGCTACTGTCCTTTGTTTTATAGGCCAGGGAAAGCAAAAGTGTTTCTAAATATGTGCAGCCCTCTGAAATTTTAAATTGTATTTGTGCATTCAGATGTATGTGCCATTTTGTTCTCTCAGGTCCAGTTTACTGTGTGGTCAGAGCACGTGATGGGCCTATGTTTCATGTAATTACTGGGATTGTTTTGGTTCAGTCAGTCAGCTTGCCAAGGGAGCTGGATTGTGCAAGATCCCTCCAGTTTTGAAGCTGCAGTTCGCTGTTCACCTGAAACCTTCAGGGTCACATCTCAAATCCACTAGAGAAAGATGCTCATTGCCATGTTTCCCATTTACAAACTTCCAGCTCTCACACTTTCACACTTTCATGTGGTTTAGAAATATCTTTGATCAGTCATGGAAGCTTCCTAATGGAGCAGTCTGCAACTCTAAATGCAGCCTGTGCTCAATAAAGAGCTAGTGAGGGGTCATTTGGGATAGTTAATAAAGCTTCAGGAAGCTGATGTTGCTCCCATTTAAGTGTCACACTAGGATTTCTTCTGTAGAGATATTAAGCTCTGTTTTATGTAGCTTTTCTTTTGTGATGAAGTCAAAGAGTGCTTCAGGACTAACAGCAGTACCTTTTTCTCCTCAGAAGCCAACTGAAATTGAAGCTGGGAGCTTCAAAAGCTCTGTGAGCTGGAGAAGTGTAATATCAGTGGAATGCCACAAGCCCTTCTCTAACGGCCTTCTACTAGGCAGACGCTTTAAATTGTTGATGTGATGGGATCACATGAAAGAATAAACTGTCCTTGCTTCTTAGAAATGCACCAAAACTATACCTAGAGCTGCTGGCAGATTTCTTGAATGCTAGAAATGCTTTTGTTCTGGTTTTCCTTAACAATAATCAATAACACAGCTGGAGTGCTACTTGATTCTTCTTGGTGCTGCATAAGGCAGTGTCTAATATGGGGACTGAGCTACCTTGACTGGCTGACTGATCGAGGAAGCTTGTTCATCGTTTGGTGTACTGAGTTTAAGCAAATACTTTGCTGTTTGCTGAGAATGGTTTTCATGAAAATATGATTTCTTAGAGAAAACCATTTGTGTTCTCTATTTCTGACTTACTTTCTGTTGAATGTTGTTGTTGTGTCCTTTTGTTTATAACAAAGTCCTAGGCAAACTGACTATAAACTGTGATCTCAAGAGCTTGTGTTCTGTTGGAGTTACAGTATGTTTAAAAATGCGTTTTGTTACCCAGATTCAACTGACAACTTGAATCCAGCATAAGTAAACTATTGCTCACGGTGGCTTTTCTCAATTGACTAGGCATTAGATGATGAATTTACAACAACAGGAAAGCAAAATCAATGGCACAGTCGACCTATCTCTGAATGGACCACACAGCAAGTGTGCCACTGGCTAATGGGAATGAACATGGAGCAGTACATTACAGAGTTTACAGCTATGAACGTAGATGGACAGCAGTTAATGCAACTCGACAGTGATAAGTTAAAGGTATGTGAGTAGCCCAGGACTTTTTTTTTTTTTTTTTACCTACAGTCTGTTTTCCTGTTTTCATGATCTTTTAAGGCATAGAATTTTGATATACTTTGGAGACTATACAGTTGAGATGAGAATTTAATGATTGATTATATAAAGACAAGCACTTTTTCATTAGGAAAATACAAAGTATATCTTCCTTGTTTGCATCTTAAGGAAATCAAAGTCAGCGAAATTCCCCAAGGGGGCTTGATACAATCAATTGCAGCATAAGGTCATATCAAAACAAGATCCAGCCAAGTGAAATGCATAGAATTGCAGGATCCAATTCCAGAAATCTAAATTGCTTCCGTATCTGCTTCACATGAGAAAGCAAAAACTATATCTGATGACCTTTTAAATGTTTTTAATTTTTACTCCT
>VXAV01002681.1:130743-144545 GCA_013399715.1 Alectura lathami | reverse complement strand
TGTTATTTTTAAAATATTTTTAATGACTGTAGCAATTCTTTCAAAAAATTAAGTTTACACAAACCAAGATTAATTTTACAGTGCAAGACTGAGCTCATTTTCATACAAAACTATTAATCTCAGCATTTTGATAGCTGAGCTAGTATACTGCTTTACTATAGTGATTCACTCCAACAGTGTGCTAACAGTGACTGCAATACAGTAAGTAAACAAAAAATCATCTTCTGAACTGTTTAAATCAAAAGTAGTAGATCAAACGTAGAGTAAGGTTAAGCATTGTAAGCCAATATATTAACTGCATTTGTGTTTTTAACCCCAATCACTTGGGGTGGTGGGTAAGGAGAGACAAGAATAATTACATGGCTAGTTTTTCTAATAATCAGAATTCAATTGGTAGCTACCTGTGAGCATGAAAGGACTTTAATTTCAATAATACCATATGAAATATTTAAATAACTTCATAGGAAAAGAATGATTTAGCTTTTTCTTCAGAAACATTTCTGGTAGTTCTCAGGTATTACTAAAATTGCTCAGTTTAGTTAGTTAAATATTTAAAACAGCATAAGAGCTAGAATGTTCGGCTTCAGAGTTTTTAAAAGCCCTTGCTGTAACTTCAAGCTTTAGTTCAGCAAACGTAATAGCTGCAAACATGCCCTAACTTTTGCACAGGCCCCATCTTACAGTATCTGGAATTTCTCACATTCATCCTCTTACAGGGCTGAAGAGAGCAGCTATAGCTTCTCCTCACTTGCAGCCATGCAGATTGGAAGGTATGACCAACAGTCACTACCTGTCCTTGCAAGGAAGAAAAATAGGGACCCAAGTGCCCACAAGCTTGAGCGCAGCAGTTAACTGAGTGTTCCAGTTACTATTAAGCTAGATTAATCCTCCCGCGGGCTGTCAGTTTAACTGCATACATAGCCATTCTGTACCCCACTCCTGTTAAAGTGCCCCATGTTAGCCTGAACAGGGCATAAAATTATTTTATTGTTTTGCAGAACGAGGCTAGCGAGTAGCAGGTGATAATCTTTAGTCTGGCTCAGCTACAACCAGAGCAATGTGACTGCAAGTTCTAATGTACCAGCCATGCCCTTCACTTGTGGCATCTCACCCCGTGCTCCGTGTAGGAAAAAGTAGTCTAGCAAAATTAACCTCGCTCTTCCTGAGAGGGATTATGCACATCTGCTACTGTATGACTGAATCAGAGGAGTATGTGCAATGTGTTTACCCAAGGGAAAAGGCTTATTTCTAAAGGTCTTTAACTGTCTCGCTATGAAAATGCGCAGAACTTCTATAAATCAAAGGTACAGCACAGATAAGTGTCTTGAACAAAGCTGGAACAGTGGGCATTGAGGGAAGTTAAATCCTTTAATAAGGCGTTTTGTACCTGAAATGTAATGCTTGTTCCCCTCTCTGTCATCTCCAGTGTGTTTTGACAGTTTACCTTTGCCTGTGAACATATTCTGCTTACCTGATTTATGTTACAGCATGACTTCAAGTTACTAGATAAATGAAGCCAGAAGCACACCACAACTACAAAGGTATTTTCAAAAACTGTTAATTCCACATTTTTTTAAAGTACTCCTGAGAACTTAGTTTCTGTTGTCAAAGTAACAGAGATGGTAAATTTAAAAAATCTGTTTATTAAAAAATATTTTTCATTTACAGCTCTAACCTGACATACCCCAGGGTCTGAGATCTCACCAGGGCTAGAACACTGATACTGTAGTTTAGTATTACCTACAGAAATATAAGCAAATTAAGAGAGCATACCTTTACTGTACACAAGCCAACACTATTTGCTAATTCACAACGATCATGGAAAGATAACTTTATCACACATTAAATATTCACATTACCACCAAAGAAATATGACTGATACCACATACCTGAGATACATTATACCAGTGGTAGCAGCTAGAACTGTTTTTTTATTATTATTATTATTCCTAAAGACCTAAGTGTGATTTCTACAGGTGTGAAAAAAACGTAAATGTGTAGTGTGTAGGCAACATGCCTAACTTTGCAAGATTAGGCTTCAGCATGCTTAAGATCAAGGAACAAAAAGTGCCATACAGCTGTAAAGGTATAGCAGTATGCTCCTTAATATTTCTTACAAGAGTGTTTCATTAGTCTGTAACACTGAATAATGGAAAAATTCTCTGGCAAGCTTTTTCAATCATTCTTCTATTAAAACAATTTTGTAATTAGATGAACTAATGCATTTCTCAGTAGGTATGAAATAGGTTACACTGCTCCCTATAAAACTGGAAAGTACTGCTCCCTTGATTTAACTACAGAAAGTAGTCATAAATAGAAGGTGGAACAAATTAAGTTTGACCTTCTTACTTAAAAATAAAAAGTACGAACAGCTTATTACTTTTTTCTTAACTTCCAGAAAAAAAGTAATAGAATTAAACTTTGTTATTCCACTTAAAAATGATTTTCACAGAACAAATGTGGCTCAGCATCTTGATATCGACCAGGGGCTTTTAAATTCCCTTTCCATGACATACGTACATCTTATGAACTGTTGGGCAAAACGCTATATACTGCGAAAGGTAGTCATGTCCTTGGGCTCACTGCTTGGCACGCACCAGTCATCTGCCTCGTGGTTTCCTTTATAATGTTTCCAGGCTGCTTTATTGTACACAGGGAGTCTTTCAATTGATTCTGTTGACAAGGCCTGTAAATAAGAGAAGACTGTAGCTGACTTTTTTTTTTTTTTTAAATCAAAAAGTAACAGAACAAGGAGGTCCAATAGCAGTTGGGAGTTGATGGTAAGTTTAAAATGGTAGTGTGATGTGGTATGTCATACCTTTATGTAAATAACTGCATCTGTACCATAACCTTCTAAGGAATACAGTTTCAGGTCTCCTTGGAAGTATTGCGCATACAGACGTGATATGGGCAAGCCATAACCAAATCCAGCCTGACCCAGGAGAAAAAGTATATTTTTATTAACTGCATCAGTCAGTTTTGGGTGGTTTTTAATTTAAAAGGCAAACAGAAAATCCAAACATGTTTGACATCAAGAGGAGTTCAAATATTAACTATTATACCCTCTTACATGTACCCCAGAAAGAGAAAAAAGCACAGATACTTGTAGGTTTTCTCCTCCTCATACTCACATTCTGAATGCTACTATTTGAGAGAACAAATTCAGGAAAACTATTCAGAGTTTCTTACTGAGAGACTTATGATGGCATTTCTTGTGCATCTATTAAGTTCACATGAGGCCAAAGTAGATTCTTCATATGCCTTGTCACATCTGTGTACTTACTGGGAAATGATACAACTGACTGCACAGCACAGCTGAAACTATGGACTTGATGCCAAACCAATGCTGTGATTTTTTTTTCCCTTTCTTTCAGTGGCCACAAGAAGAATTCAGATTCCTGTGTTTGCATGCAGGATAGCTAAGGGTTCTACTTGAGGTAGCTAATCTCTATATTCAGTAAACACAATCTTCAAGTTTAAATAGCTGTCAGTATTTTAGGATTTTATACATTCAGGAAAATACTTGAATTAAGCTGTAACATCTAAATAGTCACACTCGCTGTATCTATAAAACCAGTACAGCACGGCTTTGGCTAAATGGTTTCTTTGTGACTACTACTCACGTTCAAGATGACAAGGTATAAAAGATTTATGTACCAAAGGTGTAGCTCGGGATGTCTCAACACGTGGCCGTGGTGCTGTTGAATACATGTAGTTGAACAGCCTGTCAATTTTCCTCATAGGAACACCTCCGCCACGATCACTCATCTGGAACAAGAAGGAACACGTAGCAGCATGTTCCTGAACACAATTCTATAAAAGACAGCATCTCTCAAACAATGGTCCAGAGAAAATTCAGGTAAAACATAACGTTGTCCCTAGACAAATGATGGGTTTTCTTAAATTCTCATCTCTCAGATACAGCAACAAACAGATGAATTCTTCCCTCTGATCCCTTATACAAACCATTTAAATAAAATACAGCACAATGTAAGAAGCATTCATAATCTCTTGAAAGAAAATTCTACTTAAATTTTGCATTGCTTTTATCTTGTTCCTAACTCAGTTTTGCCTGAAGTTAGTATTTTATCTACTGATTTCAACAAGTGCCAGGTTCTGCATATTTTCATCTTTTTTTTACTCAGAACTCCTGCCAATGAAAGACGATATATTGAAACCCATTACTGAAGGAGCAAGTCCAAAGAGTTGTTTTAGTAGGCGTTGGTTAGACCTATGAAGAAGCCATTGCCTGCAGCTGGTCTTTGAAATCCAACATCGATGTTGTACATAAGAAAAATGTATTAGTCTGCAAACTGTACATCAGGCAGGCTTGATCTGGTTGGAATATACAACGCTCATTTCCCTTCTTTGAGTTGTTTCACACCTCTGATACAGCTCTGTCATCCTGACTTGTAAAATGCTGCCATGACAATTGTATAAAGCTGCTGCTTTGTTTTCAGTCATGGTCATGTATAAGCTAGGCATAACAAAACCATACAAGTCTATTACAAAGCCTTCCATGTAACTATGCAACCTTGTCATGAATTTCCTACTGATGCATGAAGTTCCAAAATGCTCTTGTTCCTTACGTACAATAGTATCAGATACAATCTACTGCTGGAATCAGATCACCAGATAAAATCAGTAATATGACAACTACAACAGGGAAAAAAAAATAATCAAAATAATCAAAAAAGTAGGTACCTTAACAGTTAAATCCTCATTTCCCAAGGTGACATGCACATGAATTGGAGGATAGATGCAGCTGTCAGCATTATGTTCCATGGTGGCTCTCATTGCATTCTGCAATTTTCAATTACAAGAACTTAAAGCCTATTCTTAGCCCTTTGTTTATTATCTTAAAACCTACATTTAGTAAAGTAAGTTATTTTTAATCACATATTTCAGAATCAGAACAACGATGTGGGTTTAGAATGGTTTTTTGAATACTTCTGGTTTATTCAGTATCAGCATTTTTATAATTCATCAGAATCACACAGACAGGAGTTATTTAAAATATGTAGAATAAACATTTAAGTATGTTAATGCACAATTTTATTTGTAGAAATCTTTATAATGCATTCTACACGCAGTAGGACACGATTCAAGACAAGTCTAGAACTGAACTAACTACTAGAGGAAAGTTACAGAACCCGTTATACGTTATAACTGATGTAAAAGTGTCCCAAAAATTTTGAGTATCATTCTCACTTCCTTTATTTACAAATGTTAAGATTTTTTTTCTATCTACTGAAGAAGATGTCTCCTTTGCTTAACCTCTGACATCTTCCAAAGCTGGTCATTTTCTATACAGTTACCATTTGTCTCAATAATACAACTTTTAGTTATCTTCCTGACATTAAAAAGCTAGAAGCTTGCATTTGCAAAAACACATTGCTATCTAGAATTGGTTCAGAAAGTCAAACAAATACAGTCTTACTAAGCAAACATGTATAAAAGAATTGCATAATGGTAATCGCACAGACCTTGAAAAGTTCGAAAACCATGTGGTAGAGGTGCGATGGTACGTACACCACTTGCATGGGCTGTCCTGGTGATTTAACTGGAGAAAAGAAAGTCAAAATAATTAAATGACAAAGCAGGTATCTTGTATTCATTCCTGTAGTAATTCAGCATGTGTACTTGTATTGTTGAGAGAATTTACAAGAGAAGGAAAAATTCACAGAATCACAGCATGGCTTGGGTTGGAAGGGACCTTAAAGGCCACCCAGTCCCAACCCCTGCTGGATCAGGCTGCCCAGGGCCCCATCCAGCCTGGCCTTGAGCACCTCTAGGGATGGGGCATCCACAGCTTCTCTGGGCAGCCTGTGCCAGGGCCTCACCACCCTCATAGTGAAGAATTTCCACCTAATACCTAAATCTCCCCTCTTTTAGTTTAAAACTGCTCCCCCTTGTCCTAGCACTGTCAGACCATGTAAAAAGTCGCTCTCTCTCCTGTTTACAAGCTCACTTTAGGTAGTGGAAGGCCACAATGAGGTCCCCCCAGAGCCGCCTTTTCTCCAGGGTGAAAAAGCCCAGCCCCCTCAGCCTTTCTTCATAGCAGAGGTGCTCCAGCCTCTGAGCATCCTCATGGCCTCCTCTGGGAGCATTCCAGCAGCTCCACATGCTTCTTGTGCAGGGGGCCCCAGACCTGGATGCAGTGCACCAGGAGGGGCCTCAAGAGGGCAGAGCAGAGGGGGACAATCACCTCCCTCAAACCTGCCGGTCACTCTTCTTTCAATGCAGGCCAGGATGTAGTTTGAACAGAAATCTTTAAAGAAAATGTATGTTAATCAAAATTCATACTGAAGATTTTCAAATACGCTTGCTGCTTTAGAAATTAATCTTAAAACATCATTGATTGGAACATGTATCAGTGGCCTTCTAATACTTATGAGGTTATCACAGAGTTTGGCTCTTCCAGTGGTGGAAGGACAAGAAACAATGAATGTAAGATGGAATAGGTTCAGACTGCATCCAGAGAAAGACATTTTCATTGTGACAGCTGATGACTGAATCAAGTTGCACAGAGATGTTATGCAGTCACCATCTTTGGAGGACCTGTAGAGACAGGACAAAGCCCTGAGCAACCTGGCCTGACCTCACAACTGTCCTTGCTTTGAGCAGGAGATCAGACTAGGTACTTCCCAAAGTCATTCCCAACCTGAATTATCTTATGATCCTATAATGCACCAAATACTAACTGCAGCACAGCTTATTTCTGAGTAAATTAGAAATTAGTTAACATAACAAGAAACTTAACAGAAATCATATAGAGAACTCTATCTATAAACTGGTATAGTTTTCAAACTTTTAAGGAATGAATTCTAGAAAACATACCATGGGAATGCATTCATTATATGAAAAAACAAGGAAAAGTTGCTCTGAAAATCTGCTGGCCCTGAAGGTTCTTTCAGTTCAACAGATAAATAGTCTTCCCCCAAACTTTGTAAGCTATAAAGCTTATACAGTAGCGATGACTAGTTATGACTAGTGATGCCCAAAACATCTGGAACAAGTTACGTACCCAGCAAAAAATGAAAAGGGGAAAAAAAAGTACTTGGAAATATATCAGGTTCCTGCCTTCAAGTTAAAGGCTTTCATCCATGCCTCGACCCCCAGATCCCGTGCCTACATTTTAAATAATGTCCTCCACTCTCAGCTGTGGGCAAGGAATGTGCACGTGGCCTGGATCAGGTTTAACTCACCTTCACAACTCACTGAGCAAAAGGCCAATCCTATTATTAAAACTAACCTATTCGTCCTGGCTTCTGAAACACATACACCATTAAACGCCCCTCTGTATGGAGGATTAGCTAGCATAACTGCGAGCTCTGTAGAGATGCTTTTAGTAATCATGCTCAAAAGATGGAGAAAGGAAAATTCTTTAACTTAGATACAGAATAACAGGTTTAGTACAGTAGGAAGAAAAGATCTGGAATGTGTAGTCAAGGCCACACTTTATTTGCCTTTAGCTTCACAGGCTGAACTACTATGGGTGTACTTTGGCTTTTGCAATTATTTGTAGAAGCAATTTTGATTGCTTGTTTTTGTAGTTATGTCTGAACTTGGTGTTTACTAACTTGAAAAGCACTCCTGTAAGCAGTGTTAGAAAGGCTCTTCAGCATTCAGTAGGACTGTGGGGACAGTAGCTGACCTCTGAGCTCACAGGAGTACACTTGTAAATGATTTCTTCAAGTCACAGACATCAGATTCAAATAATTTTTTCCAGAGACTTAACTGTACTGTATGTAACTGCAACTACAAGTGTATGATAGGAGTAGGGGAAGCCTTCTGCCAGATTAAAAAAGAATTCTAGACAGTAGAGGATATAATATCTAAATCTCTATTATCTCTCTATGTAGTATGTAAAATCAATCCAACAGAGGATATATCAACTATATCAAAAGTGAAAGGAAAACATTTTACCAGCTACTTCAGAAGTTATCATTACAGTCAGGAAAGTGCCTCATCCCATATTCACTTACCATTCAACTCTTCAAGGATGAGTTCTGGAGAGCTCATATAATATAAGTCGCAAAGGCTCTTGGCACTTTCATAGCCATCTATCAGAAAAACACAGAAAGTTAAACTTTCCTGACCGCTTTTCTTCCCTTTACAGTTTGCCAAAAAGAAAACCAAAAATTGAAAACAGTGTGCACTGTCAGTGAGACTTTTTTTTAATCTTCTCACAAAGAAGAGGAAACTGAAAATACTGTATTACACTTTAATTTAAACTTCTGTTCCAGGTAGAAAAGCACTTAGTGAACATTGAGATGTGTAGAGGCTCTCAGACTTTGCATTCATGTAAGTTTTCAGAGTTCTTATTCTCTGGATTTACCTCTAATAACTTCAACAACACTGCAGCTAGGATCAATGCTTCCAATGTGTTTTGGATGAGCTGGATTAATTTTCCCACCAAACAGTAAAGCTGCCAAAAGAAAAAAAAAAAAGACTATTATTTAATATAAACTAGAATTGTAAAAATTATATTGGATATCTTAATTTTTGGTGAACATAAAGACCACCTATAATTCCAATCTTTATTACTTTATTTAAAAGACCCTTTTTAATAAATTGTTTTAAGAAGTGGTTAAGCAGTATTAAGCACTCAAAAATGAAGGGAAAATGACATATTTGACATATTGCAGGTACTATGCCCCCTCCCTCCAACAGCAGCACTTACAGTGTTGATTAAGGAGCATCCTAATTGAAATGCGACTCATGTAGAAACGGTCTAAGAAGTACTGCACGTTCTGCGAGGTGACTGGATCAATGCCAAAGCTTTCCTTGTACTCTATTACTCCTTGAGCCATGGTAGGAATTACATCATTGTGTCGATTACGTATTTTTATCACAGTATCTGTAAAACTAGAATTAATACATTGTTAATTTTTCACTTCCAAGTGAATTTAATCCTCTGGCAAACTGACCATCTGCCCAAGAAAATGAAGATCATTATGTACAGGAACACCACAGGCCTGCTTACCACAGTAAGAAGACAGGCCAGTCTTTATAGCACAGAAATCGTTTCAAGCAACTTGCACTGGAACAGTCAACAATGGTGCCACCACTGGTGGTTATTTATACATGTATTGTTTACTTACTATTATTTTCTTGATTAATGCCAAAAGAAGATAAACTTGTGCCAACCACGTTCATGCAGATCTTCCCATGCCTGTTGTATGATAGCTGTGGTCAGTCAGCAGTGACCAAACCCACTCTACAGGTGAAAAGTTCCACCAGCAGTTCCAACATCACAAGTAAGGAGCAGGTAGAAATTTGATTACTGTATTCATAGCATCTTCGGTGTAACACGAAAGCCCCTGACCAGAATGATGTGGCATAAAAGACCTTTGTTTCATGTTTCAGTGTTCCTTCCTTCCAGGGGCGGGGGATGATGTTACTGTGATTCTTAGGTACAGAGTGAAGATAACTGACATTTTTCTAAGGCCGCTTCCTGACAGTTTTTCTACATAACATTAGCACGGATATATGTGACAAATCCTTACCTGTGAATAGCTGCTGAATCTTCTGGACTTTTGTCCTTAAAGTCAAGGATCTCCTGAAGACTTTGGACATACCTTTAAACGAGAGAAATGTGACAAACACCAATGCTAATATGCCTCCCCAGCTTCCTCTGGTTAGCAGTGTATGGTCTTTCAAGGCTGGCTGCATCTAAATAATTTTATTTGCTATATCCCATAGAACTATCGCCTGCAAATTTTGTTAGATGCTTCTCAATCTGTTCATGATGTTTTCTTCCAGAACTTCCAGAGCAATGAATTCCACAATTTAATTAAAATGCACAAAAGATCTTCCTTCTGTTTCAAACCCAGTGGGTGATCACTTATTTCCAGCCCTACTTAGTTCCTGTTATTAGAAAATTTTCCCAGCTTGTTCATGATTTAAAGATTTCTGCCATCTCTTTCCTCAGATGTATTCTCCAAGCTGAAGAATTCTATTTGCTTTCTCCTCACGTAAAGAACTGTTTCAAACCTCTGATTATCCCTCTTGGTCTTTTCTGTTCAGGATGCAGTGACTAAAACTGCATGCAATTCAGAGGAATAACGGACTAACACAGCAGTGCAATTATATTCTCCTCCACCCCATTTGTTACTTAGCTCCTAACCCTGTTCGCCTTCTTGCCCACCACCTAACATTCAGAAAAATATCCACCGTTGCACCAAAATTTTTGATTGTAAGTGAGCAAGCATACAGGGGGAGGAGGTTGCTCCCTCTGCTTTACTTTGCATTTGTCCAAGTGGAATTCATTTCCCATGTTATCAGTATCATTTAGAATCGAAGAATTTAAGCTTTCATGTTTCATTGAGAGCCTTCATCTACATCGAGAGCTCTTTATATTCAGTCATCAAATCAGCCCCACTCATTCACTGGCAGACTTTGTTCTCCTAACTTCAAAAGCCTTTCCAAATAGCCACGTGCCTTTAGCAGTTGCCAAGAAATCTCCTTGTTTTGCTTCCATCTTGCAAAAATTGATGATAACACTCTTCTTTTGAAATCAAATTTTACTTTTCAAAGGATGTCTTTTTAATTTTGGTTGCCTCGTATTGATTCTGGCTTTGGGAGCTTTCTGTTGTTTTCTTATTTTCTACACTTTTACTCTCAATCTGCAGTAACTCGTCTTTCAAATAGTTTCTATTCTGTTTTGCAAACATTTTGTTCATTTAGCCACTTCTGTTGCCTTCTTCAGCTAGATTCTTCATTATAGGTAAGCTCCCCGTTAAACATTGCTCTGCTGGATTTCTGTTGTTACTGCATTCTCATACATGACTATCTGGGATAGTTAATGATTTTTAATTCCCTTGTGGGTGGTCTAAATGCTCCTGGAGGTTTTTTCCAAGTCTTAAAATTTAGTTTCTGTCACACTGGGATATATACTCATTCTAAATAAATCACATTAAATATTCTTTCTGTAGAATGAGTTGTTCCTCCAGCTGTGTACATGCAGAAGATCACCCTTAAAGGTATTAGGAGGCATCTCTTACCAGCTCTGCACCAGCTGAACTGAAGGTGTTCTGAGAAGATTGTCTGGAAGCAGGCTTATTTCCTTCATTATGTTTGCCAATCTTACAGGCAGCTCTTGTCGCAGAAACATAAATGAAGTCTTTTCACAAGCATTTTCAGATCCTGAGACCAAAAGAAAAGTATGACAACATTAGAATAAAGTCAGTATTTGTGGCAGAGAGCTACACAAACTCTACTGTGAGTTCCTACCTAAGAGGCCTCTGGTTAGGTTTTAATGCTGACTCAGCCTGGTAAGCCAATGTTTCTTTCAAGGCAGCAGCCCACTTGAATTTCAAACTGTTAACTCATATTGAAACCCACTAGCTTTGTTGTGGTAAGGAGAACCTTAAGTACGTAAACCATAACTCGTGCAGTAACTGCAGGCCCATGCCATTCAACTTTAAATAAGGCTTCTATGTAATTAAATTGTTTGTTTCATTTGTAGCAAACATCGACTCTGACTACCACTGATGAAACAATACATCAAGAGAAGCAAATGAAACCAGCATGGGAAGTGTATTTGTTGGAATCTGCGTGCATGTGAATTATATGTGGTCATTAATCAAGGCCTAAATTCACTCCCACAACGCTTGTTTTACCAGGCTACAAAGGAGAGGCAGGAGAAGAGGATAAGAAACGCTATGCTTTATGCTCAGCCAGCCTTACTTCAGGGCTTCTACAGCACTGTGTAAATAGCATCTGAGCTTAACTAGGTATGTCCTGCTGGGAAGTACATACCTCAGTTTTGGTGTTTCACAACAGATAACCCCTAAAAATTAACTCTGGAGTTTCTGCTCGGTTTGTCCCTTCCATTTGATAAGGGGAGGAGTTGGGGAAGACGACACTTACCAGTACTACACACTGCCTATGTACAGCCTCTGCCCGTCCTTCGCCCTAACAACACTGCATTTCAGACATGACTGTTACTGGCCTTTCCCTATTCTCAGGTAAAAATTCCATGAACAAGTCAAATTGAAGGTATTAGAATGTAACAATAATCTTCAAATGCCGCATGCATTTGGCAAATGACATTCCACAAAGCAGTTTTGTCTCTGGAGGCCATATCTTTGGAATCTGGAGTTAAAAAAGGAAGGCAGCTTAGGGTAAACAAGATTTCAGTGACTGGGCAAATGACTTTGCTTCCCTGCGCAGTTATGACCTACCTATGCAAAGAATTCATAAAGGGTCCCACAGAAGATGCTACGCACTTATAACTCAAGATATAACTGACCTATAAGAGTAAGACCTAAAGTGGCTTACAGATATTTCATTTACTAGATTGAGAACTGGAAGAACTAAAAGTACATTTTCTCTAAGTTAGCATTATCACTTTTTAAAGATGTTCTCTTGGATTGCTCTCCCTTTTGTAAAAGAAACCTAAAAAATCCCCCATGAAAACACCATTGGATTATAATGGCTACAGAATGTCTTACAAATACTGTTACAATGTTCCACTCCCCTCTTTTTTGCCTTTCTTATTAGTTTAACTCACTGTCTTTTAGTAAATCCTGAAGTAAGACAAAAAAACAGTTTTCAATATTATCTTTACCTTGTTTACCTTAAGGTAGTAATAGCAAAAAAGTGGCCTCCCTTTTGACATGAGGAAGTTCCATGCCTTGAAAATAAATACTGACCTTAAGGTACACATTTATTTTACTGGTATTTTAGTAGTCAGTATTTTTTACCTGTTTTAACAATACAGCTTACAACTTACTTTGAATTGCAAGATTCTTTGCTTAATAGAATGGTAGCAACAGACTATAGTGGGGTTCCTGGAAACGTTTTAAATCGGAAATATGGGATGCATTTTATGGCAATGTATGAAACGTGGAATGGACAGAGTAACAGGATAGCTAAGAGAACCTGTTTTAATCTTTCTATTCTACATACAGAGTCTGGGGCTCCAGGATTAGTTCCCAGTTATGTTTTACTTACATAAAGATAAGAATCAGTACAGCTGTTTACCAGTTATACTTAGGTTCTGTAAGCAATGTAGTGTCCTATTATAGTATGGGTCAAAACATAGGCTTCAAACAGCTTTTCAGTACAACTTGCAAGACCTTTCTCTGCGCAGCCTTTGCCCTGAAGCAGAGCAGAGCAATGCCTGTTGTCCCTTCTCATCCCGAGTACTCTCCAAACCTGGGAGCACTGCATGTGGCTTCAGCAAGGGGTACGAAATCCAGCACCTCACACCCAGTTTACTCATTTTCAAGGCCAGATTCCCAGTCCGTCAGGGTGGTTCTTGGTGTCTGCTCTTTCTCTCACACACGCTACCAAACAAACAGCACTTGGGTGAAGTGTTTTTGCTGGGAACAAGCATGTGACCGAGGAGAAGGCGCGATTGTTTCAGCCGCCTGGCTCCAGCCGGGGTTCAGCGTTTCCTGTGCTTGGTGCGTGTTCAAAGCCTGCACCCTGCCAGCTTTCAGAAGGCTTCACACACCGGGCTTCTCGGGGTTCTGCATTAGAAGTACTAGCTGCCAGCATTCCCCCTGTCCCCACCTTCTTAACACTGCAGACTGGCAGAACATCGAGCTGCCCTTATGCCACCAACACCCCGAGCTTTCAGCTGAATTTCAACCTTGCCTCAGTTCTTGTGCCTGGGTAAGGAGCCAGCTAGGCTCCCTTCTCCCGGAAGGAACCAGAGGCTTCTTCTGCCAAAAAGGACGACGTGAAGAAACAGCACACAGCGGCGGGGGCCGTGCCAAGCAGCCCAAGGGGCCCGCTCCCCGCCGGGCCGAGCACCGCCGTCTCCGAACGGAGGCCCCAGGCCGCCC
>VXAV01002681.1:118946-130005 GCA_013399715.1 Alectura lathami | reverse complement strand
GGGCGCGGCGGGAAATGGCGGCCGGGCGGGGGGGACCCCTTCGGCCCGCGGTGCGGGCAGCAGAGCGGTGCGGGGCGAAGCCGGGTTTGTCTTCAGAGGCGTGCTGCGGGTCGGTCGGGGGCGAACGCAGGACGCGTCGTTGTTGCTTAAAATTCAGTTCAACGGTACGTCGCACCGGGCGGCTAGAATGCTGATGCAGGCAATGCGTGAGGCACCGAGAGGTTTTTAGCGGATTCTTACCCTACTTAAGTAGAAATATCTAGAGCATTAATGAAAAAGGCAGTTAAGAGTGATTATAAGCCTTCCTGAAAATTTTTCTGCGATCTAGATGTTGAGTCCTGCAATTCAACGTGGCACGTAGAACAGTGCTGTAGTGCATCAGGCCCTGTGTCATTTGCTTTTTTTTTCCTGGGTCCTTGAATTTGCCATGTAAAGTTATCTCGTGAAATCAGCCCCTACGCGTGGCCTGGTCTCCCCCGAGCATGCCTCGAACCAGTGACTTGCCCATGGCTGATTGTGGGGACAGGTGGCTGATGGCCCCTGCTAGCCCAGGAGTCCTTTAGCTGTTTCTGCCCCGTTAACCTGTTCCGTAGGTCTCTGGGTTGTGCGGAGCCTCCTGTTGGAGAGGCGGAGATACAATGGTGGCAGGCTTTTCTTTTTGGATATTGCACTGAAGTACAGAAAACACTGTACCTCCAAAGGCAATTTTCTGAGCATTGATGTTAAAGGGAAGAACAGAGCATTGGTTTGGGATTAGACTGGGTTGTTTGTAGTCAGAATGCACCTCACATCTTGTGCTGAAACATGAGCAGCTGGCTGTGTTCTGGCCAGCTGTGCTGGCTGCGGGGTGAGCCAACAATCTTCCTGTCCCTGGACATCCTGTGCCAACACAGGTTACTGGCACCGTGCCGTAGTGCTGCCTGTAGGCTGCTCTCTGAGGCACCACAGAGCAGCTCACACTTCTCTGACTCGTAGCAGCCTTGGACTCTTGCTTTGCTTGTGACTTGCTGTGCTGAAATCAGTTTGTAATGGTCTCAGCTGTGAGGAAGCAGTAGTTTAAAGCAGTGCCCACAGGCAGTAAGGTGGGATCGGAGTAAGTAGTTGCAGCTGTTTATAATGGTTCTGGGCTGGCTTCATCTTTTCCACTTGCACGTGGCTGCCTTGGTGCCTGTGTCAGCGCACATAGCGTGCCTGAGGAGCTGGCTGCTGCCCTCACATGACACGGGACCCATCCTGGCCAGAGGCTGCACCACGGGCTGTCAGGGCAGCCTGAGTCCCTGCACAGAGTGAGCCAGAGCCTGTCCTTGGCCGTGTGAGCAGCAGCAGGGAATCGTGCTGGGTGAGTGGTGACAGGAGGCACTGTGGGTAAAGAACTGCAGATAGCTGATTAAATGCTGTGTTAGGAGCAGGACAAACCTTCACTATACCTAAAGGTTTTTTCTTGGTCTTGTTGAAACCGCTGATTGCACGCCAATCCATGTGAACATGTTCTGTTAAATATCAGAGAAGTCCCTTGGTTTGCTAGAGGCCCCATGGCGGCCTACAGCTCCCTCACAGGGGAGCAGAGGGGCAGGCGCTGATCTCTGCTCTCTGGGGACAGCGACAGCACCCGAGAGAAGGGCATGGAGCTGTGTCAGGGGAGGGTCAGGCTGGGGGTTAGGAAAAGGTTCTGTGGCAGAAGGTGGTGGGCATGGAACAGGCTCCCCAGGGCAGTGGGCACGGCCACAAGCTGCCGGAGCTCAAGGAGCGTTTGGACGCTGCTCTCAGACACAGGGCTTGGGTTTGGGTGGTGCTGTGTGGGAACAGGGGTTGGGCTCCATGTTTGCTGTAGATCCCTTCCAACTCGGGATATTCTGTGATTTTGAGTTTTCTCTTTTTTTTTTCTCCTTTTGTTAAAGTCTTGTTTCTCTCATTGCTGATCTTTTGGAGGCTTGCTCTGACCTGATGCAGTGTGACACTAACTGGAGTTCTGATGTGCTAATTTCTGTAAATGCTTATGCAAAGTCAAAAGGAGAAAGGCATTATTTTTGTTGTTTGGCATTTTTCTAGTCTCCTATTCCTGCTTGTTGGTGTTCCAGAAGTTATACTACGTCTGGATCCACAATTCAGATGGGATAGAACAAACTGGATTTTAAGATAATTGAAAACATAGGGTTTAGTTTTAACTTAAGCAATTGCTTAAGTTAAAGTGCATTTAACTTCAATCTAAAATTTAACGTGGCATTTAAGGTTTAAAGAGACAACAGAAAGCATGTCATTCTGGCAGGGTGTTGCACAGAGAGAGGCTTTGGTTCGTTACAGTCATGCTATTAATGACCTCTCTCTGGAAGTCACTGTTCTTGGTTGCTGCATGTACTGCTGTTTTGTTTTTTTTTTTTTAATCTTCCAAAATAGCTACATCATAGATTTAAAAATAAAAATTAAAAAATCCAAAACTGTAAGGTTGCAGGCACAGTTATCCATAGAATATCTCAGTGTTTCTTCCAGCGGTTCATAGGCTTTACTGTGATGACTTTTGCTGTGTCTCTGGGTTTTTAGGTCGTGTGCTTGCTCCAGGCAAACATTTGTCTTTGTTCTCAGGTTTTTGTCAGTAAGTTTACTTGCTTTTGTGATGTTAGGGAAAGTTCAGAGTTGATTTTTTTTTTTTTTTTTTTGTGGCTTTCTTTTTTGCAAAAGTAGAAGTAAAAAAGTATAAAAAATGGCAACAAGGTTGATCAAAAATATGCAGTGGCTTTTGTATGAGTTTGTATCAAATTATGGTAGTTTGGTGAAGAGCACGCAAGTGTGTTGGTGCATCTTTATCCAGGGTGTAATTAAACTTTGGTGTTAGAGAATTTTTGCCAGGGCCAGAAGGCGGTTGGAGAAACTGTAACTGGTTATCGTGGATGCCTCCATAGGAAGAGCAAAGCTAATATTGCAGCTGCGAGCTTGTTTTTTGGGAGCAGGGGAGGAAGCCCGGCTGCGTGTTGCCTTGCTGCTGGTGCTGCCAGTGAGATGCAGGCTGAGGCAGGTCAGCAGCTTCTGGGTGCTGCTTCTCTTCACTGAACTGCAGCCGGCCCAGGCTGCCTTGGGCTGGCAGCAACACGCACCTCACCGTGCTGCCCCGGTGTCCCCAGGCACATCTCATCAGCTCCGCAGCTGTGTTGTTTCATGCGCTCTCAGCAAAAGCATTTGACTTTTCTGTCCCTTCTTCCCCTCTCCCCTAGAGCCACCCAGACTGAGAGATAAGAGGAATCAAGCAGCACCGTGTATTGATGGCACGAGGTGTGTGTCGTTCTGTGGTGGTTTTTAAGAGATGTCTGCGCTTGTGTACCTAACCCAGTCCTCTGCCACTCCTGGTGTCTCTGAGGCTGGTGCTGCCCTGAGAAGTTGCTGTTCGCAAAGGTTTTATAGAGAAACAGGGGAAAGGGGTCTGTCTGCGGGTGAACAGAGCAAGCTGGGTTCCTCCCCAGGCGCTGTGCAGTGACAGCATCACACCGTGGGCTGCGGCTGCCTTCTGCTGGGGTCGTGTCAGAGTAAGGGGCAGCTGCCCTCTTCCCATGAGGATCGTGGCTGGCTGTGCAGCTATGATGTAGAAACACAAAGTGGGTAATACAGCGTTTTGTTCCCCTGAAAAATGAGCTGGCAGTAAGCAGCTGCACTGCACTGGGAGGAGGAGACTGGGGGTGCTGGGGGCTCACGGGAGGCGATGAGGACACGCTGGGGGCAGCAAGGAGCACCAAGGGGGGGAGCAGCCTGGAGCATCGCACATGTGAGGAGCGGCTGGAGGCTGGGGGTGCTCACTCTGAGAAGGGAGAGCTCAGGAGGGATCCGGAGAGTGTGTAGAGCCCTGCTGGAGAGAGCACGTGTGGAAGGCTGAGCCACTTGCTCAGCGCTGGCTAGCGATGGGGCCACTGGTACAATGGAATCCCACATAAATGTAGAAGTTCTGCTGTGAGGCTGCTCAGCCACTGGCACAGGTTATTGAGAGAGGCTGTGGAGCTTTGTCTCTGGAGATGTTTAAAACCGACCTGGAGCTGAGCAGCCTGCTCTGGCTGACCCTGCGCCAAGCAGGGTTGGGGCAGGGGATCTCTGGAGGTACCGTCCAGCCCTCTGCTGCCGGTCCAGGGTTCTGACCACGGTGAAGTGCCTGGGCTGCTGCAGAGCACAGCTGCGGCCACCCCGAGGGCTGGAAAAGGCAGGCTTGCTGGAAGGACCCAGCAGGACTGCACCAAGCTGTCATGCCTCTCTTGCATTTCTTGCCTACCAAAGCAGTGACACGGATTCCAGACAGGTTTATGGGGCTATAAATTATGTATAATATTAACTGTGAATGCAGAACCTGGCAAGATGAATACCTACTTGTACATCTGAGGACTGAGCAGAAGGAAAAAGCACTGCTTGGCTTCTTGTTTTCAGCATGGGTCTGTTGCCTGGAAAGCAAAAGTGTGTCCTTGCTGTACTTCTGGCTCAGGGCACGGCTGTTTGTTTACCTAATTAATGACAGTTGGTTCCCATGGGTTTTGCAGACAACTGCTGACACAGTCACCTACCCTGTGCTGGGAGAAGCGATCTCAGTTGTCTGTCTGCAGGCAGTGTTCTGGCTGTGTGCATTGTGGACCGCCCGTAACATGCTGTGCTACCACAGCCCCGTACACAGCAAGCATCTCGCGTGAGCTGCATCTCCTGTGCTGTGACAGTTAAATGTAGGTGGAGGTAGTGGGGTTCATTAGGGTTCCAGTAATGTACCTTAGGCTATTGAGTGGGTTTTGTAGCTGTGTATACCAGGGGTGCCAAAAAAAAATGTGTACACATCGTAAGAGATGTTATCTATGTATTGCTTTTTGAAGTTGGATTGAATTACGATAGCAATGTAAAGTATGACGTTAATCCAATGAGTGCTGGCGTCACTGCGACAGGCAGAGCAGCCACGACAGTCACAGGAAAAGGAGGAAGCGCAGCAGTAGTTCACTGCAATCAGAAGTGTCTGGACGCTGATGGTAACCACTTCAAGCACCTCTTGTAATTGCAGAAGTCAAACATGACTTGCATTCATTTTTTGTTATCAGTACATATTGAGTATTACAATTTCAATAGTTTTTTCCATTCTTAAAATGTGTGTACATTTTTTGTCACCCCCTGTATATATTTATATAGATGTATGTTATAGATGCACATACATGTACAAATATGTATGTACTAGTATAAATACTGTACACCTGTGCTACCATACACACCTTTGTGTCCAGATGTGGAGTCCTCAGGACAGGAGGGACATGGACCTGTTGGGGTGTGTCCAGAGGAGGGCCACAAAAATGATCCAAGGAGTGGAACACCTGCCCTGTGAGGACTGGCTGAGAGAGCTGGGTCTGTTCAGCCTGGAGAAGAGAAGGCTCCAGGGAGACCTGATAGCAGCCTTTCAATATCTAAAAGGGGGCTACAAGAAAGAAGGGGACAGACTCTTTAGCAGGGCCTGTTGTGACAGGACTGGGGGAAATGGTTTCAAACTGAGAGAGGGGAGACTTAGGCTGGATATAAGGAAAAAGTTATTTACAGTAAGGGTGGTGAAGCACTGGCACAGGTTGCCCAGAGAGGTGGTGGATGCCCCATCCCTGGGGACCTTCAGGGTCAGGCTGGACAGGGCTCTGAGCAACCTGATCCAGCTGTGGGTGTCCCTGTGCGCTGCAGGGCAGTTGGACTGGATGGCCTTCAAAGGTCCCTTCCAACTCGGATGTTTCTATGAATCTACGATTCTATATACACCACCATCTGTTCTACTGTAGTGTATTTATCTCAGACACAGTGTTTGTATATATATCTAGAGAATGCATGTAAACTGTGGTGCTTTCATAGTTAAAATGTTGTGTGTATGTACATTATTTTTAATATACATGTATATTGATAATGGCGTTAGGTATTCACAAAAGAACTCGGCTGTGTCCTTCTTCCATGGCACAGGCTGGGTGGTGGTGTAGGAAGAAGACCCACGTGCAGTGCCTAGGCACTCCCACGCTTCCCAGGGCACCCATCAGGGGCTGCAGCGCTGGCAAGGCCTGCAGTGTGGTGACAGTCACTGCCCTGGGTTTCTTCCACCACCAGGCTGGTCCATAAGAGGTCATTTAGCTGTTCTCCCAGTC
Organism: Alectura lathami; assembly: GCA_013399715.1. Classification (NCBI taxonomy): domain Eukaryota; kingdom Metazoa; phylum Chordata; class Aves; order Galliformes; family Megapodiidae; genus Alectura; species Alectura lathami. Next base: position 123,889 of record VXAV01002681.1, on the reverse strand, counting down.
TGTGTTGTGTTGTCTTGTGGACAGATGTTTGTGCGCTGAGTTATGTAAATGAGCATGTTGTTTATTACAGGCAGGCTGCTTCCACCTCTCTGGAGGTGCTCTGAGAGCAGCCCCTTCTAGCTCCAGTCTAAGCTGCAGAGCTCTATCTCTGTAACAACAAACAGTTTTTTTTATTTACATTTTTTGCCTAGTATGTATCCTTCTAACCTTATCTTCATGACTGGTTGCACCAAAAGGTATTTCCTTTCAGCAAAGGATAGGAAAGCATCCTGTAAGGTGTAACGTCCTAAATACAGCAATGAACCACAGGGTTCCTTTTGATATTCTTTCTTCCTGTGTTGTTGTGGTTTGTTTTTTTGTTGTTGTTGTTGAGCTGCATCAGTGCCCTGCGACCATGCAGTTGTTGCCAGGTGCAGAGGTTTGTGGTGCGTCAGACCCTTGACTACTTGGGGTGCCGAATGCAGCGGCTGTGGCTCGGGATGGTGCCTGTTGCAGCGCTGGGGGCTGTGGCTGCCAGCCTGCGGGTGTGAGATAGCGTTATCTGCCCCCTGCCGGGGGGGAGCACGGGGCGGTACAGCAGTACTGAGGGTGACAGTGTTTGGTGAAGTCTGCAACTCAGCTTGCTCCTCTGGCGTACCAGTGAGCCCAGCTACAGCTCTGTCAGGTAATGATGCTAAGAAATCACCATCACCAAACAAAGTTTAATTTATAAAAATTTATTTCACACTTCTATACAAATATCCACAGGTAATTTCTAATCATGGAATGATGAAGCTTTGCTAGCTGGTATAAAAAAATGTTTGAAATAACAGTACACCAGTGTCTCGACTTACTTTCAATAATCTTCAGTTTAGCACTGCAAAGACATTCATGTTCTTAGGGAAGGGTCACAGTCTGCTTCTAAATCAAAGGCCAGAGTAGTCATTGTCAAGCTTCTTAGCACCTGATTAGCCTGGCTTCTGCTGCTGCTGAGCCTTTCAGTAAATAAGCTGTTTTCTTAAAAGCTCAGAAATTGAGTAACAGCTAAATACATTCATCAGCATTCATAAAACCAGGGTCACATACTGAGATTATTCAGTGGGAGGAGGAAGAGTCTACTAAATTAATGCCTTTTCTGTAAGGGTAACGTTTTAGGTGACCATACCTTCTAAAAAGGTTTGTTCAAAGTTAGTGGTGAAAATAAGACACCTGACAAGTGGCCTCTCAGCAGGTTGTTATCCTATGAGAGCAAAAAGTACAGATAGGTTTTTGCATAGTTCAAATTACTGGCAATTAATGCGCATACTTTTGGAGCAGAATTTTGTTTTACATGGAAAAAACTGCAAACTAATCTTCATTCTTAGACAGTACCATTGCTTTAGAACATGGGTAAAAAAAGCAAACTCTTTAAATACTTTTAGCAATTATGTTGCATTAATTAGGTTACTGATAAGCACAACATTGCGGCTCTACTCTTACCAACATTCGGTATTCAGGAGGATTCAGTAGTCTCAAAGTGGATCAGCTCAGATCCTCATAGATAAGTTAGGCGTTTACAGCCTTGTCAAGTGCTTCATAACAGTTGTAGTAGTCAACACCTTTTACCAAACAGGAAATCCTTATGAAGCTGGAAAGTTGTTTCTAGAGAATCTCTCACTCCTTCCAGTAAGTATAAAACTGTGTCTAAAAAAATCTACTTGTGCTTGGTGTCCAAACTGTTAAAGAGTCTGAAGTAATATACAAGTCATATTACAAGGTCTGACCATTCCTATTAGATAAAAGAGCCCACCAACATCACTGGAATAAATATTTACATTTTTAGAAAGCATTGGCACCTTCAGTGATTTATTGAAAGGCAGTGAAAGCCTCAGGTCTCATCTTCTGAAGTTCATAAACACAGTGGTTTGGAAGTTCAGTTAAGTCTTTGGCCTAACCGTTAGTCAAAGACAACAATTTATAACAAAAATAAATACAAAAACGACTAAAATATATACAAAAAGTACACCTAATATTCAAGCCTCTTTTTAAAAAACAACAACAACAAAAACCCCAACCTGTGTATATTTGTTGTGAGCAAGATTTACACAATCTGATCTTAAAAATAGAGCAACATGACCTATTGCACGTACAACTTAAGATGGTGCTTTTTGTGAAGCCCTAGCTACTGCAGCAGGCAAAGCTTATGACTAAAATAGATTTGCAGGTCTTGAGATTACACTTGAGCAAACTAGGTTAAGGCCACAGTGTGTTTATAAACGGCAGCATGGAGGGAAGGGTGGAGAACCTGTGTTGGCCCGAATCACGCATTAGGATCACAGGAAAAGCTCTGCCGTAATGGGTTTGTGTATTTTGCAGAGAAGAGCTCAGATCAACACAGTGTCTTCTAAAGTCTGAGTTACATTGAAGGGGAAAAGAGGCAGTGTGGAAATTAAATAATGCAGTGATGTCTGATGAAGCAATTTTAACTGTGCAAACAAAAGCCCCAATATAAGTAGTAATATCTACAATCAAACAGCGGAGACGTCCGTAGTGTTCATAGGCCTAACTCCGTGAGTTACCATTAACGAAAGCTATCTGAACTTTCTGGAGGAAAAGAACTTTTCCCTAAGAATAACTTTCGTTCTCATTCCATTTTGTGAACCACTGTTTTGTCTCAAGATCTTTGCATTTCTCATCTTTGATCTCTCGCTCTTCTTTTCGAATTCTCACAGCGTGATATCGGGGGACACTGTCATCGTACCTGGAACGCTGGAAGAACCCACACTGGGGCCAAGAAGAGAAAGAAGAGTTGAGGTTTAAGTTGCTGTGAAAGTACTGCAGTTACAGAGGCAATAAATTCTTCATACAGGTAAGAAAATTGTACACAAGAAGATGTAGGCCCAAAATGCACCAAATGCGTCTTCCTATAAAGCTGTTCAGTCAGACACAGATCTTAACGCTGAACAGGTGTACACACAGTTCAGGAGAGCTTGCTTCTCCTGAATCAAAAGGTAGGTGTGTGCTCCAGCATCTTCCTGCGCAGTGACATCATTTACCATTAAACCTACAGAGGGATTTCCAGGGCCTTCAGGAAAAGTTACACTGGGGCCTTCTTTTCAGAGCACCATCACCACTGTGGTCACCTTCACTAACTGCAGGTACACAGCATTAGAACACAAATCCTGTTGAATTTGCCACAGGGGCAGCACAGGTCTCCCTAGGTGAAATACAGTAACCTTGATTTGTGCCCTGCACATTTTCTTTTTATTCAAAACCATGGTAAAACCTGATTTTTTTTAAACTATTTAAGAATGAACTGAAATGAATTTTCAAAATAAAATAGAGTTCTGGCCCCAATGGTACAAAGATGATGACTGGTAGACACTCAACATGTTTATGGGCTGAAGTCAAGATTAAAGGTAAGAGGCATTGTTATTAGATACCACTAGCCAAAAAGTGGTAGGCTTTTGGGGTTTTTTTGGTTGTTTTAAAAAAACTATTGAAATTTAAATGGACCTGTTTTAAAAATATATATATTTGTACCCATCCCTTAGTGATGATTTCATCACCTATAGTTTTGAAAGATTTTAATTAAGAATTCTTCCCCAGCCCCTCTCAAAGCATCTCTAATTAATATCCTGTACATGCAGGTATTAAGTTGAGTAAAGGTTGCTAGAAGCGTAAGTTGTCATGCATCCTAGAAGCTTCAGCAGAGAAGTTTCTTCCCAGAAAAGTACATTCAAGAATTGGAGGAAAAAAGGTGTTTGGACAGCAATTACCTTTGTTTTATGAAAACCCCTTTATGAGCAACATGTATTTTAAAGCATGCAGTAATGGTTAATAAAGCAAGTTTATCTTCCACGTAGCTTTAGCTTTAAATATTAACTCTGCAGTCTTGATTACCACCTGTAAAGCTTGAGAACTAACTTGCACTGTTAAAATACCAGTTAAAAAAAAAGACTGAAAACCATTGCAACAGATCAAGATGTTTTCTGGAGAAACGGAAGCTTTTTAGACCAAGGTGTAAACACCTGTGCTTATGTACACCAAAAGCTGAACATCTATTAATAGAACGAGCAAGCAAGTACTGACAGTCTGAAATCCAAAAGTTAATGGAACATGTGCAGCAAAAGCTTCATCGTTAGCCACCGCAACCACAGCATGTGCCACCACAGCTAAAAATTAAAAATATCATCAATTACCAATTACAGAAGTAGATCAATACTACGCATCAGAAGTAAGCCTCTCTTTATCAGATGGCTGAGCATGGATCTCAGCCTTGTGATATGTGGCATCGTAATGATCTTTCTTATTTCTCTTGAAGAAACCACACTACAAGGAAGCAAGGTATTTAGTCAATTTTTGTGGACTGGAAGAAGTCAAACCTATTAGAACTGACTTGAACTGAACTGTCTCTTTCCATAATGCCTTCACAGGGTTGTTGCCTGAAAAGAACAAGAAACCTCAGCTGTTTCTAGATCTCAGAACTTGTGGGACTAACTTAATCTGTAAAACAGCAGAATAACCTGGGGTTAAGAACTAGTACTTCAGAGTCTGATAAATTTTCAATGCATTGCTTTTTGAGGAAAAGCTACTATAAACTATGTCTACAGCAACTAAAGCCATCTGTGAAGAACAGCAGGACGTCTGTACAGAAACCAGTTTATGGACGAGTGCCCAGGGTAGGTGCTTTGACCTGTACAACACAAGCATTTGTCCTATACCCAGCCATGCAATTGTCTGTGAAGAACCACATTTGTCCTTCAGAAGATGGCTTGCTGTTTGTCATCAGGAGAAGGATCTCACAGTGTGCGTGGCAGTGCATTTTCTGGTGCAGTAGAAGACTAACAGTTATAACCTAACAGCCCAGAGTATTAACGAGAGCACATTAGGAAGGTTTGCAGCAGAGGCTGTGCATTTTTATTTTGTTCTTCTCAAACAAAGTATCCTATAAGAAATCATCTGCAACAAACAGCAGGACCTCA
>VXAV01002681.1:83822-118896 GCA_013399715.1 Alectura lathami | reverse complement strand
AAAGAAAGTGGCAGGATATTCCTCTTCACCCATTCTTTCTTAATAAGCTTCTCCTCTCCCCTAGCAACATGTACTGCCTATGCCAGTAAACAGCCAGAATGTCTCCCCTGTTGTACCTGGAACCACAGTTTGTCGTAGAAATGCCAAAAGACAGCTACAAAAATGAGGTTTTTTTTCTTTTGCAAGTTCTTATTTTTAGTTTTAAATACTTATTTACTGCTTTAGCATTTCTAAGATAAGCCCATACTAAAGGAAGTGAACACAATACACTTGGCTATGTGCTATTTTTGTACCTTTTGGTTATCTTCATCTACTCGGAGCTTAACAGTATTTCTAATGCTGCAAGGACAAAACCCTGCTAAAACATCTGAAGATAGTTCACAAAGTTTTACACCTGGCTGCAGAAGCCCCAGATACCCATTCATATCAAAGTAACTACAGTCTCTGGCTGTTGTTCTGAAGCTTTGCCCAAACCTCAAAACACTTCCTTTTCAGGATCTGGAAACAGAAACATTTCCTATCAACTATTGCAACAAGTCATCTTTGCCATTTTGCTGTGTTTCGAGTCCCACATGCAAAGCAAAATACTTCGTAATTTGCCTAGTTAGCTCGCTATCTCAACACTTGTATAGCAGGAAATGTGACATCACTGGGTAAGTAACAGCTTACCTTCCATAACAAGAACACCAGCAGTGCAAGCATCAGTATTCCAGCAAAAATAGCCACCGCGATGATCCACCAAGGCACTCCCGTATAAAGAGCGACTGGTTTTGCAGGAAAGACGGTAACACGCACCTGAAGGGAAGAAAGTACGTAAGGATGGAGATAGCATTTCAAAAGCATCCATGTTTAACCTAAAGCTGTAATTTATAGTCTTATCTTTTCTGACAAGAAGTCTTCACTCATCTACAAAATGTTTTTGGAAAAAGTGTTTCTATTGGTATCTCAATTTTGCCAACCTAACCAAACGTGGAAAGGATCATTAGTTCAAAATTCAATTAAAGAAAACTAATCCATTAGCTACTTTTACTTTTTATTTTTTCCATTCTTTGAGGTAAGCTGGAAACATAACAAACATAATTTGTGGCTAGCATTAAATGTTGAACCTACCTGAGCAACTTCATTTGTGAGTTTAACATTCTTAGCTGCAGCAGGAACACTGATGGAGGCTCTAACAAGAATATCTAGGTAGTTCATTTTGGAGTACTCCTGTTCCAAAATAAAATATGGTTATTAGGCATGTAACAGGAAAGAACTCTTATCTTTCAGAAATGGCAAGAGGACTTACTTCTAGGAAAGTACTGTTCCATAGTCTGGAACGCAGCAGAATAGATGCCTTGCTGTCAAAACCCTTCAGAGGACACTTTATGTCCACACACCGTGCATTCACCTTGCAGTCCTGCAGTTAGAAATTGCTACATGTAAATAAAAACATCTTCACAGTTGTTTAAAGCCTCTCCTTCTCCCCCAGGATTTAAAATTGGATTACATGCATCACATTTATGCACAGGAACCAACATCTCTTTGTATCAACAGCAGTGGGAAAATATGACGAGGATTACCTGTTGAACATAGGTAACTCTGGAGAAATTCCTTCCTTGTTCCCTCTCAGCAGTAGGTAATATAAATGAACAAGTTCTACAAGCATCAATACCTGGGCTTATGATTTGCTTCTACCTAGGCAGTGCCTTCTTTCACCCTGCCAAACTCCAAAAGCCCCGTTAGGAGTGGAGGGGGAAGCATCCAACAGGACTGTAGCAGATGCAGTACACTTACCAAGGTCTTGTATTTTCTTTCTGAGAATAAAGAAAATGCCTTGCTGTCTGTAATCTGCTTCTCTGCAACCTCACGCTTTCTCCTTGAGTTATGAGATTCCTTTGAAATATAATAAAAAACAGTTTTAGGTTTTCATGAGTATGTCTTATTTCCCCATACAAGCACAAAAACAATTTTTGTTCCAAGATCAGCACGAGTGACATCATCATTGCATGTTCCTATTTACCAACATTCATTGCTAACAGCAGAATCACAAAAATTTGTGATTAACTAGTAAAAGGCCAACTGCTGTCTCTCTTTTGACATGCCAACGTGGTTTTAGATATAAAAAGCTTTTAATGCTGTTTCCATTTTTGTTGTACATACGTGGTATTAATGTTAACCAAACTAACAGAGTACAGGTGATATGGTCAGCAGATTTCTTTTTTGAACTGTGTGCTAAATCACTGACTAAAAGTTCACTAACTTAACATAGTGAGCAACTGCCAAGAATGGGTTTATGAATATGTGGCTTTAATAGCAGAGATTACAACTTAATCACCTTGGGATTGTATGAAAAACAATGAGAACAAGGGCTCAGGTTTTAGAACAAAAAAAGTCTTTCTAAGCAGACATAATGAAGGACTATGAAATTCTTGAGAAATTGCTTTTAGCGTATTTCTTGCAAACACATAAACCTAAATGCAAGATCTTTTTCTTTCTAAAAAGTACATGGACTTCCTTCAGGCTGGAGCAATGTTTACTGTGTGTTTCTTTTCCATATAAGAAGATAAACATTTCAGCAATGTTGATGAAACGCAGGTTAAAGCTGATTTCATCCTGCCAGAGCATATGAAAACAGTGCCACTGCAGACATAGTCACCATGAGGTAGCATGTGATCTGCAGCTCACCTCATTAGCTGTTAAGAGATCTCGTAACAAGCTTAACCCTTAACACGTCTATGTATTGTGTTTCTGACTTTCTTGAGTCAAAAAATTCCTTCTGGAGGCAAGCTCTTACACCCTGTTGTCACGTGCTGTAATGTTGTACTACCTGGTGAACAGGAGAAGACAGGTCAACCTACCGCAACACGCAAAGAGTTGATTTCGTTCTGGGGCTGACAGGAGACTTTTTCCAAGCCTTTGGAATCTATTTTCATCAAATACAGCAGCCATTTGCCATTACTAATTTCTTTTGGCCACTGGATGTCCAGGGAAGCTGTACCAAATGTTTTCAGTGGCCTGCCCAAGTTAGTTACCTGTAAAAATAAACACTCTAAGTTGTGAAATCTGTCCTAAACTTGCTTTTTGAAGATCAGTGTTATTCACCAAGGGTCATGCAGTCAACAGGAAATCAGCCATTAAAAGACATTGGAAACAGCATAAAGACAAGCTGTATAGGAAAACTAGCACACTTGGGTAGCAACTAAGTATCAAGCTTGAAGGTGGTAAGATTGAAAATCCCTAACATTAAAAGCTGTTGATTTTTATAAGCCTGTCTTCAGGTGAAACAGCAGCCAGCACTCAGAGTGAACAAATTGTTCGTATACGTAACTGAGGCAAGATGCAAGTTGATGAGGAACTTTTGACACAGAAAGATAACCAACTCTTGCTCCAGTAGTTTGGAAATTGTTTCCCAAGTGCTTTCTTAGTGTTATTGCTGATGACAAGTTCTGAAATGTGTTTTCTAACTGCTTCCACATCAATACAGTGGTTAAGTACCCAGGTAGAGAAGGAAATTAAGGATTTGACTGAGGTGGATTTCAAGAGAATAACCCCAACAAACTATTCATAAATTCCTGGGGCTTGCATTAATGAAATAGCAATTTTCTTGCTGACACACATAGGTGTCACAGCACCAGACTCCTTTCTATTCACCTTTGCCTTAATTTATTAATTAGGCAGAAGACCAAGAGGGTGAACTAAACCCACGTGTTCAAAACGGCTTCTGCAGCACCTCCTTGTGCAAGTTCAATCCTGCATGCAGCACCCACACGGTTTTGCTGTCTGTGTACTTCAGCCAGCAGCTGATCATGCTGCAGTCAGCATTCTGGGTTTAAAGTTTGTTCCCCACCTACACACAGTCCGTGCTGTACAGCTGAATGTGCATAAACCACTCTACAGAAAAGGCGTACAGTCAGCCTCAGGCCACTTCCTCCCTGAACCTATGATCACAGAACTTCAGGCCTAAAGGAGCTCCAGTTCACAGTCAGACTGTATGTTCGGAACAGGAAGGCAGGATTTTGGGACAAGAAAATCCAGGTTTAAATCCAGCAACTTTTTCAAGTATTAAAGCACATAAAAGAAGAAGCTGTTCTTTCGATTACAAGCAGCTGTCGGCATTTATCTAAATTACTCACTCTGAATTCATACTCTATGAGGTTTCCAATATTATCTTCAGATTTCATAGCACTCTCACCAACGATGTTACCTCCAAAATACACCTGAGAAGGCTTAGCCACTCTGTTCAGGTGGGGATGGAGAGAGGAGAATAATCACATTTTAATGAAGTCTGCAGCAGAGGTGCTGTCCCCCCAAGCCTGCCCCCCATCTGTCCTGCCATCAACACTTACCCCGTGAGCGATAAAAGCAATTCAAGAACCACTCTAGCACTAGCTGTAATTGTAGTCGAATTAACTTGAGTGCTTGTTCTACAATGAAAAGGAAACAACGCCGTTGATTTTACAAATTTGGCAGTTTTCAGTTTACTATTAAATTGCTTTTATGAATCAAACCAATTAATCCACAATGTCTTCAGCCATATGTGAAAACATAGTGCGCAGACAACTTACGTCTCCAACTTCAGACTGATGTCCAAGTCTGTCGTATCAACGTTAACTTTAGTGGTACTTAAGATCAGATAAAAGGTTACCTAGACAAGAAAGAATGTCCATGAAACATGTGAGCACTGTATAAAAGATATTAATGCATGCGTATTACAGCAACGCACCATTGAATTCCACAGTTCAAGAGACAGAGCCAAATCAGATTTTCAGTTGTGACACAGAAACTTCGGAAGATTGCACTCAGGAATCGTATTTCATAACTTGAGTAAACTAGGTGTCACTTACATTGGAGTTTCTCTTGAAAGGATTTCCAAGTTCACACTCTGCTTGAGAACCATTCTGGTTAGCACCACATGTTAGCTGTTTTTCCTGAATAAACAGAGTACATTTATAATTAAATGTGTGCTGAAAATATTTCAGTTTGAGTATCCTCTCTCTTAAAAACCACTCACAGGATATCCCCTCATCTCCCTGAACGCAGAATAGGTCAGACTATCTGGAAAAGCTGCGATTAGTTTAGCTTCATATGCATCTTCACCGTCTTTTTGTGGATTTTTCACATCAGATGGATTATTTGTCACTGTTATTTCCAGGGCAATATCTTTCTGATCTTTCAGAACAAGCACCGGCATGCCGTTTTCACTGCAGAAACAACACACAGAGCTGTGCATTAGGAAGACAAACGTGTTTCAAAGCCTTTCCTGACTTTGGCTCACCCGACCGTAATTCTATTAATGAAGAATTATTCTAAGAGCAATAACACAAGGATGGTGGCACACACTGCTAAAGGCTGACAGTTCACAGTAAGTCAACGTCCTTCCTTTTGCGTTCTCTCTTTATGCCTCCTTTCTGGTGTCATTGTCCCTCCGAGGAGGAAGGATGCAGTGGGGTGATGGCTGGGTGTTACGGTGTAACGATTTCTCTGTTTACTTCTCTGAAACCGCTTGTCTTAGGCTACCAGGCTGTAGTACACCACGTTGTCATACTCACAAAGAAATGTCACCTCAGAAATAGTTAATAGTACCACACAATAAACTACTGCAAGCTGTTTATCATTTCTCCACCGGTTAGAAACCTTATTCTAAATCTTAGACTAAATCTGCATGGCTGCAGCTGGTTTATGTCCATTTGACTCTGTACCACCACTCTCCTCCTACAGCTCAGCCCCACTCCCCCATGTTTGTCACCCTGACAGGTTTAACTGTCCAGGGCTTCATTCGCCAGACCAGCAGAACAAAGCTGTTCTATCTCCCAGCATTGTCTGAGAAGTTTTTAGTTGTTGGTTGTTGTTTTTTTGCCCCCAGTACTTATCAATAATTTGAATTTTAGCAGTCAAGGCTTACATTGGCAAATAGGTAAACCTGTCTTCATTTCCTTCTCTACTGCAAAACCGGTACTGCAGCTTCAGATTGCTGTGACATTCGTTGTCTTCTCCACATCCTTCTTTTAAGAACTCCACCTAGATAAAACCAAAGCACTTTTACTACATGCCACACGATACTAACTTCAAACAAGACTTCTGATGTGCAGTGCATAAAGCATCTACAGGGAACTTAAGAACGTTCCTAGATAAGTAAGACTTCAATGTGACTCCTTGCCTGTCAAGAGTGGTTGTTTTTTTAGGGCCAGAGCTGGTAATTTAAAACTGTGACTAAAAGGCAAAGGTATATAAAACTCAGTGCTTTACCTTTCCAAGAGAGAGGCACACTAAGGAGGAAAAACATCCTTAAGGAAAATTTTTTGGTGAGCACTGAGGACACACCCGAGGTATGTCACTGATGCAGAGCACATGGAAAACTGGTTGGCACCTTGTTCTGCGATGTGGGATAAGCGTGCACAGCAGATGACAGAGTCCCATTGTTATTCAAAAGTATGTTTCCTCCTAAACTTGTTGGTGAACAAAACAAACACACACCTTACAGCTATACTGTGTTTCCTTATGTTACAAAAGGAAGGCAGGACTCAGTTCAGAACATTTTGTACCAGATTTGTAACAAAACGCAGACTATAAGCCTGTCCAGAGCCACAAATTTAGCTTTCTACAGGCTTAAGTTCTGTGACTTACCAAAATACAGATTTCTAGGAAAATATGCCGTTAAAGGCTTACTTTTGTGATCTTTGTTTCGGATTCGTTTGAATTTAGTATTGGCGTAAGGTCCGGAAGAGCTCTCTCTCTTTTTGTGGATGCAGAGTCAGACTCCAGGCCGGCAATTTTGACGCTGACTGCTATAGGAATTGGGCGTAGCTTATCTTTAATTTTTTCCTGTTAAAAGATTTTAAATGGCCTAGTTAGCACACAGTGCAGAGAAACACCAACTCCAAGACCAGCTTTTGATACACATCCTATAAGGAGAAAAAAAAGCAACATCTCCTCTGTTACATTTTGCAGTATTAAAACTATTCACTATTGAGAAACCCATCGTTTTCTAGAAATATGCATGAACACGAGGAATCCTAGCCCTACTCTGTATTTTTTTCTGGCTTCCTGATCTGATGATTTCTCTCAGCTTTAAGAATTACTGGGAGGAACAAAAGGTAACTGGGGCGAAAAAAACACACTGCAACAATAAAGTAGCACACTTTCCTACTGTTGCTTAGGTCCAGGGTCTTTAATTTGCTGTGGTCCAAAGCAGCACTGGAGGCTGGTTACTCCTGAGCCACAGGCAGAGTATGTATTCAGATTTGGAGCGGCGTCGCCGTTAGGGGCCACTATAGCAGCAAAGCCAGAGAGCGCGCACCAAGCTTGCTCGGTGTGCCCATTCACCCCATCTAAAACCCGTGGCTTGAAATCCTTTTCCCAGCCGGTCACACCGTTAAATTCTACAACAACTACTGCTGTGTTTCCCAACAGCTCTCAGTTTTGGCATTTGTTCACTTTCTATTGTTCTAAATTAGCTCTGCTCTATTGAGCTGCAGAGCACACTGCATTGGCTACAACTTTGATTCATGCTTATAAGAAAGGCAGCGGGAGGAAGCAACACGTGTGCAGGGAATAGCGAAGTACTATTGAGCATGGGCTTTCTGGTTTTGAAGCCTTATATTGCACGGGTGTCAAGTTGCATACAAAGGTACCACGAGACTCAAAGAGCAGCACTGCTTTGTTTTAAATGACATGAAAATTAAATACTCTGCCTTACCTGCAGCACAAGCTTGGCTGTCACGCACCGTTTTGAGTTCTGCCCCATCAGGGTGGTACTTGCAGTGAACTGATCCGACAGGTGGTCTTTAAACCTTACCCTAGATGGCAGGCCTAACTGCCTCCTCTCATTTTCCGCTTCAAATGTATAGTTGATCTCTACATGGAGAAATAAAAGTAGTCTGCTATAAAGAAGAGCCCTTGCCATATTAAAAAACTTCTCCAGGTATGATTTCAGAACAACATTCTAGAAGACTGTTTCACCCCCTGCTAGGTTTTACAAATGTTGTCACCTACAGAACTTTCTCCATCTGCCTGTTTTGTCCCTCTCTGGCTGAGGGCCAGATGCCCTGTGTCGGGCACGTGTCTAAAGGAAACTTCCGAACAAAGCTGCCTCCTAGTCAGTAAATCCCTGCTGCCTTACCGATATTCAGAGCTGGCTGGAGCAGCTGTAATTGCTGCTGTGAAGCCAGTAGAGAGCTGAGATAAGAAACTTTGTAAATACTCTGACATGATTCCTTCATTTCTGCCTTGTCCCAGGCAGCACCTGAGCCCAGCAGCCAGCAGGGCTGTGAGGTCAAGGTGCATCGCTCACCTAACACTGCAGGCAGTAGTCTCCAACTTTCTAGCCACACCTGCTGAGGCAGGGAACGCCATGGTCTGACAGAGCTGAACGCTGTGCACCTTTTAATCATCCCTGTGCTCACCAAGCTAATTTGCCAGGCCTCAGAAACTGATGCTTTATGTTTCTAACTGTATTTATGATGCAGCATGCCAACCTCCTATTAACACAGAGATTATTTCGGTTGCTGATTTCCACAAAGCTGTATGCACATATACAGAACACTTTTTGTAGTGAAGTCTCCAATGAGAAATAATGCTTACTAACAATATATAAAGTGGGCTTTGAAATGATCTTCTAAAGCAGCAGTGGCCTGGAAAGGCAAAGTGGTTTTGGCCTGTATGGCAGCCATTTGCTCACTGGGAGTTATGTGACCTAGAAAGCTTCAGGTTCTTTTACCCACAGAACTTCCTAATGCAACAGAATTTCTTGACCCTATGTGCTACTCCAAGTGCAGATATTGCGATAACCAATTGTCCTTAGCTAAGTCACATTTTAAACCTGACATGGTTTGAGGTGAGTCACTACAATTTCAGTACCATTCTTCCACGATACTATCTAAATTTAAAAACATATATATGTGACAAAGATTAGAAGTATTTATCTTCAAAACTTACTTATTCTTGGATTTAAATTGCGGGGGTTTGCAGTGTATTGAAAACATGCTTTCACATCCATCCTGTAAGAAGCACCAAGAAATTAAAATTAACTTCAGTAAGACATGGTCCAACGGACTGAAAAGTTTTAATAGTCCACTGAATGATGTTATCAGCCTTATGGCTGGTTTTCATGCTAGAACGATCATTTGCTGCTTACTAAACTGAATTACAAAGCAAGGAAAAAACATTTAATGAGCAGTTAGAAGAAATATTTTCTGGCATTAGCTTTTACACCTCTGCTGATGAGAAAGCTGTTCAAGGTAAGATACCTTAACGCTAAGATATGTAAACGTTAAAAGTCGCACGTGACAAAGAGACATTCGTTTTTAGAAATGGGCATTGTGAACAGAATATATTCCACACGATGTCTTCAGCACTGGGCCCAACAAATTCAGAAAGTCAGAATGACCACGTGTGGATACGTTCGCTTAACCTGCGTGGCTGTGATATCCCCTCACCGTAACGCAGTCACTGACTGAACACACTGCGACAAGACAAAGCTCAATACACCAAGGCTTCTGATAAAATAATAATTTTGAAATTACCATATTTCACTGGGGTCCTCAGAGTTCTTTTTTTTTAGGTCAAGTCTGTCAGGCTGTACTGTAATGCTTTTGGTAATGCTTATGACAGGCCGAGACCTTTATTTGAGGAAAAAAGAGAGAATGAAAAGAAGGGGGAAGAAAAGGAACAGTTTCAGTTAAGATCAATGAAATAATTTACATGAATCCAGATGCTCTCTATGCCTGCGCTGATTTGCAGCAAAGACTCCCCAAGAAACTTGGGTTTTGACTTTCATAATTCTAAGAAACAAAACAACTGGAAGGTAAGCTAAGCAAGTCATAAAAAATGACCATGACAGTGAGTAGTAAACGTCTGATGGGGGAGCAGGGTGCATTAATGCAGTGTTCTGGTTGTCACTTCATACACATCCATAAAACAGGAAATTCGAAGTGATGGTTCCCATACCAGTGGTAATTCAGCCCCTGTGAGCAACTGTAGGCATTAAAGTTCATTCAGATTAATGTCCACAACAGCGTTAATGTGGAGCCTGGATGGCTACGGGAAATGTTTTTATTTCCTGACTCCTCTGCATGTAGGCTGCAATCGTAATTCGCCCTTGCAACTTTTCCTTTCTTTTCCTTTTTGGAAGGGACAAGTAAAGGCAGCTGCTTACATTGGAGTCCGGAGAGCCCACCAAGCCACCTCACCCTCTTTATCAGACTTAACTGGGCCACCCCCTCACTGTTGGTCAGCGTAAAGGCTCAGTTCTCACTTAAACAAAAGTTTTTGTAATGCCCTTATGATTAAAGCCTCTTGTGACTAGGTAGAGCATTTGATCATCTAACCTATGCCCATTCCACCTACTTTATTCTCTTCCACAGGCAATATGAGTTGCTTTTGTTGGGCAAAGTTTCAGTGTATTTAAGGGCATTCCAGTTGTGTACACAGACACTATGCGCCTTAGAGACGGGATCATCAAAAGGTTGTAGGAAAGGTCGTTCTGCCTGGAAGGTGAGAGTTGTTTTCATCCCCAAATTAAGATAAGCAGTTTGGGAGTTTTGCTTTTCCCCTTTTGTGACCTGATAATAACCACCAAAGCCCTGAACTTCACACAGGATTCACTGCCCTGAGGAAAGAGGCAGTCGTCTCCCTGCTCACTAGCAGTGAATTCAGCTTCACGGCACATTAAAAGAAGAACAGAGGTCTGTAAAAGACCACGGGGTCACCTTGGTACGGCCCTAATGAAGGCTACAGAAATCCACAAGGCTCCTGGCTGTGGGGCTTCCTCAACGCTGTTTCACGGACCCCGCGGCACCTCAGCAATGCCATATGCCTCACCGTGTCCGAGTCCTCCGCTACAGGACTGACGTTTTGCTTTGTTTCGTTTCATCTTCAATAAAGCAGGATTATGTAACAGCAGCAAAACAGAGCTCTAGCCAATGTACAAGTTAACTTCTTTCTTAAGGCAAAGGAGTTACTTATTGCCCTAATTCCATCAACGGATTCTGGTATCCAATGAGTTACCACAGAGCAAAGCTAGGGTACGGATTTACAACAGACATCAGCACTCCGCAGTGACTGCCTGCATTCACCTTCGTCCTGTGCTAACTGTGAGGTAGCTCGTCAGTGAGAAAAGGGGCATGAAGTAACTAGTCCATTTATGGCTCTTTTTTTTTCCTCAGAATTTCTAACAAGAAAAATCCCCTCCAGGCCAAACAGCTCTTTTGTTATTTCTAAGCAGTTTGTTTTTTAAACTACTTAAATTCTTGGTGAAATTAGTTACAGTCCTGTATGTAGTACCTGAACACAGATACAGAATCTGAAAGGGAACCAACAGCAATATCAGGGTAGAAATTTTTATCCAGGTCCATGTTTCCAGCAATAGAGTAACCAAAGAAATTGGTGCCTGTTTTTTCACCATCAAGAATCTAAAGAGCAAACAGATTGAGGGAATTCAGACATTAAAAAGCTGTAAAAGTGAAATACTTAACAAGTGAACATCATTGTCTTATGGCAAAAAAAAGAGAAGAGATAAAAAGAACCTTTATCTGCAGGTCAATGACACTGAAGTTCTAAGATGATTTGCTTTGTATAGAAATTTTGCCTGTCTGGTTTCTATTTAGGCAGTATAGGTGCTTGAAACTAAAAACAGTATTCTAGAAAGTATTCTAATAGTGTTCTAGCAAGTATAATCAAGTTCCCTTCTCACCCTGCTGACTGAACACAGTGGTCCCCGAGAAAGAAAGAAAGAAAAAGGCATAATCACTTTATATTAAAAAAAGCAATAAGGAAGTCATGGGAGAGAGAGAAAAAAAAAAAAAAGACGAAAACAATTATCTTCAGAAAAAGAGGAAGAAATATGTATATTCCCAAGTCAAAACTCTTTGCTAATGTGATTGTTCCACCTGAACAAGGAACTAGTATTTCCAAAACCCCAGAGTTTACAACCTTCTGCATCTACAAGCTTTTTTCCTTCTCCACGTATTATTGGCACCAGTGGACTGTCCCAGAAAGAAAAGCGTGCACTGCAATCAACAACTCCTAATCCTTCTGGTCAGCAGTGCAGTCTCTGAAGGGTGCTGGAACTTCTGCACACCCACCACCCCAACAGCAGTAATGGAAAGGCAGAAGAGAGATAGCCCTGTCATTCCTATAATGTTGTGCAAGAGTAATTATATGCAGTGGAAGTTCTGTCATTACCTGTGCTGGTTTTGTGTTTATTCCATTCCTGGATCCATGGTAAATGTATACTTTGCCAAAACCATCATACGGAGCCCCTACTGCGATATCTGTCCAAAGTAAGTTGCAACACGTAAATAATTCTTACTCTTCCTGCAGCTTTCAATCATGATAAAGATCTGGCATCAGCAAAAGGTCACATTCTTATTTTAGCCATTTTCTACTCACCAGGATACCCATCCTGATTAACGTCCCCAACGTTTTCAACTGCAAGACCAAACATCGAGTCCGTGGTGCCATTTAAGCGAACAGGTTTTACTCCTTCCCATCTGCCTCGCTGGTTAATGTAGACGTACACAGCACCGCCAATATCTCCGCTTCTGTCAAAGTACTGTGGGGCTCCAACAACAATATCTTGCCATCTTAAAGGAAAAAAAAGTGCTGCTTTTACTGGAGAACTGTAGAAAGAAACTGAAACAGCCTGTAGTCTCAAGGTCACCTAGCCAATAGAAAGTGCGCTGGACTAGTCCTGCTACAACAGCTGGCAGTGGTCCACTGAGACTGCAAGCTGATGGAACTCCCTGCTGCCATACAAGGAACTTCTTGGGCCTTCCTTGGGTGTGAAGTTTTCTTCTTCTTTGTTTATGCTAATCTTTTAAATTTAAATAAAAATCATTTCTGTAATTAAAAACAGACTGTGTTCTGCCTCGTTTTCTGACACGCTCATCATTTCTTCCAGCAAAACACCTAAGTTTTAATTCCTTGCACTTCAAATGTGAA
Organism: Alectura lathami; assembly: GCA_013399715.1. Taxonomy (NCBI): domain Eukaryota; kingdom Metazoa; phylum Chordata; class Aves; order Galliformes; family Megapodiidae; genus Alectura; species Alectura lathami. The sequence goes on along the minus strand of VXAV01002681.1, from coordinate 105,975 downwards.
AACCAAAGCAGAAATAAAGCTGACTGCCACCCTTCATACAGGCAGCGTAAGTTAACCAAGGCCATACCCATCACTGTTGAGATCCACAACAGCAACATCGTAACCGAAGGAAGAGGCCAGCCCTTCTCCTTCAAACATGTGCTCCAGCGAAAGCGCTCTCTGATTCTCTTTTTTCAGTAGAACAACTGCTCCACTGTGGTTGGCTCTTGGTGCACCAGACACAAAAGTCATCTCATCCTGGGAGACAATTCCTTTACCAGAGTCCAAAGAGAAACCTTTAACAGAGAAGGAAATGATGTATGTACGTATTGCACACAAACAACCAAGTACCTGTACTGTTCACAGGAGAAGTGAATTCCCCGGCTATATTGAAGCGGTACGTTGAATAAAGCTTGGTCTAAGCAGAGCGCCGCATACTGGGCATTCTGTATTTCTGTTTGATCTGCTGGGTGCATGGTTTCCAGTCTTGTTCCAGCTACATGTTCCATGTAAGCATCTCCCTCACAAAACTACCATTTCACTGCTCACTCTGGTCTACAATTACAGACAGCAAATACAAGATAATTTTTTAAACATACCAGCTTAGAAGTGACTGAATATTACCACTTGAATATAGCTGGAGTACTTCATCTCCAACAAAATTATTCTAAAACTCCCTATGCACAAGTTAGTATCACTCCATTGCAAACATGCAAAATGTACCGTACAAGCCTAACCATTCACATTAATGACGTAAAGCTGAGCATTTGAGAATCACCTTGTACAGTAGTGGTGAAATTGGCAGTTTTAATGCAGCTCTGAAGGACACGTTTAAATGAATTTAGTCTTAAATATTCTTTATAGAAGTTGATAGACTTAAAAATACATGAAACGCTGAACGAAAAGAATGCAATGCAGATACCAACATAGCAAATAAAGCCCAAAGTAAAATTATGCACATTGCAAGGAAGAAAATACCAGCCTGCAGATAGTAATTGCCCTTCTGAAACACTTCACCACTGCTACTGAAATTCTCAATGACAGCTATTCACAATGAGACGGTTTCAGAAAAATTTCAGTAAGAGGAGCCCACTTTGTGGGAGAGATGAGAGGGTCTGGAGAAATGCATCACAAATCAGTGCTTCTCTGAAACCATCTTATTTTACAAGCTACTATTCATCTGAATCGCTGCTGCCACATGCTTTGACTTGCAATGAATTTGACATGAGGGGGGNCACAATGAGACGGTTTCAGAAAAATTTCAGTAAGAGGAGCCCACTTTGTGGGAGAGATGAGAGGGTCTGGAGAAATGCATCACAAATCAGTGCTTCTCTGAAACCATCTTATTTTACAAGCTACTATTCATCTGAATCGCTGCTGCCACATGCTTTGACTTGCAATGAATTTGACATGAGGGGGGATGGAGGGGAGGGGGATCGTGTCAAAGGTCTGGAGGTTGTGNNAGTAGCTATTCATCATTACATCCACTGACTTCTCCACCTGTGTGCTGGGAGGCAGTGTTTTGTATACAAACTGATCTGGATGAGTATCAGACACAGCTGTCAAAAACAGAAGACCTGTAAACACACAAGTGAAATATTGAAGAGACAAAGTAGCTGAGCACAGCAGCGATAAACGGTGTATATTCACTGTCTGCACACAGGGAACAGCAATGCCAGGGAACACCAGCCTTGCCTGGAAGTAGTTCTGATTGTGACAAATCAAAGGCAGCGTTTACAGTTGGGAGATAAATACAACATGGCGTTTATTATGAAACTGCAAACATTCCGTTTTCAGTTCAGTAAGACACACACATACACACACAGAGAATAAACAGAGAAAAAGAATAAACTGTTTACAGCAAAAGACTCCTCTACAGCACGATTCTTCTTGCAAGTTGTTCTTCCACATGAAAAGGCTATCAGCCTGCCTTTCTAAAATAAGCTCTTAGAACTTTTTTACACGCAGTAATTGCTGCTTGTATTTAACTCAAGTTTATGTTCTCTTTCTTCTACCAGATTTGTCACTCTAAGGTGGCTCTTTACTCAGCTTGCTGTCCTATTAGCAATGCCTTTCCCAGTTGTTCCAACTTTTCATCAACAAAGTCTGACTTCAAGTTACCAAAACTGCAAGTGTTGCCTAAGCCAAAAGCACAGGACTAATGTACCACAAAAACCTGTGCTAGAACAGAAATGTTCTCTACACTTTGCACTTGAGGTATTTTCAAAAACAGGGCGTCGTCTGTTCTTTGAGCCAATTTATCTCACAGGTGCACAGGCATATTCAGTACCCTAAGGACATATTTTTGCTTCTGTGTTTGCATGAAGCATAAGACTCTCATCTGCAACACACACACACTTAAAACATAAATGCTACTCGTGTTACAGCATTTTAAAACCCTGTAAGAAGGCCACTGGGCTTTTAAAATCTTCAAGAATTAAAAAAAAAAAATTGCACTCACATACTAAGACAGAGAAAATTAAAAGTTACATCCAGAAACTCAATTTTAGTAAGCCTTCTGATACCATGTGAGAGAGAGCTTGTGACTAAGGATTACAGACCTGTACACGGTACTTACCATTAGGCAGACTATAATCACTCCCTGAGAATGTGTAGGTCTTCATCAGAGCTCTTAAATCTTATTCCTTGAGCAGCAATTCTAGGTACCTCAGCAGAGTACCATCTCACCCAAATGTGGAGGAAATGTGCATTATCCAAAACAGTTAATGTTTCCCAGGGACGTCACATGAATGGCCTTCTCCTCCCATTCCACACTATTGCACCCGACTGGGATCACAGATGCTTAAGAAGCCTACAGAGATTTACCATATATGCTTTGTCCTACCTAAGTAACTGTTAGCTGGAACAGGAACTAGATTCTTATCTTGGCGGCTCTCATCACCAACTTCGTAAGGCCCATCATCAAAGATACCCAGATCATAAAATGTCTGATTCTTTTGCTCTGCACGAACCACCCCTGAAGAAGTGAAATGATAAAATAAAAGCAAATGAATGGTAAGCGACAAAACACAGTGAGTAAATGGTTCCCAGCCAGCACTAATTACCATGAATGAGAGAGTGGCTGCTGTTTAAATGGGACAACCACAGACTAGCACGCTGGCCTCTCAGAAGGCCACGAATTACTAAGTGCGACCCATGTGATGGAACCTCGTGCTACTCCATGGAGATGCCATGCAGTGATCTGGAAAACAGGGGATGCTAAGAGGATTCTCAACAAAAATACAGGGCCAACTTGGTCATGGACCACCCTCATCCCACAGTGCATAATTTCATACAGCCTTTGTTAAAAGAGAGGTAAGTACACCAGAATACAAAAACAAAAAAAATGTACTGTTCAATTATGGCAAACACTGGGGATATATTTAGAAAATATTACTGATGTGTACTTATTGCTTAAACAGATAATATTTATTGTTCAGTAATATGCGTGCTTCTTTTTTTATTGACAAGCACATTTACCATTTTGGCAAGTACAAACCTGTTTTTCCATGATACAAAAGAGTACTTCTGACCGACGGACTGCCAGAGCACTGCTCTGCAATTAAGGTAAAGCTCCCAGGTCAGTACTTGGTGAACTGTGCTGTCAGGAACAGACACGTGGAAGACTGAACCTTCAAAAGTACACCTTGTGCCAGAGCTTAATGATTTTGCACGGTTCATATGGCAGGCACAGGTGTACGAGGGGAGAAATGTTAATGGGCTGAGGATCAGATGTTCTGAAGGAGAGAAGTACTTACAGCCCATGGCATAATGAAGCGCAAAGGGAAAACTAAGAAAAAAGACAGCGCTGGCCACTTAGATGCTTCTCAATGTACATTAACGGAGAAAAATTAAGTTTCTTTCCCTAAGTTTTGGGATATTTCCTACATCATAAACAATCCTTGCCTCTTAGTCAAATTATCCATGAAATTTTACTTCAGTAAAAAAAAAACCTAAGAATTTAGATATGAATCTACGTAGTTTTGCTCTGTTCATTTATCTTCCTGCAATCCTTCAGCAGATAGTTTGGGAAGCACTCCCTTGCACAGATTTCACAAAGAATACAGAGAATACTGAAGGATGAACAAAGATCTCAGTGCAGCTATCTAACATTTGCTCAAATTCTGAAAAAAAAGATTGGGCAAATAACTTCAATTAATTTAGTAATTTGTTACAGTGTGAAGTCTCAAAGCAAGCACTCAACGTAAGTTTAAGACTAGTAAGGAAAAAACTTGCTGTACATACATGCGAAGTTCCATTATCCATTCATAAGTAGTCTCTCAAAGGTATTTAAAGGACCTTCAGTAAATATTTTTGATATAGGAGCATAGCAATTTGTGAAAACAGGGTAAAATCATAAGAACACTGTTAAGTTTTACTGCCCCTTCCCACTCCCAAAGGGAGAAAAAAAAACACCTTAGGATGCGACATTTGCAAAAAAGTCCAAGAGGAAATGGGAAAGGGGGTGTCTAGGTTGGCGGGAAGCTAGGACATACCTTTCCAATTGTAAGTGCCTGGGGCACCAAAGACAATGTAATGATAGTCCCTAGTAAAAGTAGCAGCAACACCTTGCTGACAGGAACCAAACTTCTCATGGCCTCTTAAGCGGCCATCACAAAAACTCCACACTCCATTATCCATATCATCCTTAATCGTGAGATCCTGGCTCAGCACGTAGCACCTTCCAATGAGATCCCGGGTTTCCTGCACTGTGTTTACGTACTGCCTTTTCTCATAGCGATGCGCACATGTCTGCAAGACAGAAGAAATAACAAGCGATGCTTTCGGTATGTTTGCATACAAGTTACTGAAGAAGGCTGGTCTCCATAAGCAATGCTTCATGGTAGCAAAACTGTCAGTCTCCCTGTGGACACACCCATGCTGCAATGCAGACAGCCTGCTCCCTACAGGCATGTACGGACACAAGCCACAGCAACCAGCTTCCTGGCCGGGGAAGGCAGCATGGTTAAATCCCTCTTCACTTTGGGATTCAGGGGTTTTAGCCCTAAAGCCTTCACTGACACCTAATCCCTCTCTTTCAAGAACAGCGGGGAGAACAACCCTATCTCTCTGGCTGTGTTTCCCCACAGCTGCAATACTTCAATGGCTTACATGCTTGTACAGGACATCATGAGGCTCTGGTTCAACCACCATCTACCTGCTCAGCAGCCACCCCTTCCAGAGGAGGGCCACAGGCAGGAGCTGAAAGCTTCCAGGCGAGGAGAGGGAAAGAGTTGTTGTTCCTGCTTCCTACGGCAGATGTTCCACTTACAGGATAACCATCACAGGTACAGAGAAAGCAGCAGCACTGAGCATAAGTTGTCCTTTAACCTAGCGGTTAGACTGTTCACCTGGGAACAGAATCGTACCAAACACATAACACAAAAGATGAACAGCCGCCAGGTTAAGTGGCATAACCACCAAACCATTGTAAGAAGAGGTGCAACAACCAAACGCCTTTGCCACCAGTGTTTTTTGCAGATCCAGATGCAGTAGGTGTGTGAACAGCACAAGCAAGCCAGGTTTCTCAACTAACAGAGAAATTCCTTTTCTGTTGTCTCCTACTAAGGCTTAAATACTCAGCGGACACCAAACCACCCGTGCTGCAGGCACTGCATTGCTGCGGGCACTGCACTGCTGCCAGCCATGCGGAGAGGCACTACGCGCTGCCCAGCTGCACAGTGACCTTCAGCGGGCCCACTGCCCACCTAGTAAGCACATCTGCCACTTACCACTGACAAAGAAAGGTTCCCTCTCTGAGAAGCTGCATCACAGGCAAGAGCAGGCGTTAGCTGGCGAGGAATGATTAACTGAACAGGACCACCTCCATCTGTTCTTCCCCCCTTGGGTTCTGAGTCAGACTGGGGCAAGCTGTTTCTGTCTCTATAGCTGTAACTCCAGAGTCGCACCCCGAAGCAGCTTTGCTCCAGTTTTTGAAGCAGTAAGGTTAAGCTCAACAATACAGTTAGATGGGGAAGCTTCACTGCACACCTATTTTATGATGTAGCTGGTATCCTGCGGTACCATGAGAGCTGAATTTAATTGAGAAAGAGCTATGAACCTACAAAGATATCATCTGGTGAATCCCAAACGCCTTTTCTCTCTACATTGTATATAAGAATAGCTTGTGTCATCATTGTTACCGCAGTACGCTCACTCCTACGTCCCAGCGCAATGGCAAGAGCTACATGAGCTATATGTAGGAGCAACTCAGCTAAGTCCCTCATTAAGGTTAAGGTAAGACCGATCATCCTCCGTAACAGGCTGATGACAGAGCACTACTTTTTAAAACTATAGCAAACTATTTTTCCCTACTTCTGTAGTAAAAAAGAACAGATTTTTTTTTTAGTACTTAAAAAAAAAACAGTATCATGGAAAGAAAAGTGGGCAACATGAAAAATAACTGCCCATCCTATATTGTTACCAAGATTACAAAGAAAGGCTAACTCAGAGTTGGAAAAATAATATAAAAACTTTTGCAATCTCAGGAATCTTATTTTGTTAGGGAGACATTCAAGTCCTTAATTCTAAGGAATCGCAAAGATACAAGGAAATTACCTTTCAGGAAGCCATGCAGCAAGACAGACCACTCAGAACAAAGACATTTTGGGTCTACAGTAAGTTAGCCCTGTAGACTTACCACCACATTTCCTCCTGGCCCCTGACTTTGGACAGTTACACCCATCCATTGGTCTTCTTTACTCTCCATCTTCGGGTCAGCTGCAAGGCATCACAACACAGCATCATCAAACACCAGGAGCCCTTTTCTACGGACAGGAGCTTCATACAGTGCCGGAGGCAGCCGACAGGTGGCAGTGTCTGCACATGTTATCACTGACAACACCCATCACTAAGCACTTCAGCACATCACTGCTGTCCCATCAATCCACAGAAAGTAAGAACATCCAGATCTACCCAGAATTAAGCACCTCGTGCCAGCTTAGCAATTAAGCTACAATTTATTCCAGTGCAAAGAAAGTTATGTACAAATCCACAGAAGTAACTTTCTGATACATGGTCTGCGGAAAGGACCACATCAGATCAGGAAAAAAATAAACAACTGTTTCAATCCAAAACAAAGCACTGGAGAACTTACTGTCCTCATCAAACACGACCCGTGTGCAGTGTGTGCTTGCAGATGTGATGTCACAGCTGTACAGCCCTCCTGTTCTGTTGGCTTTTTGGGATGGAAAGGCCTTTTCCCGAGGAGCTCCAACCAGCAATCTGTAAGAAGAGAAATAATTTCAAGGGATCTGCAGAGACAATACTAGAGAAGAACCACACTTTTAGAAAGGCCATTAATAACTTCATTTTCTAAGTTTGGCAATAGCGCATTTAATCTCTTAACTCTTCTAGCAGCAGCTTCTGAGCTGCTCCTCATGTGGGAACAGGTGCATTTTCTCCTCAGTTCTGTTATCCTCTATGGCAACAAAAACTTCCTTTCTTCAGTTGTGCTGAGCACTTCTCAGGCCTCAGAGAAGGCACTGAAACATTTGCTGACTTCCCTGGAGGTGGATCTGACCTGTGTGTAACCCTTCGCGCAAAACGTGCCTCATACACCCACTCACAGATCTCCAATCAGGGACAGGCGGCAGCTCCCTCTCCGTGGCCTCAGCGCCCAGCAAGCACTCAACACGTCTGGCAAACGGTCAGAAGAAAGGCTGCACCTTAACCAAACCTAGCCCAGCAGTTACTGAACCCAAAGCACAATACACCAGGCACGGCTCTCCCTTTCAACAAGCACCACAGAACGCTGAGCAGCAGGGTGCAGATCCGAAGTCCTCTCTGCTCCCATCAGTGACGCGTGAGAAGTGCGACAGTGGCTGTGGCTGCAAAAGCCCTTTTGGGGAATGCAAGCGACAGTGGCAAGTGGGAGCCTGCCTGCTCACAGCCACCTCAACTCCCCTGGTATTGTACACAGAATTGCCTGGCTGCTTCCAAAAGAAGAGCTGCCATTAAGATGGGACAAACGCATCAGAGGCAGCACAGAAAACCTGCACGCTCCTGCAAGCATTCCTCTCACCGCACAGTGAATTCTCCTCCTTACTTACAACCTGGAACTTTCTGAAGACAACGTACAGTTTTCACAACATACTTGAAAGAACTCATCAGCAATTCATTGCAGTACACATGGAACAGACACTAACTCAAAAGAAAAGTCAAAAGGAGGAAGAACACCTCTAACGTTTTTGGTAGGAGAATCCTGTTCATCGAAGGAAGGGGCTTCCATTGAGTAAGCTACATTGTGGTTTCAACAAATACAAAAAATGCCACGGTCTGCGCTGAGCTCAGATACTCTGCCTTCCAAAGCCTTCTTCATTCCTTAAATTCCTTTCCTTCCTGTGGTATCTTCCACCCCAAACAAGGCACCAGCCTTTGCCATCCTTTCTTTGAAGGTAACAGCAACACGTTAATAGTGCCAGCTCTGAGCTTTAACAGACTGGAGTAGAAATCACTGCAAGTGTTTCCTGGGCAACCAACCATTAGCCATTTCCACAAATGGGCAGAATAAAATAGTCGGTGCTGTAAGTAATTTCCAATTTTGCAACCTTCATTGAGCACAAATGTCCAATTTAAGGTTGCTATTCTCAGATAACAATGCTGCCACTGCACACTCTGCATTTCATTGTGTTTTCAGAAAGACTCCATCAGCACAAGGGGGGCAAGTCTGGGAAGTGATGAAGCTAAATGCTGTGAAACTTCTCCCGCTCCTGGCTACGCAGATAGACTCCGACACCCCTTCCTCCCACACTCTCCCTCCAAGCGCTCCATTCTGTCAATCAAAATGAAGAAATGAGCGTAACAACCACTAACTGGTTACATTTGCACCACCAGATCACCAGTCGCAGTGCCCCCATGCACGCTCCCAGCAGAGCCCTCCGCAGGGGACGGACTTCCAGCCCTCTGCGTGGCTTTTCCACCCACGGTACCCAGCCCAGAGACCACCCCCGCTCCACCCCATTCAGCTTCGTTCTGCATGCAGAGCCGAGGCAGAGGCAGGCACCCACCCTATGGGGAGCAAGGTGTCCCGAGCGTGCTGCTCCTGCCCTCCCTCGACAAACTGCGGTCATGGAAGAACCTCTCCGTTAGGAACAAGCGTCTCAAGTGTTCTAACTTTAGGAAAGGGGAGGATGGCAACATCAAACCGCAAAGCATCTTAGCACGACTGACACTGGCCAGTGGGTCGGACGCTGTATTTAAACCTGGTGGCATCGGGTTTCTGCTCGTATTTGGCATCCAGCAGTAGAAGCAGGAGGACGTGGTGGTTTCACAGCAACGGCCAACTGAGCTCCACCATGCTGCTCCCTCACTCCCCCGCCTCAAAGGGGACATGGGAGGAGAAAATACCGTGGGAAAAAAAAGGCTCATGGGCTGAGATAAGGATAACTAAATTAAAGGGAAAATAAAGGAAAAAAGCAAGGGCTGTGCAGAAGCACAGAGAGAGGGAACAGTTATTCTCTGCTTCCCACCAACAACAAGCGATGCTCGGCCACGTCTTGGGAAGCAGGGCCTCAACACGCACAGCGGCTGTTCAGGAGGACAGACGTTTTCATGACAGGAGCTGCTCCTTCCCCTTTCCCAGCTTTATTGCTGTGACAGACACCATACGGCATGGGATATCCCTTGGGCAGCTCAGGCCAGCTGCCCCAGCAACGCCCCCTTCCCACCTCCTGCCCACCCCCAGCCTCCCGGGCTTGGGAAGAGCCGCGGTGCTGTGCCAGCACAGCTCAGGCACAGGCAAACCCTGGGGTGATACTGGGGCTGCTCCAGCTGCAGGCGCAGAGCACAGCGCTGTGTGGGCTGCTGTGGGTGAACTGCATCCCAGCCAGGCCCAGCCTGAGAGGACAGGAGCACCGTGGGCATCCCAGCACAGCGCCCTTCCCTCCATACACTCAGGCAGCTCGCGGGAACCGGAGCTCAGCCAAGGGACCGGGCTTCTCCAAAAAGCCACCCCTCCTGGCAAAGCGCAGCCAGAATCCATGTCAGTGGGGAAACTGCTCACAGTGCTTTGAGCAGATACCCATCATTCCCAGGCTGCTATTAACAGCTGCTTTAAGTGACACATGATTCCCCTAATCTGCTGCTCCACAGCTACATTCCCCTACTACCAACAGGGAGCCATGGCCAAGCACACCATTAATCTCCGTCGCCCAGGGGCCTGGCATTTAAAGGACTGCGATTTTTGTTTTATTAGTTCAGCCTTTTTCAGGAAGCAGATTACGATAGGGGCTTGGAAAAGCAGCCAAAAGCAGCATAAGGGCCAGGGCAAACTACAAAGCAAAACGAACTACAAAGCTACCTGTTGTTCTGGAAAGGCCACTAATTATTGACTTTCTGAAAGTCACATGGAAAAACAAACACTTTCCAACATCTTGCCCTTACAGCCAAGAGCTCAGCCTGTATGGATTTGAAATGAGTTTTGCAGAACTCTTTTTCATTAGTAGAAAGCATTTTTCCTAGAAGAACTACAAGAAACAGTCCCTTCTGTTCCTATTCAAAATGCAGTTTTCCATTTCGTCCAGCACTCTCTTGCTGTGACTAGGAGATGCATCACATTTTTCCTACTGACTAACAGCATGTGAAAACTGTGTCATACAGCTTTAACTTCTCCCTTACAAACTCTACATCCCCCCAGATTTAAAAGGGAGAACAATGGCTCATGCTAGGAAGAGACATGAGCATGAAGAGATGCCATAAAATATTTATTAGATAGTTTTATAATTAAACTGTGACAAAATTATGAAAGACATAGCACTAAAGGGATTTTCACTCCGATTTTCCAACACGGTGGCAGTGCCCGTTACTGCATAAAACCCTCTTACAACAACATGAGGTTTGACTCGAGAAGTGACAAGTGTGTGTTCAGAGATGCGAACTGGGGAGTCACGGCCCTGGCATCGTGCCCCAGTCACCACGTCTGCATCAGGCTCGCTGGAAATCCATGCAACCCCACCACGGCCAGCCCCCTCGTCTGCAGGCGGCTACGTGGCGCTGGGATGCGGCAGCAGCAGGACAAGCCAGCGAGAGTGGCTGCAAGCGAGCAGCAGTGACCCAGCAGCCCCAGCTAAATGCAAGGACAAACAGAGTCCATTTCCCATCCAGGCCACGTGCTGCTGTTCCACATCTTCCCCACTCTGGACACGCTCACTCTGCAGGCCCCAGTAACCAAGAAGTCAGGAGTCACTGTCTTCTGCTACACAAACTTCAGAATTCAGATTTCATCTTCCTCTCACTCACAGGGCTTGTCTCTGTACCCCCACAACACATGCTCCTTCCACCGGAACTTCATAAAAATGAAAGGAATATCACCTCATTTACTAGGTCCATGTTTTAGACAATGAACATGGAAGCAATCAAAATACAGAAACAGCTGCTCAGACCTCTTTATCCAGGGAGCAGTCTGGAAGAGCAGTGCTCCAGGCAGAGTGTGAAGGCAGTGCTATATTGCTAGAGTAACAACCCTAACAGGCACACACTGCTCATCAACATGCCAACAGCCATTAAAAGAATTTCCAGAAGTTTTAATACAGCGTAGAACGAGTACTCGGGTTGAATGTCATCCCTCTGCTTCCTTCACTGAGCAAAGTGCATCATGTGAGACCACAATTAAACCATCAAGAGGCATGAAGGAAGTACGGTAAGAGGGATGGACGGACACCTCACCCTCTGCAACACGAAGAGCACCTGCTCCCGAGCTAACTGAAGCTGTGCTTCTCCAGCTGTCCACCTGCTCCGTGAGACACCCACTGCCCCCTCTCCTCCAGACTCACCTTCCCCTGCTGCCTGTTAACTGCAGGGAGAGCAGGGCGGGCACAAACCCTTGCGCAGGGCACACAGCCGCAGGCCTGGCAGGCTCAGCACTGCCCATGGCTCGCCCCACCAGGTAATGCACACCCACGCACCCACCAGGCCCAAGGCAGGGGGCTGCGCCATGCCGCTCCCTGCCACAGCACGGCCGGGCACCAGCGGCACGCAGCTGCCGGGCTCTGCCACAGCACAGCCTTGTGCACACAGGGCAGGTGCCCTCTTCATGCGGATAAATGCTTCAGAGGCTCAGTACACAAAGAGCCAGCATGCACACACACAGACAGCTGAAAGCCACTTGTACACCAACGCACAGATTTGACATTGCCCCTTCAGTCTTAAAACCATCATAACTCTACGTTCAATGCACGCAACAGGACCAACCGTTCTGAAAGGCTTTCTTCTTCAAGCCAGGAACTTGATCACAAAAGCAGATGTGTCACTGGGAACATGTACGGACACATACCCCCCCCTAAAATTAACTGAAAACACAGGCTTTCACATCACTCCAAAGAATGTTGCTCCAACAAGGTGTTTTGGTAGGAGAACCAAGATCTATGTCAAAAGGAAACGCCCCAACAGCCAGGGCTGCTAAGGAGCCTTTTCCAGTGTTACACACAGACATGGAAACACTGATCAAACACAGGAACAGAAATAAACCATACATCCACAACAAACTTCTCCCTATACAGATCTGTGGAGGACACTGCATCTTACTATGAGCAGGAATGTACAAACTGTGAGAATTTCAACAAGCCTGCAAACTCTGAGAACAAGACCTTTCTGTTTGCAACATAACTCACATCTGAGACCATGCCAAGAACTCACTGCATTCTCTGCAGCCCCACACTGCTCCTCCGTGCAGGCACATGCCCCATTTTTACAGCCGTCCCACACTCTTTTTCCTTCTCCCACCATTCCCCACATTCTCACTGGAGCAGAACCTGGAATTATTTCTTTCTTCCCTGATTTCCCGTAGGCAGAAAGCTGAGCAAACAGTACTTCAGCTGTTATGAGGACTGGATCTGACCTGCTACCAAGAAAGCGTTCTCCCAGGATATGCAGGAACATAGCGTGGCTGAGAGAAGAAACCCAACTCTTCAGCAATGTTCTGGGGCTGGAAAAACAAGCTGAACAGATGAGGAGTTTACAGGGACTCGCACAATTATGCCTTCTTAGTAGCTGCTACAACAGTTGGTTGTGTATGAAATCAGAAAAAAAAATGTACTTCAGCATCTCGGCCAAGAAAATGATGTGCTTCTCACATAAGGCTTGCTTCACACTAAACACACGTGGCTAACCAGGTCCGAGCCAGGATCTGCTCTCACACACACTGCTGGACCCGGCCCAGAGAGCACTGGGCTTAAGCACCACGCAGCACCAGCAGCACCAATGGTAAAGGCGAGACTGACCAGGCTCTGTGATCGCCTCACAAACATCGTGTGAGAAAAGTGGAACCCAGAGAATTCAATTACACATGGGGATCATGTGCTTGCTACCAGCAACAGCTGGCTGCCACCTCCAAACACCTCCAGCACAAACACACATTCCCTCAGACCTTTGGCCCGTGCATGTGCTGCCGAGCAAACAACCTCGGGCGTTACAGGCAGGAGCCGTTCCAAGCATATACTTCATCTTGTTCTACTTTACTTTTTAAAGACATACTTTATATGGCTACTTTTAAGGAGAGTATCAATGCCAGCCAAGCCAGGCAGAAGCTTAACGCATTTATCTCCATTTGGAAAATTCCCTTAGCCATCTTCACTAAAAAGGAAATGCTGGTGAGTGTCTGTCCGAAATCCTGCCACTCCTACAGACACCATCAGCGTACGCTGGCAATCTCAATGAACCAACTGCTGATGGCTCCTATTTGCTGCTCCCTCCATCTCCAGGATCCCTAAGGATCTTTGAAAGCAGAAAGCAAAAACACAGCACAGGATGCACACGTTATCCTAGAGGGGCTGGAGCACGCTTTGGTGCTGCAGAACGTACCTGGACAGAGAGCATCCCACGAACCCCTCACTTCTATCCGTGACCCTGCGCAACTTCTCCCTTCCCAACGCAGACATAACATCCTCACACACACTACTACAACTGCTTAGAGGAAATCAATATTAGGAAACGATGTATTTTTAGATGCAGTTCTGAATCAGGAAACGAGAAAAACAGCCAACGCTCCAGCAGGGCCAAAGCTGACCAGTCCATACTAGCAGATGCTCCAAAAAAATCACAATTGGAGAACCAGTACTTTACACTTTCCACTGTCACTTCAAAGCCATAAAAATCTAATCTCACTTCACAAGGCAATATATCTGGCCTGCACTTTAAACTAAAAGAAAGTAACTACAGTTCTTTTTTTCCCAAAGCAATAGCTTTTGAATTCACAGAATAGCCCTAAAACACGCAGTGCTCCCAGTACCTTAGAGCCACGGGAAGTCCACCTTACCAAGAACACAATACATTTGATGCTGCAGTCACAAAGGGAGCTTTATTAACCTGTGGTTCGGTTCACTGATTTTTAATATACTGAGTAACTCCCTCAAAAATGGAAGTGAAACCTCCTTCCCCACATTCATGTTTGCTTTTCAAGCTTATATTCTCCTGACATCACTTTCAAAGGAGTCACTTGCTTTTATCTCATTCAACAATATCCAAAATTAATAAATGAATGATTGAATGCTTCACAAGCATTTTGTATACTAATTCCTTCAAACATTCCTGTATTTTACTGTAACCTACCCTTGTGAAATACTAGTACGAGGATTCTGTGATTCTGTGAGGTGTTCACCTTCTAGCTAACATTTCACAGTACAGATCACTCACCCAATAATATGGATTTTTGCTTGTTTTGAAATAGCCAGTTACCTGATAGCTCCATCTCAGCCTTGTCCTTTCTGCACAGTACGTCCCCAAAACATGGTGTTCTTACAGTCATGGCTAGAACGACCCCAGGCTGGCTCTGAAACACTCAAACAACAGCCAATTTTAAACAGGAGTTCTTCCAAAATGAATGAAGTACCTTCTATGAAAAATTTTGGAGATTACATTCCTTAACGAAATTGACAGTTGCTCTGGCACATGTGGAAAAGGTTTTGGGTAGAGTTCAACTAAGGAGAACAAGAATGGCCCATTCTGTCTGCTGACAATTTGTTGCTGTAATATGCCAGGCAACCCAACACACTGATTTAGGAAATGTTCTGGTTTACTGTGCAGAGAATCCAGACAGCAACAAATTAGATTGGCACAACCATCCTTCTCTGCTTGTTATGCTTCCAGAACAAACATTTATGAGGAGTCAAGGTACCTGTCTTACTGCTGCATAAGTTTATTTTTGTTACTTGCAAATTAACAATAGCAGCATTAGTAACATGTGCCACAGAAAACTGCACTTGTCTTAGCTAGCACTCCAGCAGTGATTCTGTCCCTCTCTTTACTCCTGTTTTACTGTTAAAGAAAAAGAAACAACAAACAACACTACAAGTTACGTTGAGATCCTTGGATGACAAATGCCCACACAGTAAAGAGACTTCTAAGAAGATTAGATACTAAAAATAGTTAAATTAAATGAAAACACTTAATTTGATAGTTCTACTAAAAAGATTTGTATTTGTCTCATACAGTTACAGACCAGCTCCATCAAAGAGTCCAGGTCCAGACCGACGTGGTTAGCCAGTGCTTCCAAAGAGGTTCCAACACAGACTATTCACTACCTCCTGCCAAGGCAGAAGACATTTTCATACTAGACTGTAACAAAAGGGCTGTGAACCCTAACTACATCGGTGAATTATTTTTAACATCAGACAATGCAGCATGCACAGCCCCACACCTGGATCGAGACAGATCCACAGCTGCCGGGAAGGCTGCATTATGGCTTATTCCTACAGCATATGCCATCTGAAGGAGCCTTACTTGCCATCAAGGTAGTCAGCACAAGAGTGAAATCAATACAGAACTTGTAGCACATCTTCTGACAGTAATCCTGGCCACACCTCCCAATATGTAAAACCAGCAATGTGACATATTACAACTCCTTCCCACAACGGACTATTTCAAGGACAGTTTCACTGCAGGCCGTAAGTCAGATGTGCACACGCAAGCACGTCTGCTTTGCCCATCTGCATCAGCCTGGCTGGAAAAGCAGAGAGCAGCAGTGGGCTGCTCCAGGCAAGAGCCCCCCAGCACGCCTCTGCCCAGCTCCAGGACGTGCTTCAGCAGCGCTGCTAGGACGCTCAGCCTCTGCCCAGGGACAACTTGTCAAGAAGAATGCCTCTCCTTTCTCCTTAACTCCCATGTCGTGCAGCTCAGTAGTTTCCATGCAGTTTAGTGAAGATAAAAGCTGCCTCCTCCCATCCTGTGCTGGTTTCTTCCAGTTACACTGCCCTAACCTTGCTAGTTTTAGAGGATGCAAGTTTACCTTTCTGATCCTCTTCCTCTTCTGAGGTATGTCTGATACTTTGGCAGCAACAGAGCTCTCTGGTCTAGCACACGCTGCGTTCATCGAGGTTGATTTATACTCTAGTACTACTTTATAAGAACTATCTGGTACATACTCAATCCTTTGAGAAAGTATGAGTACAACAGACTTGGACCAGAGGAACTTAAAGCAATTTTCATTAATTGAGCCATTACTTCCACTTTAATGCTCTTGCAAAGGCTTGGCAGGGCTGCATTTGACACAGAACACTCCTCTCTTTCCAAATGCACAGCCTGAAGTGAGATGAATTTGTGCCTCCTCAGACATGCACTGGCATTTATAGAGACATGCAAAAATAAGAAAGCATAACCCAAAGCACTTCTAAGCCTGTCATCACCTCTACCCGTGCCAATTCATGCCCCAGCACCCCATCAAGCCAAAAACCTGGTACCTCTTAAGCACCTCCAGGTGATCACAGAAAAAAAAAATAATAATAAAAAATTAATCCCAAGAGGTATGTGCCCTCTCGAAAAACATGTTTCCCAGCAGTGGAGGACTGGGAGGCGAGGTCTGCCACTCCCCTCGGAAGGCTGGCTCTGCACTATCAGTGCTGACAGGGCAAACAGAAAAGGATGCTGCGGGGTGCCCCGGCACGGCCCTTCTAGAGCCGCCCAGCCTCAGCTGTCCTGGCAGAAGCCCATTTCGCTGCGTGAGCTGTGCTTCCAGGCACAACGTATCTACGCAGCTACCCGAGCACACCGTGGGTCCTGCCTGCACTGCAGCTGTGCCGGCAGAGCCCCACCTCCGCCCACAGGCTGGGGACCATAGGAAGCCAGCAAACAAACAAAAGCATGGCATAACCATACCGGCAACCAGGTCCCGTAGGCACAACTTGCACAAAGCTCACTTCTGCTTTTCAGGAAATGCGTTTTGCCCTACCAGCAAAGAACGTCCTTGGCCAGGCCCTGCCCTCCGGACAGCTGTGCTGCAGGGGCAGAGCCTGGGTGGGAGCTCCTGGCTGCATGCCCCGCTGTGCCCCCCAGCTCTGCTCTGCTGAAGAAATGCAACAGCCAATCTGATAGCAGCCCAACGGTGATTCGAGTTTACTTTACAGAGTCACACCTAAAAAAAACCTCTTGGAAATGGTTAACAGCCGACAGAAGTGCAAAAGCCAGCAGAAACGCTGCTGGGCTCTGCAGTTTTCAGTGTGCCAGTCAGCCCCCTTGGCTCGAATTCACTCTGCTTGAGGTTGCATCTGCACAAGGTCCTATCAACCACTGATTTAAATTTTAACTTTTTAAATATAGTGTAATTTCAATCAAATTTTATTAGCGGAAAGGGTTGCACAAAGTCTTACTTCTGTTACTTAGAAAAACAAACTAATAGAAAATTTAAGCCAAACTAAAATAAACCTGGCTTAAGGCAAAAAATAAGCAAGCCCATTTAGAGAGCTCTGCTAAATAGAGCTCTCACTGTGTGGTTAAACTACTGCAACTTTCTGGTATGTATCAGGTCAATGCTTCTTCCCTTAGCAGCTTTCTGCAGGACGGAGTGCACAGTTCTTTTCCCTGTTCCTTTGCAGAAAACAAAACAAAAATATTTCATCCTCTTCCTTTTCACCTGCAAGAACGGGAGTCTGATAATGACAATTACAGAACCGAGCCTCCAATCTTTTGTAAATCTGACCACAAAGCCGGTCAGTTGTACCTCTGCCACAGCTAATCCACAGAATAACTCACGCTTAGCACAGGAAAAGAACTGACTTTCTGCAGTTTCACTCCACCTACAGCAGCCTGATCTAGTGGGTGGCAACCCTGACCATGGCACATGGCTGGAACATTAACGTCCCTTCCAATTCAAGCCATTCTATGATTTCATTTCACAGATTCTTCCCCCTTATGCAATGTAAATAGCAAAATTATCTTCTCACTTCTTTTACCCATTGCATAAGCACAATGAATCTCTTTTTCCTTTACTACTACAGGGAACTCTTAAACCACTTCTCCCTCCTCCTTCCCAGCTTTGTTTGATCCTGACCTTTGGCACACGACATCCATCTCGAACACAGACATCAAACTGCTTTACTATCACAAATAAAGTAATCAAGCTAAGTAGGTTATCCAAAAACAGCTTTCATAGACAAAAACGAAGACACATACATATGCGCACACAAAAAAAAAAAAAAAAAAAAAAAAAAACACGCTCAGTGCAACAAGCCAGTAAGGATATGGTCAAGGAAAAATGGCGGGGAAGGAAATTTAATAGTAAGCTAACATACAAATATTTTTTGTACAGTTAGAAACTCTAAAGACCTGCATTACTATGGCCTTTAAATCCTGAGGATGTAAACATACATTGCTATTAATTCAGCCCACCTGTGCTTTGAATTATTCTGTAACAGCTCTGACAACTTCTGCTTGCATTCTCCACTGCAGACCTACACAATCCAGCTCTTTTGTTGCCAGAGCAAGGGGAGCACAAGCCCTCAGACAACACAGAAACACTGGCTGAACGCCACTGAGGATGCACTGCAGCAGTGCAGCAATGTCAGCAGCCCCGCTGACCAAAGACAACTTTGTTTTATACTGGTATAATGGCTCACAGGAGAGAGATGCAGTATCAGCAGAACCTGCCACATGCAAAAATTCCAGTAAGTAACTTTAAGGCTTTATAGCTGCTAATCGTCAGCACAGACTTGGCACAAACTGCCTATGCACAGCCCTTCTTCTGATGAGGAGATCCTGGATGTCGATTACCATAGCCTCATCCTTTTTTTGCCTTAAACAATAAGAGGCCTACGTGAATTCAGCTCTGTATCTCTATTCAAAGCAATATCAGAGTTAATTGCAAGTTGTACACAAATGTAGGTATTCTTGGGGCTTCTGTTCAAATTCAGATTTGCTTAAATCATTGTCAATATAATCAAAAAGGACAGAGAAGGACCATCTTACATGCTGTATGTATACATACCTGCATTTTAGAGATATATACACACATTCACACATTATATATAATTATATATATATATATATGAGTAGATTCACTATATCTATTAGTAAGCAGCTAATAATGTATTTATAATAACAATATATAGTATAGAGTAGCTAACATATATAGCGACTGTCATCCCCATTTACAGATACCAGATAGCTTTGCATTCTCCATCACAAAACTAATTAAACTTGAACCATACTACTCCTACCGCTACACTGTCCCCAAGTCTCAGGCCCCTCAAAGTCACAAACCTCTTTCCAGCTCTCAGACTGTAAGGCACAGCTGTTGTGTCACCACCATCTTTCAGAAGCAGAATTCCCATAGTTTTGTCGCTTTGACAGATTAAAAACGGAACAACCTCACGCAGGGCAAGAAGCCCAGCTCTCTTAGAGCTCCATTAGCCTCTCCTGCTACCTGATGCACTGTGCTTGACAAGGACCAGAACTGTACACAGAAATCCAGGCAGGCTGCCCTTAGTCCCTCACACGGTACCATTAATGCTGTCCGAACGCATATTAAGATTGCATTCAGCTCCCTTGCACACCCACGTGCCATTAGCAGTCCACCTTCAATTACTGTGAATTAATAAAAATTTTTCTCCTCTTCATCTGATGAGCTCCAACTTTTCTTACCTGAAAATATTCACACAGAAAAACAAAATCCTGTCACCAGTCCACAACCTCACATGAAGTACCCTTTGCAACTAAATTCAAAGCAGTTCCTGAACAGCCATCTACCCACAGCACTGGGAGTGAAGTCATTATTAGCAAACACGCCGCTGGTATCTAACGCTGACAAACGCAGAGATAACCATTCAAAGGTATTATGTAAACCACAATCTCCTGTAACTAGGAAAAAAGGTGATCAAATGCAAACACTGTGTTTAACAACAGGCTTTTTCAGCTGTACCTTTATTTGACACACTTCCTAGACATTCTCCACCCCCTTCCTTACCAAGCAGTTTCATAATGCTTAACTACGAATTATCCAGACTGAGGCCAAAGAGAAAGCTATCTCACTTAGCAATCACTTAAGTGAGGCAAGAGAAAACTTAAGGATCTTTAGTTTGTCTTACAGACTGAACCATCCCTTAAGCTGAGCTCATGTATTTCATCGCGTCTCGTTTGCTCTCCCAAGGACTCACTGATCTTGCACACGCCGGTTATAACCTGCGCATTATTTCATAAAGCTGTATGGGAGGGGCTGGGGTTGGCAGGGGATTTTCTGGATTGGGGTTCCCTTCCAGATGAGAACCCAAGCGTCACTTCTAATTAAGTTTCAACGATGAAATGGGTTTTGTATATTTTGGCAGCTACTTAACAGTGTTCACATTCAAACTATAGCTGAGCTTTAAAGTTAGCACAACGGAGAAGATGGGATGAAATACTCCCATCCATCGCAAGAGGTAAGCAACCACACGTAAAACCGCTTCTACAGCAGAGCTAAGACACTGACCAAAACACGGCAGGGAACGGAAGCACTGCACCCTGAGAGCAAACCACAAAGTTTCTATAGATACAGATAATGAGCAGTGTGCAGGGACTGGACACGCTTCCCGCTATCAGACCTTAACACGATCTCCAATCCCACCTCAACCAAATATCTGGATAGCAGATACGGTTTGATCCACCTATAAACTGCCAAGTTATGCAGAAACCTGCAACTGCAGAACATGCCCAATGAACTGTCCAATATTAACGTCACCCATTTTTATCTGACCATTTACAAACACGGGGCCTAACACAACAGCCTTCACTTCGGGTTTCTCCACTAAAATTCCACGTGTTTCACAAGATATAACAAAGCGAGCTTAACAGTCTCTGTCTCTATACAGAATGGAAAACGATGCTCAAAGTGACTGTGACATGCCTGTACTCTGTAAAAGAACCGAGTATGGGTTTTCCAAGCAGCTTCCCAGGGTAGCAATCCAATTCTTTATGTTAAAACACATGCAAAGATTTTTTAAAAAATGAGGTGGACATCTCATACGCAGAACTATGCATCACCACAAAACGGTTCCAGAGTTTCTGCCTGAGACCCCTGCTTCTCATGAAAGCCTGGATTCAGCAAGCTGTGACAACGCAGACAGCATCTGGCTCTGCGCCGTCCCCAGGCTCGGCCTGCCTGCGGAAGCACTTGCCGCACACACAATGCACAACTTTCATGCTAACCATCTTTGAGGCATTTCAGTCAAATACTGCAGACCGGCTCCAATACTGTGACTGCTCTTCTGTTTCTACTGACTTCTGCTAATTGGCCTTCTGTCTCCGCATGTTCTGACACACTCCTTCCATCAGCAGTTGATAACACAAAGGCAAAGTAACAAGCTTCAGACACTGTTTTCTCAGCAGAACTAAAACAAGATCAATGCACACGTAATGCTGTCCAGAATTAAGATAAAGACCTCTGAAAAGTAACTTTCGGATCTGTGTTCCATTCTTCGGGACGTACAATTGGGCGATTTTGAGCACCAGACAGCAGATGTAATCTGTGATTCATGCTCCTCAAAACACTGTAATCCCTATGAAATCATACAGAACACAAGTCCAAACAAAACCGGTCCAAAGAACTTTTCACAAAGTTTATCTGCTAACGTTACCGAGGACACGATTGCCTCCCAGCTTCCTTCTCCTGTTCGCTATCTGGATCACGGGCTCATCTTCCCTTAGATTAAAACTAAACGTTCGGGTAAGAGCCATTTACTTCATAACACCGCCTTACACAAGACTCGCTCTATCCAGCACCACCGGTAGGGCGGTGACTGCTCAGCCGTAGCCACAAACAGGCACGTCCAGCTCTCCCCAACACGTACAAAGGAGCCCTCCTTCGCTTTCCGGGTTTAGCCAAGGCAGCCCCCCGCGTTCACCCGAGCCCCCCAGCAGCACCTACCCCTCCCGTCCCCCCGCAGCCCCGCTCCGCGACGCGGCCGCAGGCGGCGCCACACGCGCCCAGGAGCCCCGG
>VXAV01002681.1:70599-83144 GCA_013399715.1 Alectura lathami | reverse complement strand
GGGAAAATAAAACCCGGCCGGGGGCGGAGCGCTGCGGCAGGGAGAGGGGGACTCGCGGGGCCCCGGGGCTGAGCGAGGCGGCGGTAGCGGCGTGCCCAGGTAGCGGCCGCGAGCAGCGCACCTTGGGGAAGCGCTCCGCGTTTCAGATGGACGGCATTGCTCTCCTGTATTCCGCGAGGGCACATGCGAGAACAAGAAGTCAGGACTTCTTGGGACTCTTTGGACAGCACACGGGGACACGTGCTTCTTGAAACCTCATTCCTTCACAGCATTTCCTGTCCTTAAACAGATTTTTTACCCCGTTACTTCAACTGTTTGAAGACATTGCGGGGTGCGGTGGGTTTTTCTCACGCTCTCTTCCATAATCCAAAAGCAGATTTGCAAGCGTAACATCACGCTGCATCCACCTAGGAGAGTGGTTTCAGTCTGTAACCTAGTCTGGGTTTAGTGCTCCGGGTTAGGGAAACAAAGGCAAGGTTTTAAACTTAAGTGCCAAAAGCATGACACTATTTCTTTTCCACTGCTGTCTAAGGTATGAAAAGCGAAGCTTCACACAAGAGATTCCAGAGAGGGGAAAGAAAAAAAAAAAAAAAAGCAATTGAGACAGTGATATCCTAAATAATTTCTTCTGAAACAATACTATGCTCCCAGGGAGTTACTCCAGACTACTTTTTGCAGACTAATTATTCCAGGATAACTCCATGTATAGACAAGTCCTTGGCTGAAGACCAAGATATCCTTGATCAAAATAAAGGAGAAAACACACCAGAAATGTGCATCTAATGTGGAAATACAGCAATACAGATCTGGGAGCCTAATTAATGACAACAGGAACCTTCCCTGTTTGCTCTTCATGCCTCACTCATTCAAGGTCTTAATCCAGCGCTCAATCACTGTGCAGTGACTGCTGCGGCAGAAAGCTCTGCTGGCAGAACACTGCCCTAGGGTTTCACAGAAGGCTCACAGAGGGAAGGGTCTCGGACTGACTGCAGTAAAGTAGGCTTGCTGCAATTCATGCATTTCACAGTAATAGTAAATATTTGAAAACAAGTCTTCTAAATCAGTGTTGATGTCTGTACCCAAGTCTTAGCAGTGTGCCCTTCACGACCATTTAATCCTGCACGGTTTTAATGCTCTTACAGCAACTATAGCTACTTTTTAAGTAACACTTTTCCTCAGTAACTTCAGTTACGGTCACAGGAACACTTCCGTGCTGTACCAAGCCCTGTGTGAATGATGCTGGCAGGTTAGGTTCTGCCGACTCCTCCCTCCGCTCCCCACCAGCACTGTCTGGGCATGCTTTACCCATTTGTTGTTACCAGCAGACCTTGCTGAGAGGATGGAGTTCTCACCTCCAGGTGCAGTAACAGGCACTCCAAGATATAGTTACATTAAAGCCTGTCCCAAGTGACCACAGCAGGAACAACAAAAATAGACTGTATACAGGGTGGAGCAGAAGTGCTGTAAACAGCTTAGGGTTACCTTGGATGGTCTGTTTTGTACTATTTTAACTTGCTGTATGTGAAGAGAGAAAAAAAAAGTTGGAAAAAATGTCAATTTCCTTCCTTTGCTCTACCTAAAAAAAAAAATTATTAAAAAAAAAAAAACCACTACCACTGTGGGTTACAGATGACTACCTTAGCAATTCCTTTTTTGTACCATTTCTAGGTACAGGGGGACCAAGGTGAGGTATGATGGCCAATTAAGAGTGACCACTCTGCTATGCATAACTTAAATAACCAAGAAGGGTGATGGCCAGATCAAAGCTGAGTCTCTTTTATCAGAAATGCTTTGCTACAGCTGAGTTTTCAGGCTGGCTGCTTATTAATGATGTGTTGGTACTCAGCTGGAAGCATTCACCTGCTGTGTCCACATATTGAGCAAGCCTTAGCACCAGCAATACTTTCCTCCTCCATACAACTCCATAGTTAATTACAAAGAGAAAAAAATAATAATAATTTCTGGAAAACAGAACAGGTGGGATGGAAAAAGTAGAGCTTGGCAAGATGTTTTAGGTTTCCCTAGAAAGAGGGCAAGGAACAATGCTTTGCATTTCTGAACTTCTGTCATTTATATGAACAAAACATTGTGCAAAGGAACATACAACTGGTGGATGTGCAGCTTTAAGGCAGCACATCAAATGGTCTTGAAAAGCCAAAATATGTAAGCACCCCCTTCACATTTCATCATTAAAAACTGCTTGATTTTATAATTGATGTAATTCCAGATCAAAAATTGATACAGGCCAGAAAGGTTCTGTTACTGTGCAAGTTCTAAAGCTGTAAAATTGTTTCAGTTCAGAAGCTGAAGTTAGTTTTAAGGGCTATTAGCCTGGATCAACCTTCCAGATGGTTTCTCTTGAGCGCAGTACACGCACACAGTGTGGAACTGCTCTGTCCTCCCAGTTATTTACTTTTACTGAAAGGATGCATCTCAACATCTGCAATAAACAGTTGAATTTTTATGCAGCCAGGCAATCAGGCTATTTTTTGCTAGTGCGTCCTCCATGGCTGTTACGGGTCTGTGTTAGCAAAGAAGTTAGGACTAGCAAACAGCAGCGCAGGAGATGAAGGTGCTTACAGGGGTGGGGGAGATAATCTACTCAGTATCATCATAGAATGGCTTGGGTTGGAAGGGACCTCAGAGACCATCTAGTTCCAACGCCCCTGCCGTGGACAGGGCTGCCAGGCACTAGCTCACAAGATCAAACTGCCCAGGAACCCATCCAGCCTGGCCTTGAATACATACGAACAAAAGGTTTCTCTGAACAGTCAAGACAACCAGAGTGTTTAAGTAGTTACATTTGCACACTTAGTGTTCTGAATTATACAGAACTGACTCATCATAGTTATATCATTTCTAACTGAACGAAGATTGTTGCAACCTCTTTTACCATCTTTTCAGAAATTCCCTAAAAAGCAATTTTTAAAAAAAATCAGATTAACTTCAGACCCTTATTAAGACATTATGTTTTTATAGGGTTTTTTCCTCTTCAATATCTAAACTACAGACATAATTCTGCCGCTCTATACTTGTTCACAAAGTAAAAACATATTGTCTCTGTAGATAAATTATTTAGAATTTGATATGATTCTTAATATTTAAAGTCTAAGTCTGGACTTTCAGCATTTAGTGTCACAGTTTTAACATTATGTTTATAGATAATGAAGTATTACACAAATAAGTGTTTGAGTTGTGAAATTGTGAGTTCTGTCCAGATTCAGAATCTTGGCTAACACTGTGGCCCACATTATGCAGCAAGCCTTTAAACTTTTTACAAGAGAGCATTTTTCTGAGTTGTCAGGTACATTCCTTAAGTAGTTTCCAAATGACCAGCCCAGAGTGTTTGGAGAGTAAACATCTTTGTAAACACACCAGGAGGAACTCTGCCCGTAGCTAGGCAAAGATCAGAGAAATGCTGGTGACAAATGGGAACTGAACACCCATAGTTGGATTGCTGTGGAAGGAATTAAGGATATTCCTTCAAAATTACTGGTAACTGAGGCATAAAACCACAGTAATTCTGAACATATTCCTGTATTCCAATTCACTGGCCATGTACTCGGGGGTATCTTACGTAGCACTGTAAGGACAGCCTAGGCTTAAACATTTTTATACATTTTTATACAAAATATAAGGCCCTTTGAGGAGGAAAAGATAAGCTTTACAAACAAGAAATTCATAGGACCTCCCTGGAGACTCCCCAGGAACTCAGGAAGAAAACTGAGTCTTCATAGGACGTTTTCACCTCAACAAGAGCCAAATAAAAATAAAAATAAAAAATCATTTCTCAGAACAAAACACTTGTGTTCTCATAGCTCACACAGGCTCTGATTAAAGCATCTTTGGCCACCCAAAGCACAATGCCCCCCAGCCCTGACAGCACTTACCTCCAAGAGCTGGACTGGGTGCTGGGCACACAAGACCCGGCCCTGGAACAGTGTCTGCAAAGCACAAGACCAGAAATTAGTCACTGGAGGAATCTGGTCTCTAGGTCACCATCTATCCCACCGCAGTAGCACAGTGTAGCTGAGCCCCCTTGCAACAAACTGGTGGAAGCAGCTGCTTGTTCATTACCACACTTGCTACACCTGCTCCCCATCAGCATCTGGATCAGACCCAGCTGAGAGAGCAGCCACGGAGGAGATGAAGCCCAGTCAGTCTGCACACAGGTTTCTACTGATTGATAAAAAGAAAAACATGGGGGGTGGGGGAAAACCCTGTTGAATCTCATCAAGTTGGAGTTACTGATTAGAAATCTCTCCTTTTTTTCCCTTAAAAAAAAAAAAAAGAGAGATTCAAGTATTTTGGTATTCACTGTCTACAACAACTTTGCAGTTTCAGTTACACAGCCATCTTGTACAGGTGCCAACTATCCGCCACTGATTCAGCAGGAGCTATGTTCAAGACATGTTCAAACACAGCTTTCAGACTACTGCAGGGAAAGGCAGAGGCTGCTTCTCTAGTTAAGGTCTGGAGCTAGCAGTGTCTACTTTCTTTAGAAATAAAGTGGGTTTTTTTTTGTTTGTTTGTTTTTTAATAAAGTTTAGCAAATGTATTCACTTTTCTCTTTAGATTAACATCCTGAAGAACAAACTGTACAGGCTAGAACTGAGTGCCACAGTCCTTTTATTTCCTTTGGATCACTATTTTAAAATACTTTTCTGATCAATATATATTTTTCTTAATCTTTTAAATCAATACATAATGAACAAATCCAATCTTTCATTAAGTCTCACCTGGTAACTGCTCACTAATAATGCAAATTTCAGTTATGTAAAGGCTGTAGAAAAAGTTCAAAATAAAGCCTGTGAAGGCTCCCAGTCAGGAGTTGGGCTACCGTCTGAATGAAAATCGAGTTGCTTTCTCTCCCTGCTTTGCTTGTATGTGAATAGCAGCTATGTGAATGCTGAGGACACAACTGTCGTCTCAAACTCTGCTGAGCAACGCAACCGTCAGTTTCTGGAACTTCAAAAGTTATTAAACAGGAACAAAGGATTATTTTATCTTCATGCCAATCTACCTGTAGTGTTTGTTTGGTTTGTTTGTTTCTTTGATGCAAAAAGTAACAGATACTTTCACTTTCTCATTTAGTCCAACAAATTATGAAATTAGGGAAATCTACAAGTTAAAATCTGTTATCAAGGAAGCATTTTTAGTAATACCAGTTCTTTATCCAGCCACTAAACATATACACCACCAAAGGAAAAAAATAACTGAGGATTGTCTACACATGCAGTAATTTCCAATTAACTGCTTCTGTTTAAACAGCTATGTTAAGCTTAAGAGGAAGAAACGTTTTTTATTCCAGAATAAGACTGCTCACATGGAGTTAAGCAGGACCAATTTCATGTTTAAACAAGCACTACAGATATATTCATACAAAGGGAAAAAAAAAAAAAAAAAAAAAAGAGTTCCTCTGCAGTTCCAGTTTTATTCAATGAAAAGATTCATTGCATGACGCTGCCATGACCAGGCAGGCTTAGTGAGCAAATTACAAATCTAATCGGTTTGGCAAAAGGTTTTTATGGAAGCTGCTGCATTGGCTTCACTAACATCAAGTGATTTGCTCTTTTGTTCATTTGTTGCAAACAGCTAGAATCAGGGGCCAGGAAGGAAGGAAAGGTCATTCCTTAATTATGGAAGTGCAAATTTATATGTTGTATTTAAAAGATGTCAAATGCAAGGGTTGGAATAAGCCTTTGCATATTCAGTTTTCTCACTGTTCCCCCACCCCCACCCCCCATCTTTCTATACTTCTAAATTTCAAGTACCCCAGGTTGCTTCCAGGCAACCATGATTTAAGGTGCAGGGTTTTAAACGAGCATTCCAATTACATCCTAAATTGGTAAGTGATTATGACAAACATATTTCCCAATTTCTATACACTAACTCCTCTGATGTTTGTTTTCAGACCATCATTTTATTGGCCAGTCTCTCCAGATTAATTCTTCCATGAAGAGAGTTCTAAAAACCAGTTTTTGAACTTTCCTATCGTATTCTCATTTAAATAAACCCAGACTTATTTAATGTGATAAGATGAACCATTCTGAATTACACATTATAATAACTACACTTATCCTTGGTCTGTAACTAACGGGCCCACTGCAGGGCAATGGCATTCTCTGCCTTGTTAGTTTACACACTTCTAACACCAGCAGTCTCAAAGAGAATACCTGAAACCTAGCAGAGCTCATTCCATATATCCAGGAACATGAACAGCCTAGAAAGGTAAGATAACACAGTCAGAGGTAGGTTCTCTCAGTTCTCACAAGGGCTGTTCCTGTCATTTCTCACGTGACACGTACAGATTGCTTTCGTTATGGGTGGGTGTTTTTAGTACATACCAGACAAAATGCATGTTTTCCAGCATGAAAGCAAGTCCACTTCTGTAAGTTTCTGACCACATTCAGTGAAATCCATGCATCAGTTCCTATTGCTCAACTCTTTCTAAAGTCAATCAGCATCTCCAAGGGTCAAGGTCTACTTTTAAGCAATTCAGCAACCTAGTTGGCAGTTAGATCAAGGGACGATCATTTGCTTCTTGAGTGCAAATAAATGTATGCTGACCCATTTTACTGAAGGTCTGTTCTTCATATTAACCAAGTAAAATGCAGTTATTCTGCAGTAATGTGTTTTCCATGCAGAACAAAAAGGACCATCCCAGAGCATTTTCATTCTTCCCCTGTGAGGTACAGCAGTATTATAATCAGCATTTCACAGTGAAACAGACTGATGGTCTACTTAAGGACAAGAGAGTAAGCCAGTATCACAGAGGGAAGCTGCAGCAGAACCCACAGCCAGATCCCATTTCTGGATTCTCCCTCTTCTGCATAATGTAAGAGCCCTGAGTAAATCTGAAAATCAACAAGCTCAATTTTGCACAGCTATCAGCTACTCTGCTGGGATACCAGAACGTATGCACATTTGGCTGACAGTCCCCATCATTTGAGTAACATGCTATACTAGGAAAAGTTTTGTTGTCAGCAGTTAGTGAACCACTGTAATGCCTGTAACAATGCTCTGTCCCCTGCTCAGTACTGCTGTACTTATCAAACAGTAAGAGTTTGGTGTCAAAAAAAAATTCTCTGTTCCACTTCACTTAGTTTTCACATCATATTTAAAAGAATCCAGCAGTTTTCTCTGTTTCACTCCAAACTTCAACACATCAGTTTTCAAGCACTATACTGTCACCCCTGGAGGTGACTGCCCATTGTTGGAAGAAGGAACTGATCTGTCTGTATTTGGGAAACTACAGCCACCAGATCTGCCAGGTGTGCAGTAGCTAGAAAAGAACTCTGTGCAGATGTGTGTCCTGCAGACAATAAGCAGCAATCAGCAGTTGCTACAAGTGCTTGCTGACCAGCTGCACATGGCAGGGCAATCACCATACAGTGGGATCAGCTTGTGGTACAAGCCTGTGCCTGTCAGCACTGACTGCAAGCCCCTTGGATCCTGTGTTCCCAAGGCTGCGTGCCAAGTTTATTTCAGCCTCAGGATGCCAAAATGACAGCTGCTTTGGGAGGAAAGAATCAGGGTATCAATCTTAGGGGGAAAAGTTTACATCACTCAACAATCTGTTTGGTGTCAGAAAACGAAGCTATTAACAGGAGGTAGTCAATTTGCAGGCATGCGTAACCACTGACCTGCACGCAGAACCAAGTATGAATCAAGCACAGAAATTAACATTTAAGTCAGTTAAGAAGGATTCCCTAGATGTGCAGGTTACACATTGGCCATACATGGAAGCCAACACACTGTGAAGGATGAACACAAAGATCCCCTATTGCAGACAGTAAAAGCTGACATACATTTGAAATACTAGTCCTCCAGCATTACGTGCTCTTCATACCAAATCGCCACCTTGCTTAGCAGCAGTTCTACTACTTCTCCATAAAGGTGTTTACTGGGTTAGGACTGGTGGGTGCATGGCTTTATTCTGATTTATTTTTCTTTGTAATTGAAGACATTTGTAGTTTACTTCAATTTCAACAGTATCTTCTTGCTCGAGTTTATGATTAGGAATGCTGTGCATTCACATTTCAGTGTATGCATTCCGTTTTGTAATTACTGCTGCACATACATGATCTTAAAGTGATCTGCTACCTTCAGCTACCGGGTCCTGCTCCCTATCTATCTATATGCAGCCTGTTGGTATTTCAGGCACAGAGGAGAAAAAGTGGCATGCCACAGTCTGCGGGGAGAGGTATTTTAACACACTTGATTTGTTAAGTACTTGAATTCTTTTATCTTTTGTGGATAACATCACCCAACATATTGAAATAACTTGGGTACCTAAAAGCAGCCTGACCATGGCAATATGTAGATACAGATGCCACGGTCCATCAAGCTAGGCTATGCAGGTATGTTAGGTATCTCCACCGGACCACGGGCCTGCCCTCTGTGCATCCCTCAGAGGCTTTTCCCTACTCTGCTGACCAAAGGTGCTTTTGAGTAAGGAGCACAGGAACGCACTGGCAGCTACAGGTTGCTGGTGTGCCCCGGACGACATGAAACTGAGAAGGCTGCATCAGCTTTTGCCACGTTTCCTGACATTTTACTTTAACCAATGCTTCCTCAGAACATCTGAATTCCTGCAGACTGTGTACGCCTGGGCTTTGCATAGACCCATTCTGTAATGCTCACAGCAGGGCGCTTCAAAGAGAAGTATTTTCAAACACTGTAAAAGCCACAAATCTAAACATTATGACTCCAAGCTCCAGAGCTCCGAAGTGCAGCCAGACTGGGCTATGCCACTGGTGCTATGGGACTGCTGCTGGAGAGCTGTTTGCAATAATATTATAATGCTATAATAACATTGAGGTAATGGAGCAGAAACACTTGAAGGAAAGATTATTCTGTCAGGCCAGCATAAGCTAAGAGGTGTATCAGCAGGACACAAAACCTAATGTGAATATATTCAACAGAAAAAAACACCTCTAGTAAAACTCCACTGTAGGACAAGCCTAAGACTCCTCTGAAATAACATTTCTGTTCTTCCTAATAATTTTTAATAGAACTAGTATACGAAACATTTTCGATGACATTTGCTATCAAGCCTCTATTATTCTGGCATCACAAAGCACAAAGACTTTCAGTTCTCAGTACAAGAAGTGTTCTACTCTGGT
Organism: Alectura lathami; assembly: GCA_013399715.1. NCBI lineage: Eukaryota > Metazoa > Chordata > Aves > Galliformes > Megapodiidae > Alectura > Alectura lathami. The sequence continues at coordinate 74,016 of VXAV01002681.1, read as the reverse complement.
TAGCCTGAGGTTAATACCTAGCCAAATCTTGCTGTTTTTTTTTTTTCCTTCTCCTCATTATTATTAGCAAATCAACACCAGCTTTTAGTATCTTGCAAGACAAGTTCCAACAAAGGTGCAGTGTGATTTTTCCTGTGATTAGTAGATCAAGACTAGAATATATGCTCACGCACATCCTCCACAGTCAATTCAAGAGAGAGATGTTCACAATCTTTGTTGTGCCATTCTCTCATTGCTACCCCAAAGATCAAGACCCATTGAGAAATAGGGGGCATGGCCAGGGAAGAAACTAAGATAAGGTTTTCTGAGCAAACCTCAAAACTAGAGAGGTTGCATTACCTTTGCCACAAATCACCCTCTGCAGGGATTTTCCCAGCATGGAGGCATTCAAGAAGTGGGCACAGCTGGGAAGCTCTCATTAATAGCAACACAGCTTCACTGGCAACAAAGCTCCTGGGATGCAAGGACAGGAAGCACCCGGATATTTTAGAGATGCAGAGGTGGGCTCCTGGACTCCAGCTCTTGAAATACGCGAAGTTCAGTTAGAGCAGTATCTAACTGAAAGCAGAGGACAAGTTTTCACCTTTTTTAATGGAACAATATTGACAAAGTCTCAGTAGGCAGTTTTTCATCCACTGCAACTCCCCATCTTCCCCAGTCTTTTCATTTGGAAAGTGATTGAGTTATTGGTTCTTGTTTCCAGATTTTTATGCAGTTGTACTTAACCATTAGTTGTGTATAGGATATATATATTTTTTTTTATCTTGTCTCTTCCCTGCCTCAAAATTGTTGACCATGATTTCCAGTATTAATCTCTGTTTTAGAAAGCTTTACTACCCAAAAAGCTGTGCAAATTTGTATGAAGGATACATGCAGGCACCAAGTGTTTGCATGGTGTGCACTTATATTCTGTGTAGCTTGTCTTATATTCTGAAGACGTTATAATTTTAATTGTATGAAGCAACAGATACACCGACTCGGACAAAAGCTCAGTAAACCCAAATATCCTGCCTAACAGTTGTTGGCAGCAGACACTTCAAGGTTCCTGCAGATTAGGGACTTTGCAGGTCCATGGGTTCATATAGACCACCAAATTTATTGACTATTTAATTGATGTAGATTAACTTATGTTTCCAATTTATATTATTGACCTCTTCAGCAACTGTGGAAAAAGAGATAAGCAATTAAATTGTGAACAGTGTGAAAAGGGACTTTCTGGTTCAAATTCTCCTACCTGATAACTTTGCTGTGCACCCAGCACATTATACAATCATAAGCAAATGAATATTCCTCAGTCATCTTATTCATTATTTTATAAATGTTTGTTATACCCCATTTCAATCATCTGTTTCCACACAGAAGAATCCTTGCCTAATTAGTATCTCAAACAGAAATCGTTGTGCGTTCCTAAACACTTGTGGCATTCTCTGTGCTTTTATAATTTCACTATATCCCTTTCTGAGACGATTGTCAGAACACCACATACTATTCAAGATGCAGCAGAGAGACATATAGCAGTTATGAAATTGTGTGCTCTGTTTAATATGTTATTCTGTTCACAATTCCTCATTTTGTTTCCCTTTTTGAGTTACCATAGCAAGACTAAGATCTTGACTCATTTTTTAATGTACAGGTTTACCGTCTGCTTGAAAGAATTCCAAGAAGTATGATGGCCCTTAGCAAACGCCATGTTTTCCATGTATTGACTAACACCGGTCTTATTGCAATTCCTATCATGTTGCTGGCTTAGAAGCCAGCTTAATTTCTGTCACTCTCCTGATCAACCTATTTCAAACTCTTCTCAAATTTGAGCACTTTACCACGATGTGACATGAGGTCACAGAAGTGACAGTTAAAACTCCATTTTGAGGAGCTCAGCAATTTCACACATGCACTCCTTCATTTTTCAAGAACAGGAATTTCAGATAAAATTCACAATTAAGAAAACATTGAACCAACTGTTGATGTACTGGGCAAACAGGGTGAGCACATACAGAGAATCTTCACTTCCATGCGCATAGTTACGCACTTACGTGCTGTTGGAACATGAGCAATTGCCAAACCAGAGCCTACAAGTTGCAAGCTGCTACCTCTTCCTTATCCCCAATCTTATCAAGTTGTGACCTTAGGAAAAGATGCATCATGAACCCAGAAGTCATGTCTGCACTTCAGAAGGTTACTAATATCTTCTCCCCTAGATACCCTGTCCCAAGTTACCAGCCAGGCTATGCATCTCCCTAGTATAATGCCAAATGCACCTCCTCTTTCAAAGCAGGCTGCTGATGGCAACTGCCTCATTACAATTCAACTGACACCTCAAAATCCTCTTAGAAAGCAGGAACCTTTATCCCATTTATTTCCTTGGGCCCCTGTTCACTTTCCAGGAATGACATCACTTAAAAAGCAACAACAGTTTTCTAAATTCTCCATAATATTTCATAGCTTAGCGTTACTGTCTTCTCATCTGTTGTCTCATAAGATTTTGCTGCGTGCTGTTTTTTTTTCCCCTTATTCACAAAGCACCTCAGAAGAAAAGCCGTTCTAAAATATTTTATGAAAAGACGTGTCTTTAATGTTAAAAAAGTTGCATGACTACAGTAAGCCAGCACCAAAGTATGTGTGTCTTGTCTCTACATGCCTTCATTAGAGAGACATAACCTCAGGTGGTATTTATACGAATGAACATTCATAGCTATAAAATTCTTGGCAGTTCCGTATCATCATGCTTACGAACCATGCAGATGGCTGCAGACACTCCTGGATGAGCAATAACCTTCCAATGGATCAACCACTGTCACCAAAATAGAAGAGGGTTCTCAGCACAGGCTTGTTAATCTCTACATGAACAGACAGAAAACATAGCATGGGCATAGAGCCCTAAGATAAGACAATTTCCTTAAAAAAAAAAAAAAGAAAAAAAAAGTATTTAACCATTGCAGTTTCAGTCCATTGTCCTAGTCAACACACTTCTCATTCTAATTCACAATATCCAACACAGCACTTCACAACATCATTCAGAAACTGCACCCAACAGAATGGATCTGCACTTTATGAAGCACAGTTCTACCTATTTGCAACTTACTGCTTTTCCACACACGACATATTTGACCCTTCTAAGTTTTATAGCACTCAAGAATTTATTACAGAGTGGAAGTTCATTGCTCAAAGGTATATTTAAAAAAAAAAAAAAAAATCTATTTTAAAATCTTTAGCTCAGAAATGTAGTTTTTAAACACAAAGAAAAAAACAGATCTTTCCACAAACTAACAGTGAAAGTAACAGTGGAACAGTTTGATCAGACCCAAACAGGGAGAACGTTCAGATGTTTAAGGAATAACAAGAAGGATGAGCTAGGACAGAGGGAACAAGATGCCTTAAAAAGCATTCCTTTTTTTTTTTTTTTTTTTTTTTACCTAT
>VXAV01002681.1:40393-70116 GCA_013399715.1 Alectura lathami | reverse complement strand
TTGTACCAGTTGCTGCAAATGCTATTTCTTTTCCTGAATACTACAGTCTTACAACTTTTTTTTTAGTTCTTTTAAAAGTTAGATAAAGACGTCCTTTATATTTATATATTCTTCAAAGCCTGCATTTGTCAAAATAAGTTTCACTTAGAAAGAAAGAAACCAGCAGTGACAGCACTGTGGTGATAGGTTTTTGGATTGGCAGCTAGATTTCTCCTCCTTTCCCCTGCCCTTCCTTTACCTCCTGTCTAAAGCAGTAACTGGCATGATTCTTGTTATACAACTTCATTTCTTGACTACTTTATTATTTACTACTCATCCCTATTATTTAGCTAGAATAATGAGAGAACTGTGGGAAACAGAAGTGAACAATTTAGTGATATCTAAGCCCTACACCCAAAGATGGACATATGCTAACTACATTAACATGAGTACTTCCAGTAACGTTAAAGGAAGCAATCATTAGAATATAACAAGGCATATGAATGAATACGTGGAAAACAGAGGGCCTGCTCACTGCTAAATATAGAAATTTACGCACTTTGTAATTTAAAACATGTTCAAAATGAATCTGCAGAACCCTCAACAAGGCCCACAGATGCCTGACAACTGAACTTTGGACAACAAAATGTCCTTTTCAGAGAAATAGTTTGACATGCCTAATATCATGGACACAATCTCAACTCCTGCTCAGTGTCCATTGCATCTCTTTAGCAGAACACATAATAATACAGAAGACATATAGTTGTGCCTCCCCTCTGAAACAAAACAGAAGTTATATTACGTTTTCCCGCACAGGTTCAGAAGCCAAAAACTGACCCTTTGACTGAAGCCTTCCAGTCTCTTTAGTTTGCTTCCCAATCCAGGCATATTTTCTCCCTGGAATCCATCAGGAAACGTCAATCTCTTATACCATTGCTTAACTAATCCTAACAACTTTAAAATACAACATCCTGAAATAATCAGTGTGAATTCAAGCTGATTTTAGCTTGTAGGACCCAAGTCTGTACATGACCACCATTATTTAGCAACAATGATAAAAATTAAGCTAGTGCTAAATGATGATAAAATTTTAGTCATACTGGAACGCTCCCATCTGATACTTGTATATTTCAGTGACAAAACGTGGCAGACATTTACCTAGAATCATAAAGGTTGGAGAAGACCTCTAAAATCATCTAGTCCAACTGTCAACCTAACAGCACTATGCCCACTAGATCATGTCCCTAAGTGCCACATCTACACGTTTCTTGAACACCTCCAGGGAAAGAGACTCCACCACCTCCCTGGGCAGCCTGTTCCACTGCCTGACCACTCTCTCACAGAAGATTTTCCTAACATCCAGCCTGAACCTCCCCGGCACAGCTTGAGGATGTTAAATCTTGTTCTATCACTAGTTACCTGGCAGAAGAGGCTGACCCCCACCCCCGACCCCCACCTCACTACAACCTCCTTTCAGGTAGCTGTTGAGACCATTAAAGGTCTCCCAAGCCTCCTCTTCTCCAGACTAAACAGTCCCAACTCCCTCAGCCGCTGCTACTCAAGTCTTTCCAGCCCACTGCAGGATTGTGCTGGGATGTCAGATGTTAGATGAAGGACCAAGAGCAGTGAATCAGAATCAGTGAGGGCAGCACTCACTAGCCCAGATACAGAATAACATCCTCCCTCAGCAGGATGATGAGCTAAAGACTAGATGGGCCTTAAAAAAATTGTAGCCAGTGACCAGCCTAGCTCCTCTGGTGCAAATTCAAGTTCTCCACAGCACTGCACCATAACATGCGTTAAACCCAGGGCCACTCCAACTAAGAGCTGCAGCAGGTAGAAGCTTCTGGTTCACCTGCTGGTGGTACTGTAGAAGCAACTGTCCTCTGCCTAACATTTCTAGCAGAGGAGACTACAACACCCCGAACAAGATTTTTCTTCCCCCAAACACATGTCCTATGATGACACACAAAAACAATTTACTCAAAAGATTAAGTGTCTAGCAAGCAGCAGTCTCCCTTTCCTGATGTATTTCATATACAAGAGCTTTGCTCACGGGCATATTAAAATGCATAGACAGTTTTGCATCCACAGCCCTGTTCTTTCTTGGAGGACATGTTTTCTTTTACATCTTGTCCTCCTTTGCTCCTCACTGTTCTGGTAACTCAGCTTTTGATGTGATAGTTGGAGGTACTTGGCAAGTTTTACCATCTTTACACATAGCCTAGTATTGCTTTCATCTTCTATTTAACCTTGGACAATTTACATAAAAGAATGAAACCAAAGACATACTTCCAGAGTGATGTACATAGCTCTAGTTCTACAATAGTCCTATCCTATTAAGTTAGCTGTTAGGCACTTTTATAAGCTTTGAATTTCACATGCAGCACAGCAAAAAAAAGCTACCGTGATTTGTCTAATTTCTAAGCCACATCATATGATCCATGAAAAGAGTTAACAGAAAGAAAGATTTGTTTCATTATTATGAGCTCACCACCCCCCTCTGCCTTAAAGAGTAGCGGCAAGTTTTGAATGAAAATATGTGGAGAATGTGCACTGCTGTTATGGTGGATATGGCGTTTCAGTGATCTAATTTTAAAAGAAACTCACTAAATGAAACCTAGACAACAGCAAACCTGAAGGAAATTTCACTGCAGCACAATTTGAAAAGGAGAGTTCTAAAGTTTACCAAGAAAAGAAATCCATTATGGTACAATTTTCAAGCCACTTTCCCTGTAAGTCTCAGTTTGAATGAGAAGTTGCTATGCTACAGCATTGTTTGAGACCATATCTATTCTGTGCTAGAAAAGTAAGGGTAAGTAAACTGAAATTATTCTTTGGAGTCTGTCACAGCCTTCATATCTCAGTAACATACAAGGAGATGCTCATGATCACAAACCCAAGACCCTTTTCATAGTATTCAACAGAATATTTCAGGTTGGTTTTTTTTCTTTTGTTTTGTTTTGCTTTTGCATTTATTTTCTGAAATTTCTGAGGTTGAATGACATATCAATGTCTGGCCTGCATAATGAGTACAGAGTTAACAAAAAATTTGTCTGGAAGTGTCTAACAAAGATCATCTCTGGCAAAGAAGTACGTCTGTGCCATTCGTAAGACAGCACACAGGGACTTTGCTACTGAATAGCTCAACTAGCAGCATGAAAAGGCTTTTAAGAGTTGTCCTTAGCACATACAGGAAAAGCCTGAAGTATTTGTTTCTATTTTACTCTGCATTTTAGTCCTAGAAATATCAGAGTGGCAGACCCAGACTCCTTGGTCACTGCCAGAAGGAAACCGGAGAGCTGGTCACAACTGATATGGAGAAAGCTGAGGTGCTCAATGACTTCTTTGCCTCGGTCTTCACAGGCAAGGGCTCTAACCACACTGCCCAAGTTGTGGAGAGCAAAGGTAAGAACTGGGAGAAGGAAGATCCACCTACTGTAAGTGAAGATCAGGTTTGAGACCGTCTAAAGAACCTGAAGGTGCACAAGTCCATGGGACCCGATAAGATCATCTGCCATATCCCTCAGGACCCATGGATGGAAGTTGCCAAGCCACTATCCATCATATTTGAATGGTCATGGCAGGCTGGTGAAGTCCCCACTGACCAGAAAAGGGGAAACATAATGGAAACATTACCCCCATTTTCAAAAAGGGAAAAAAGGAAGATCCGGTAAACTACAGGCCAGTCAGTCTCACCTCTGTGCCTGGCAAGATCGTGGAGCAGATCCTCCTGAAGGATCTACTAAGGCACATGGAAAATGAAGATGAGGTGATTGGTGGCGACCAGCATGGCTTCACCTAGGGCAAATCGCACCTGACAAACGTGGCAGCCTTTTATGATGGAGTAACAGCATCAGTGGATAAGGGAAGAGCAACTGGCATCATCTACCAGGACTCGTGCAAAGCATTTGACACTATCCTGCACGATATCCGGGTCGCTAAATTGGAAAACCACGGGTTTGATGGATGGACCGCCTGCTGGATAAGAAACTGGCTTGGTTGCACCCAGAGAGTTGTGGTCAATGGCTCAATGTCAAAATGGAGACCAGTGACAAGTGGCATCCCTCAGGGATCAGTACTGGGACCAGCGCAATATAACATCTTTGTTGGCGACATGGACAGCGGGATTGAGTGCACCCTCATCATGTTTGCTGATGACACCAAGTCATCATGTGTGCCGTTGACACACTAGAGGGAAGGGATGCCATCCAGAGGGACCTGGACAGGCTGGAGAGGTGGGCCCATGCCAACTTCATGAAGTTCAACAAGGCCAAGTATAAGCTCCTGCACCTGGGTTGGGGCAATCCCAAGCACAAATACAGGCTGGGCGGAGAATGGCTGGAGAGCAGCCCTGAGGAGAAGGATCAGGGGGTGTCGGCTGATGAAGAACTCAGCATGAGCCGACAGTGTGCACTTGCAGCCTAGAAGGCCAACCACATCCTGGGCTGGATCAAGAGAAGCATGACCAGCAGGGCGAGGGAGGTGATTCTGCCCCTCTGCTCTGCTCTCGTGAGACCCCACCTGGAGTACTGCGTCCAGTTCTGGGGCCCCCAACACAAGAAGGATATCGAGCTGTTGGAGGGGGTCCAGAGGAGGGCCTCGAAGATGATCAGAGGGCTGGAGCACCTCTCCTGCGGGGACAGGCTGAGAGAGTTAGGGTTGTTCAGCCTGGAAAAGAAAAGACTCCAGGGGGACCTGATAGCAGCCTGAAGGGGGCCTACAGGAAAGCTGAGGAGGGACTTTTACAAGGGCATGCAGTGACAGGACAAGGGGTAATGGCTTTACGCTGGAACAGGATAGATTTAAACTAGATACTAGGAAGAAATTTTTTACTGTGAGGGTGGTGAGACACTGGGACAGGTTGCCCAGAGAGGTTGTGGATGCACCATCCCTGGAAGTGTTCAAGGCCAGGCTGGATGGGGCTCTGAGCAACCTGGTCTAGTGGGAGGTGTCCCTGCCCATGGCAGGGGGGTTGGAACTCAATGATCTTTGAGGTCCCTTCCAACCCAGACCATTCCATGGTTCTATGAAGAACCTGGAAGTCTTAGATACTTGCTGGGTCAAAAAATGGTTTAAATTAGACATGTTTCCCCTCCAGAAAATAATTTTAATGCACTGGAGGTAATCTCAATCCTGTTTATTCTTAGACTTAAGACTCTGAAAATTGCAAACAAGTTAAGCAAAACACACCAACACTTCCCCAGTCCATGAAAAACATGCATAGACTGCCGCTGCATAAATATGCTTAACAAAGGAACACTCTCCTGGCTTAGCTAAGAAAACCCATGAAATAAATTAAGTGGGACAGATGAAAAACTTTATGACACCCACTGGCACTCAGGGGAAAAGGGAGAGGAAGATAATATGCTGCCACTCCTCTCCCCCAATCAGGGAACATTTACAGCCATCACCCCTACTAGCAGGCAGTGGGAGGTTCCCACACAGTACTTTCACTCAGCAAATTGAGTAGACAACGGGGCTGCCAAGTGTTTTCAACTCTCCAAAACCAAGTCATGCCCTGTCTCACATGAGACACCTCTTCCATGTCCTGCACACAAACACCCCTTTCCAAAGCAGACCTCCAGCTCTTGCTTTTCCCTCTTTCACTTTGGTAATTGCTGTTTTTTCCCATTTCTTTCCCTTGTGCAGCTGAAGACTTCCTCCTTATCCATGCCTTGGGGTGACAGAGTCAGGCTGGGGGCCCTCCTGCAGCCACCCAAGACCTCACCCCCAGCTGGGCCAGACCCAGGGACCCAGCAGGGACCAGCTATGCATGGCTATGAGTACAGAAGACCTCCAGACACCTGCGCTCCTCAGGCAGCACCTGATATGCAGGCCAGATTCAGCAGTCACGATACCCAAGAAATCAAACCCAATTAAGAGCTGCTGTTTCTCAGCTTGCACCTCCCCATTGCTGGGAGCCCTGCTTGCGGGTAGGAGGCCAGCACAGTCTTTTCTGACCAAAAGAACTGCTGCTCCCAACCCCCAGCAGCACCAGCCACACAGCATGTGTGAACCCAGTGCTCTGGTCAGGGCCCCACAGCTGCTGCTCTGACAGGTGGGAAAGGCACGCAGGACTGCACCGCCCAGCACCAGCTGGCTGTTAATGCATACAGGAGAGAAACCCAATGCCTCTGCCTGGGCTTCTCTGAAAGCCCAAACTCAGCCTCGAGTCTGTTTCTGGCTGTTCATGCAGCCCTCAGCGGCAGTGCAGGAGCTCCCCATCCCATCCAGGTGTACACCTCCTGCTGTCTTAGCAAGCTTGGTGGTACAACCACAGCCAGGCATGGGATTAGGCAGCCTAAGGATTTTAATGAAGGTAATTTTGTTGCTGCTCAAGCCTTCATGTAACACACAAAGCACAGCAGTACCATACCCACTAACACATCACTCACAGTTTTTGCACCTGTCTGTCCACCAGTCCTGCTCAATAAATACAACTTCATACCCAATATTTGCTGACCCCTTTCTGTGTTACAGGCTGAGTACCTGATCTGTTGACTTACAAAGCACAGAACACCAGACCTCCTCCCTGAGTTTACCCAGACCGCCCCTCAGGTTAGCAAGGGTTTGCATGAACACAGCAGTCCAACTACAAGAACGTACACGTAACCACAAACATCACATTGGAGATGCACTGAACACACAGCTAATGCATGGGTCCTTGTAAATCAACAGGAAACATTATAAATAAATAAAAAACACATAAGGATTTAGAGGAAAAGGCTCTATTGTTTCTAGAAGAGAAAAGACAACATTCTGAAAACTGGTGACATTTTCCTGTTTTCTGCATCATAAGCAGAGTTTCAAGTCTCCTAATGAAATTCTGCAAGAAGTATTCTTATAATTATACCTCTATTAAATATTTTGGGGGCTGAATTTCATGGAAGATTCTGCACAATGTCTTGTTAGTAGATAAAAATTTTTATAAAACTCTAGTACAGTCCGTTGCCACATGGAGGTAAACTGCTGAAAAGCAAACAACTCAGATGTAGAAGAAGAGTCATTTCATTTGATACAAGAGAAACTCTTTAAAAGCTTTAGACAGAGAATACTAAGCCTTTGTAATTGTTTCACAGTTTAGAGAGAGAGAGTTTGTAGTTGCCTTGTTTCCTTTCAAGTGCCCAAAAAATATAGATGGGAAGCAGTTGTTTCCTGCATACCAAAATGCTTTGTCATTTACTCAAAAAAAACCTGCCTGAAACAGTTGCCAACATTTGTTTTCCCCTCCTCTCCAAATAAAGATGTAAAAAAAGTCATTCTTGTCCATCCTTTCATCCACCCCTGATGCTGATGAATCCACTTTTGGCAGCCAGCACTCCCCTGCACAGCACAAGGGTACATGTCTTGAATCCAAATTCACATTCTAGCTGTGAAGTCGCTCCCTCCTCCCTCCACAGCATCAGCAGGATATTTATGGGCCCTTCCACAAGCTGAATAGCCTCTAAGGAGTGGCTTAGGCTACAAGGACAGAAATACCACTGGCAGGAAACTTACACTGCAGGAATGGTGCGGTGGGATGTCCAACATGATATCAAGAAGCGACAAAACAGGGGCATTCAAGAAATCAGAGAAGACTCTCAGCTTCTGTCTTCTCAGAAACCATTGATCTTCAAGAGCGGTGCTTTAGCAGATACGTCTAGTTTTTGCAGCGAACAAAAACATGATGGAAACGTCAGCAGAAGTTTTCCTGAACTCCTAAGGGCAGCTCATGCACAACCTATCCCCACGAAGCGAAATGCTGCCTCTCCCCATGGCAGCCCCACCTCACTACATCCTTACTGGTTTTTGCTCTTAATACTGGGCATGTTCACCCATTTACATGCATTTGCTAGCACCATGAGCAAAGGAGATACAGCCCTCAGGGCAGCACAGAAAACCCTGAGGAAAATGCAGCAGAAATGGAGTGGAAAACCAAAGCAGCCATGGTACTTACTTGGTATCACGATACACCATGCAGCCCCTAGGCACCATTCTTCCACAGACTTGAGACCTCACCTAAAGTGTTCTGCTTCTTATTCCTCTGCTCTCTCTACAGTCTCAGTGCATACAATGCTCATTCAGCTACACTCATCCCTCATACTTAAAAATAAAAAATAAATTAAAAAAATACTAGAGCTACAGCATCTGAACAGCACACAGCCACTTGGCCACGCAAGCATAGAAAAGACCCTTGGCAGAGCTTGAATTCTAGCATACAGCTTTACTAGTGCAGAACGGAATGGTAATAATTTTTATAAATTGAGATTTTCCAACAGCAACCCCAAACTGCTGGCTGGCATCTTGGGACAAAGATAGCAGCATTTCCTGCGTGGCCACAGGCAGCAGCATGATGGAGGCTCGGGTGACTTCAGCACACTAATGCTAACAATGACCTCGCAGCAGTGTGGATGATCACACATGGATGAGCATTCAATTACTCACCCCGTGGTTAGCACGCAGTGAAAGCAAAGACTATAGCTATGCAGGCCTATGCAACTTCCATTTCATAATGCACCATTAAACCCCCATCAAATAATGACAGCTTTGTCCCAGGGGCTGCGGCTGAGCCCTGTCTCGTTTCACAGAGCCCATGGAGACCCAGCTCAGCTGCTCCGCAGGCCCCCTGCCTGCTGACACAGAGGCACCAGCGCCTGCCTCAAGCAGGACCCGAAGAAGTGACTTCGGGACAAAGTACTCCTGCTCCACACCCTGCTCCCAGATCCTCCCTGCCTTATGGGCCAGACATGAGGACCACAGCTCAGTGACCTCAGAATTAAAGAAATCCTTCTTAAGTCCTGGAATACACATTTTTGATTATTTAAAAATAAGCCCAAAGTTGTAGTATTGAGTCACAGAGAAGCGTAGTTGTGATAACAAACATTCTGTAATGGATCAGAACTATTTCCAGTACTCCTTCCACAACCTGTGAAGCTGTATTTGAAAATCCATTCTGGGAGACTCATGGTTAAACATGCCATCACCAACAGCTCCGTTTCCTTTTAGGGATTTTCTTCCTCACTGAAACAGGGAAAGCACTTGACTACCCTCGACAGCAAGCTAAGCTTAAAATCAAAGTTAGATGCTTGAACACACAGGGGCTTTGTAAAACCTGCTACATAGCTGTCTGCATCTTTAGAATCTGTGTATGACTGAAGATGCATCATCTCTACAGTGTTACTTACACTGTACAAGGGGAATAGATATTAATTTCCCCCAGTCCGAAGCAGGATCTCAGTTTTCTTAGTGATGGAGAAAGGATTTTAGCAACTATTATTACTAAATATAATAAAATCTTCAGCAATGAAGTTGAAATCTGAACTCCTCAGGTTTTGCTGGGCTTCTAACTGGGACCACCCCCGCCTCCGCATTGTCATATGGAAAACTAAACAAGTGTAAAAAAAAATCTCAGGAGTCATATGCATGACAGTTGAAACTACAATAAGCAGCTTTAAAAAAAGAAAAAAAAAAAAAAAAAAAAAAGAAAATCCAGTTTCAACATTAAGAAAAAATTAGGTAACCACATAAATGCATTTTATATTTGCTGATGCATCTCACAGCTTTGCAGATACTTTCACCAATAACATTGTCACGCTATCACATGAGTTGTAGAACAAATTTGCAACTAAACGGATAGAGAACTGTATATGCCAGCAAAGGACCCAGCAGCAAGCATTTAAGGAATGGCACTGAGCATTCATAATCCAGTGCCTACTGTGCATTCATTCCTTTCAATGGCTATGGTAATTAGGTTGTCTCATGTTATTGTGACCTACAATCTATCTATGGGGACACTCCAGGGGAGCTTCGGGTCCTAAATCTACTAATTTCACATTTAGAAAGACCCCAGGCATTACAACAATGCTGAATTGATATGCAGAACATTCAGATAATTTTAAAGACTTGAATCATTGTCCTTAGATGTAAAAAGATCAGGGCTTCCTTCAAATGCACATTGTGCAAATTCACTGGGTGTGTCACATTACACTGAAGGGATGTTTGCTGAAATGCAACTGGGCCATGGAAGTGGTAGCTGATTAAGTGGAAAATAAGGAGCCTTGGGCACAGTGACCTTTATAAACCATGCACAAAATTTAAGCTGGGATTTACAGAAAACTTCTCCCTGCGGACAGAAAATAACATAAAATAGAGTACACAAGTTAGTTTCTTGGATAAGTAACCTTGCTACACAATTTCAGTCAATTATCTAGCTTCTGGCTTTAGTAGTGTACCATTTGATCCAATCCTAATAAACACTCCAAACAAAGCTACAGTGTAGTGATACATTCATGCAAAATAGTTCCTCAGTGCATTAGTATTTGCAGTCCTGGATGACTTAATAGCAGTCTCACTCTATCCACTGTGCTATAGCCAAAAGGGTAATCTTAGGGAAACTCTGTAAACGAGCTTCCAGTTTAGGGCAGAGTATCAGCCCAGATCAAACAACCCACAGTACATTTCTGCACAAGAAGTTTTTAGGATCTTCTTACCACCTCCTTTACTCAAGTCTAACTGAAGTGTCATTTCTTAGAGACAGGTGAAACACAAGCAAATACTCCCTAAGAGTTTGAGGACACTGACAGATGAGCTCAGGAGAAGCTCACAGCAGCTGCACTTGAAGCCATCGGTCACCTCACCTTTCCAGCCCTTCATCAGCAGCTTAAGCTAGCACAGCAGCCTGGGGACTGGAGGAGGGAGACAGGAGTATGTGTTCTCCTTCTGCCCTGCCAAAGGGCAGGAGGAGGGAGGAGGGGCAGGCACCTAGAGAGAGAAATGTCAAACCACCACAGCAAGATCTGCCAGATCTTCCAGTGCCCTTATTAATGTAATAATTTCATTGGGAGGGAGGGTAAAAAAAAAAAATCCAAATCACTGCCACAAATTGCATCCTATGGGTTAGATTAAATATAAAGTATGTACAGATTCTCCACTGAGAATACTGAATGTATTTATCTTTTTAATTGAATCTATCCATATAAAATGATCCTCTTAAGTAGATTAGGAATCTGATATACTGGGCCCCCATGTGGTTTGCCTTTAATATTTGTGCACTCAATTACTGTTTTCAAAAAGCAGGAATTACTCACTGCAACACTAATGCCATATTTATTCAGGATTTAGGCCTATTTTAAGATTAGGCCTGACTTAATTGTACCAAACTATCAGCAATGTTGGAGTCAGACAACCGAAACCCATTATCATGCATCTGCCTGATATTTGCATTCAGCAATCTGTGAAGAAAAAGGGAATACTTCCTCTTGCTTCTGCTGGAATAAAATTAGATGTTGTCTAAGCATTCTTATCCAGATGGTCCAGTATTTATTTTTTGGTGGAGAAAGATAAAACATGAAAGTTGGTCTAATAAAAGAGATAAATGACAGAGGGGAAAGTCTCAATTGCATCTTCCTACATGGCGGGGGAAGTAGCAAAGAGCTACTGCACACTTCATGGAGCAAGGGCCTCACAGGAGGTGAGCATCCCATCACTCCTACTCTTTTCCTTGCAAGAGACTCACTGACATCTTGACTAGGCCCGCAGAAGGCAGAGCTGCAGAGATCAGACTGCCCATCCCCAAGGCAGAGAACAGCCCTACACCCTCAGCACACAATGCCAGCCTTCAGCTTCACATCGCTCCTTCACAACAGCCCTGCTGGGCTCAGCTCTCACAGGATGGATGGGAGCTTTAAAAGACTAAAAGGTAATATGGTCAGGTATTCTATTATTACAACTGGTTTTGCATTCATGCCTTGAATGCCAACAGCAAACTACATCTCTATGCTGGCTTTCTAAATCTTTCACTACCAATGTTTTTGTTTGACCATTAGCTAAGTAAGCATGCATATGGGAATGTGTGCTTACATTGTTTCCAGACTGCCTCTTCCTCACTCACATTGCAAGTCCTAAGGAGATTCCCATCGTGGTTTTTGGTAAAACCTTTTTAAGCATCATGTTGAAGCTCCTGCAGAAATCCTAGCCTTGACCTTGCTCAAGGTGAAAGCAACTGCAGGAGTTCAGCAGTCTCATGTCATTCTAACTCTGGAGCTTTGTAGATTAAATTATATGTCTAATGAAGCTGAAGTGTTACCTTAATTTGGCAACAGGTTAAGGAACAGAGGCAGCAGCTACAAGGGCAGGAAAAAGATAATTCCTAGAAAAATATTTGCACTTGTCTGTCAGTAAAATACTGGTGTAAATCTGTACTATATTTGTAACAAAAAAAACCCACCCACAATGTTTACTAAAAGTCTAGTGGTTCTTCGTATACATAGGTACCCTTAGTTGTAAGATCAGTGTAACATGGATTAGAGCAGCAAATTAATGACAATCACAGTAGGTTGTAGACAATATATGTTTTCATAAAATAGAATAAGGCCTCAAGGCCTAAAAGAAAAGCGTCCGTAAGTATATAGCTATTAGACCTCTAGACTTCTCTGTCAAGCAAGGTAGCCAGGTTCAGACCTTTCTCATGATAACCATAATACTCAAATGCATCAATTTTATTCAGTTTAAAAAAACACACACCAAGCTTCCAATTTAGACCAACATTAATATATATTTTTCTGAGGAATTATGTAGTGTACTTGCAGCTAAGTTCTGTCAACAAAACAAATAGGTAACCTTCCATTTACATCATACAGACTACGCTACGCAGTCAGGGTAACTTACAATAATAAGAGACATATAATATATCCCTCTGTCCCATAGTGCACAATGTCAAGAAAATCCTCAGTTTAATTACATAAATATGGTAGTTTTTTACAAAATGTTTATAATGTAGTTCAAATATGAAAGTCTTTTCTAAACCAATTAATAGATGAAACAAGTAAATGCACTTTGAAGTATGAATTTCTACCTTAAGCGGAACAGAACATGCCAGAGAGTCCAGACACTTGGTAACAACATTGTTGTTATCAGGGAAGAAGCATTTTAAAAATGTAGAGGCCTCAAATGGTTTTTGTTTTGATTTTGAAATAGACTGTCTGAAATTCTAGCCAGACATTGAAGTGAAGCTGCAAAACCTTGCCTTTAGGATTTATCTTATATGCAAAATAAATGTTTATTGAAGAACAGTTCCGTAAGGTATACATGAGTCATTTTTAACCACAGTATTTCCCAGATAAACACAATTGCTATGTTTATGGTGAAAACTAATGTAGTTACGTAGATGAACAGTTCGTGAAACATCTGACAGAATGGAAGAGGTATTTGACAAGACCTGACTGGTTCTCTCTCTCTCTCACTCTAATCTTTCAGGTACTTTTTGCCTGCAAAAGGAAAAAGCAATGGAAAGTATATTCAGAAAGAGAAAACTGCTTGGACAGAAAATCTTTTTCCCCAAAAGCAGTTGCAGGAGCTATTAAGAGAAGTCAGGCTGAAAAAGAATTAAAAGAAAAAAAAAACTGTTTGATCCGATGATCAAACATGTAGCCAAGCCCTGGGTCACAGATTTATATTTTCATATAAATCACAAATTCTGTCTGACAGAACAGAGGGTCAAATCACACAGGTGTTCATTTCCGGGTATTTCTCATATTGCCATTACCTAATTACTCCTTCAGTGAGGTTGTCAGTTAGAGCCAAGCACCCCTATACCTTGTATTTTCATCTCCAGCTAGAAACGACAGTATCATGGGTCTGTGAAAGAACAACATCTTGCACAGAAGCAGCTGCCACCTGAGCCTCTATGCCCTCAAAAGGAGCACCATGCAGAAACCAGAAAGAGAAGCACAAATTTGAATGTGTTCCTAGAATTTTTAAAGTTTAAAAACTAACTGGATTTTTAAGGAGAACTTTGAAGGAAAAGTAGGTAGCTAACATGTCAAGACAAAGAATGGAGCTGCTGCTAATGACCTTGACTCTCTTTTACTGCTTAGTAAGCTAATTACATTAAAAAAAAAAAAAAAACACAGAGCAGAGGAAATTAGAAGGCATGTTGATGTTTCTATTCCTTCCAAATCAAAGCAGTATCCAGCATAAGTGGGAAAGCCCCTTCAGGCTACACACTGAAGAAGCCGTTGTATATAACATACAAGAGAAGCCAGACAAATCTCCTATTTCGTGTTTTTTGTTGTTTTTTTTTTTTTTTAAATAGCCAAAGGCTATCCACACTGGGGCTATGCCCTGATGCATTACATATGCTTTGTAAAATAGAAACCCACCATTTATGCCAGGCTCTAATGAATATTATAGCTAAATGCAGAGTTGAAGTAAAGAACAGAAATCATCTTCTGGAGCCCAATGTGTTTCATCGCCTTGGAATGGCTAATAGAACTTCTACAGCACACAATCATTTGGGTGAGCCTTCAAGAAGCCTTTTGGAAAGAGGACCTATTTTCTGAATTTGTATCACAAAGCTAACGTTCAGTAGCCGTACCTCCAGCAATGCCTACACACTGACCATGCAAGCAGTCAGGATATCCATGCCCTGCCATATGCAGCGACTTGACCAGAGATCTTTGCGCATTCCAGGCCTGCCTGCAACAGTTAATACAATATCAGGGCCAATAATTTAATTACACAAAGACCAGGAAATTGAGAGAACGGCAGCCCCATTCTTATGCTTAGTGCTTACCTCATAGGCAGAAAGTCAGCATCGAGGAGCATGTGCACAAAAAGATTTACTGCTGCAAATGCAACCTGTGTATCTGAGCACAGCACTAACACAGCAGCACCCTGTGCTGAACACACGAACACAAACTGCCAGGTATGTAAAACGCAACAGAAGCATCTCATTTTTTTGAGAAAAGTGTAAAAGCAAAAAGCACAGATCAGCACTTCAGCTGCTGTGAGGGGCTTCAGCAGCAGCATGCCCGCTGAACCACCATCCAACCACCTGCACTTCCCTGTGTTTGCTGCCTGCACCCAGGTCTGCAGGGCTCCTCTGTGCCCTCCAGTGAACTCACTGCAGCCTGCCTGGGTAGCAAACTGGGTGGATTTTTCTTCTATTACAAAAACATATCCAATTTTGCTAACACTGGTGACCTACATTTAAGAGCAAAAAGAGACCTTTAGTGTTGGAGAGGGCATAAAGCTATTTTGATACGTTCTAATAAATATAACCCCTACCAAGTGCTACATAAAAAGCAGCTGGTACGCCACACAGAGAACAGTGACCAGAAACAGAGCAGGGCAATTCACATGGGAACACTTTAGTTTTATGCTTATGGTGCTAGCAAAACCGTTCTTTACCAAGCAGCTCCTCCCCAAAATCTTCCTCTACTGAGACAGTGCTGTGCAGCTTTGTGAAACGCTGCTCTCCTGCCAGCCCCCACCCCTAGCCCTTTCCCCTTCACCAGGGCTCAATTTGCAACACTACATAAAAGTATTAGTAGTTTCAACTTTTATCTTCCTGTTTCCAAACAGCCCCAATCTCTTCTCTTTTCACTGACCTCAACAGTAGTTTACTCAAAACTTCCCCCCTGCAGAAGTAATCAAGAAATTTGGCTGGGTATCAGAACAGTGAAAATGAACATTAGTTTTAAATGCTGCCCATGTAGCCCTGCATCTCTGAACTGAACAAGCATTTTCTGCACTTTAACCTCTAGACATAGCAACTCGGGAGAATATGTGTTAAATGAGCTAGGAAACAGCAAGCTCTAAAGCTGTTACAGCTTTCCCAGATTTACCAGTGACATATTCTGAGATCTTAGACAAATCATTGTTTGCATTTCAGCTTTCTTCTCTGTAAAACAGGTATAATACATGCTGAAGTGTCTGAAAATACTTTGAAATCTGAATGAGATTTTGAGAATACTGGGTCTAAATAGCAACTATCATTTCCACAGAATGCAGACTGGACTACTAAGGAAAAAAACCTTGACTGAGCACTCACATTTAAGACAGTGGCTTATGTATATGCACAAGGACATTTTCAAAGCAAATGGCACATTTTTAAACTACATGTGCCAAAACCATATTTAATAGAAAACCATCACAAGTCTTTTAGTGCTTTGAGTCTCTGAATAAAAGCATTTGGTTTTGTATTAGGCTATAATGGCTCTGCAAGAGCTGTCAGAATTTATCACATCAAAAATCCATGCACGAAAAGAGGAGTGGCTACCCAAACAGGGTTTGGTACTTTACAGACATTAGAATCTATTTCGTTAATGATAGCACACATTTGTGCACTTGGTTTTTGTGGCTTAGCTTGATCATACTGCAGTATTGCCCATTCTTTCCAAGAGACTTTTGTTGTGGCATTTCAGGAGCAGCTCCACCAACAACAAGGGTAAGTGCTTAGTAGCAGTCAGATGAGAGGTTCAGGTGCCAGGAGCCCACCAAGCCCCAGAGCCGCTGCGACATCCAGCTCCGCGGGGCGTTACTCTCAGCACATCAACGTCTAGCTGAATGTTTTGTATATAACCTGACTCAGCAGCACGTTGAGAGCATGAAATCATGCAGTGTCCTGTGTTCAGAAGAACCATTAACTGATGACAGCGTTTTCCCCTATGAGGTTGCCTGAGATACCAGCAAGTGACATTTCAGAAGTGTTCACTGACCCATGCACTTCCTGAGGACAAAGACACATGCAAAGGTGCTTGTGTCCCAGAAACTAGCATAGCTTAGTAACTGCTCCTAGCGAACGTTTATCAGGGCAAGAACTGTCTTTCTCCATTACTTGCAAGTATCTCATTTATTTCTGCACAGCCCTGAGAAAAAAAAAGATATCCTTTAACATGCCCTACGTTTTCTCCTAGACACCAAGAAACAGGATCTTGAGTTTGGCAGAAGATCATCATGATGAGTAATTAAACTATCTTTTACTTACAGCAACTGAAAAACCTGTGTGACTCTTTCTCAAAGGAGAAAGAACTTGTTTTAAAAAATTTAAGCTGAACAATCTTCCAGTAGGAGAATATACTGAAGTAGAAGAAAAACAAATCTCAAAACAAAAGTCCACTCAACAGTTAGAGAACAATTCTTATTTTGCCCTCTAAAACTAGACAAGAATTATTAGATAATAACAAGTATATAGAACTGTGATCCCTTTGCATCAATAGCAAAGACTGTCTACAGAGTTTCAAAATATTTCAAAGCAAATTAAACTATCAGTGAATCACAATCAACCTGCCACTGTCACATATACATGTACCTTGAAGTTAGAAACCTGGAAATAAGGAGCTCTGAAAAAAATAAAAAATAAAAATAAAGTGAATTGAGCAAGATGACTAAGTACAGATCTCTTAAGTAAAGGTAGTGTCCTGAAACAGCTGAAGCACAAAAAACCAGCCATGTTTGGCCTCTCGCTATAAGTGGAGCACAAAACTATTGAAGTCTAACTTAACCAGCAAAAGGTGGATGGATTTCTGGGGAAGAAGTGGAAAGAGGGAAAAACACATTTATATTAAACTACTTTAACTTAAAGGTGTTGCACATGTTTCTAAGCTGTCTGACCCTGTGGTACTCAGTGGCATTGAGTCCATAGACAATCCATCCTGTCACGTTAGGATACCAGTTTTCCATTGTTCTGCATGTTAGCTCTTACCGTTAGCAAGAATTCACAGCTACATAGACCAGATTTTACTCTGACACTAAAACAAGACCAAGGCTTTGTTGCAAAAAAGGTGCATTGCTGTGAGAAACAAGAAGAGTTTCGGTTGTATGTAGATCTTACATGACATGTGCACCAGATTGTAGTACCAGAAAATGAGAAGAGACATAGCTGAGCACTGGTCATTCCTTGGGGATATTCTCAAACATGGGGTAACATCTTAATCTCTCTGAAAGTCAAGCAAGACTTTTACCACTGACTCAAAGGAATCAGAACCTTGGTTTCTTTTAACTAGTAGCATCTTGTGTCCTGTAAAATAAATACCCACACCTGTTCATTTTTACATAAAGAGCTGTTTTACAGTGCTGTAAGTTGTATGCTGTGTACAACTCATGTGCATTTACAATGTCACAGTCTTGAAATAGTGCACGGCCAGAAGAGGCAGGACCAGCAATATGAATTTTTTTTTTTTTTTAAACCAGAGGAATACACTTTGATAAAAATAAAATCTATTACTCTCCTCGGTAAGATTTCAGTTATGCAGCTTTCAGAGTCAATGCTCATTTCTTGGTATGTTATCAATCTTTCTCTTTTCAGCCACCTACAGTTTTTCTTTCTCACAGTTACCAACCAGTTGTCTCAAGGGTAGCAGGCAGCCTTGGATCATCAGCCCATTGAAATAAAACTTAACTGTAGATGAAAATGAAATCTAAAGCTGGTAAACACACACTAGACAGATGGACTGAGAAGCCCAACCTGAGTGTACTACATATGTCAACACTCCAGCAGCACTGCTGCTGTGCATCTGTTCTCTTTCACATTTTTGCCGAGTTTTAAAGCTACCACGCTTTTTTGTACAACACCTACTTCTCCAATGCACTGAGGCCAGTGAAAGAAACACCTTGCAAGGTAGCTTCTTGGAGAACAGCGAAGCAGTAAGATACTCAGCCTAATGACATACAGTTCAATACCTTACTAGTCTAAAACTGTGGGAGTGTTTGAATCCACATCTGAGCTTTGTGACAGTTCTCACTCGTCTGAATGCTCACATAATAAAAAACAAACAACAGCAACAGCAAAAAACAGTCCTCCAATGTTTGATGGAGTTAATGAAATGTTTCTCAAGGCTGTGCTGCTTCCCCTCTGCCTCTCGAGGTCCTTGGAGGGAGGGAGGGAGGGAAAAGGGGGGGAAGGGAGGGAATGACAGTTTCAAAAGAGCTTGCGTTCAAATTTCAGTTCAAAGATTTAGGTCACTGCTTATCACTTTATCAGAAAAACTCCTTGATTTAAAAAGATTAAATATTTTTAAATAAGGCCACTTACTACTTGCCTTTACAGAAAAGCAGGACTAACTTGCTCCACAGTTTGTGCAAAAGGCTTAGCTGTGAGCAAAGTCCTGCACATTCTGCTATTTATCCTGAGGTTATGCTGAATTTCACCAATTAAGCTGTTTGGTCCATGTCTAGCTTTATATTCTCCTGTTGTGGTATTGAAAGTTTACTAACCGTGTTAGTGGAGCAGAACAAGCAAGATAGACATAACATAAATACTCTGTTGTCCTAGTCCACTAGCTGACAAAATCTAGAAAATTATCTGCCTTTTCCCAACCATGCCTTTATTCCTACAATTGGAAGGTAGTGTAGATGGGGAAAGGCTGAGGAAATATGTTACTATATTCCCCCTTGGCTTGGTTTCCAGCTTCAGCTACAAAAAAAATGGGAGCTCTTTGATGTTCATGTGAACGTGGACCTTGTCCGCGGCAAGGGGGTTGGAACTAGATGATCTTTGAGGTCCCTTCCAACCCAAGCCATTCTATGATTCTATGAATATTAAAATACACCTCTAACTCTGAATGATATTTCAAGTGACAAAACATAGGCAAAGTGCAGTTCTAGAGAGAAACTCAAAGTTTGTAACCAACGCAAGTCTGGGGCCTGTTAAGCCAACAAGTGGCTGGTAAAGAGATTTAGGGGCAGAGTCCTATGGGAGATGAAGGTTAGTAATCAGCTGTGCTGGAAGATGACTCAGCTGAGCAGTGAGTCATTTAAGCAGGAAAAGAGAATGCTAAAGCACAGATAAAGTTCCTTATCAGAAACACTGGCCGCTGAGAGCTTTTTCCTTGTTTGAAAACTCTGGCAATTTGCTGAACTTTGATGCAAAAATACTTTGGTAAACAAAGATTTTAAAGGCAGTTCTCACCCGTTCAAANAAAAAAAAAAAAAAAAAAAAAAAAAAAAAAAAAAAGAACTCTTTAGAAAGGCCAGAAAGGCCATTAACATTGTTCTTTATACTTTTCACTTTTCCTAACTGTTGATTTGAACCTCATTTTTAACTGTATGTTAATCCAATAACATGCAGGGTTAATAACAAAAAACTTCCTCCGCTCAGTACAGGATAGCAGTGGGTACATCACTAGGATGAAGCTTTACTTCTGGGCAGTTCAGCTCTCTGATTCCAACTACGTATGGTGTTCCTGCTAATATGCTGAGTGGTGCGCACCGCATGTACGTGGTTCAGCCTCTCTGCTTTCCACTGGCAGCCCACCAGCTTCCCCAGCCACTGCTCCACTACCACTCCTCCTTCAAATGCTTCTGTGCACCTCCAGCGAGAGGCCAGAAAAGTGAGCTCAGATTACACTGCCTTTACCAGCCCTTTAAACTCACTTGTTTCCTTACCTGCACCGGATGTCCAGCTTTTACAGAGTGCTGGAGCAGCGGGGGTGTATAGATGCATGACACATATAGGTTCTACTGTAGGCTTGAACCCACCAGAAGCTGTTTATACAGGTGTACTGCAAGATTCACCTGTCAGTCAACATAAGTCACCCATTAGTTAGTAAATTCACTGGCGCACAGGGCCAGTGAAGTAGTCGGGTGTCAATTTCAGGTAAGAGATAGTCAAGCAGTGTCCTGATGTAGTATCTCAGCCTTGTAATCAGCATGCAGGGCACACAGCTCTCACATGAAGGGTGTCTCATAGACTAATTTAGAGGAAGCCTAAAGAAGAAAGTAAGGTTCATACATTTGCTTCATGACTCATTACTCTCACAGGAGGGGGGAAAAAAACAAAAACAACCGAAGTCATAGGAGCAGATTGATCTACTGTCCACTCCTGTAAGCAGTGATGGAGGGAAGTAGGATTCAGAAAACCCCCCTAGAAGGCTGTTCCTCAAACACAGGAGAAAGAAGAGCAGCCCTGGGAAGTCTAGCAGCCTGACAGACCCAGCAACATGCTGATCTGGTATGGCTCCCAAGAGGTACTTTTCAAGAGGCACTTTTTGGTCACAGCCCTTACAACACACATTTTTTTTTAAGCCAATCTTGTTATCTGAAAGCCTGATTCATACACACTGAATGCTAGGAGTTACCAGTGTTTCATACGTAGGCAACTGAACAAACACACATTTTGTGGGACTTCTACACTTTCCTGATGTACATAATAGAAGCACCTAGAATAATTGACAAGAACTTGAGCTAGAGTCTAATTTTCAGAAGCATGTAGAAAAAAAAACACAAATACTATGTGTTTAATGTTACTTACCATCATATTGTGGTGGCAAAATTGCCTTTATACAACACTGATTCATCATTATATTCTTAATTTTTTTTTAAATAAAGATCAAAAGCAAAAAAACTACAGTCTTACTGTCAAAAAAAAAAAAATCCTTCTGCTTGTAAAGATCTGTCACTAAGAACCAACCTACAGAATAAGTGATTTTAATCTTATTTGTTATTGCTCCTCACATGCAAAGAGCAGAGTAAGAGATTACTCATTTATAATGAGCTGAAGCACAGCATATAACATATTTCAAAACTGGAAGAGTGTTGTCCTTCCTTGAACATATATACACAAAACTGAGGGAGAAAAATACATGCCCTATTGTTACCTATAGAAAGAACTGTGAAAAAGGATTAACAGTTAACAAGGATAAAATTGAAAAGGCAACACCCGGTCAAAAAGAGACCCTTGGGAAGACTTTAGTCCTTCAGAAATATATGACGAGAATAAGTTAAGACTGACAACAGCTAGGCTTGGGATGCATGGAAAAACTGATTGATTATACCTTGCTCCAAACACTGGTTTTCATTACTGACATAAATCAAGGCAAGAAGGCAGCTTAGCAAGTCTAGAAAGACAATAAAAACACCATTGAAAGAAACTGGCAGAAAGAGTTAACAGGGAATGTCGTGTCCAGAAGTACCAGACGCCTTTAGCAAAACATATTTCATTTTTATAAGCCATGTCTGAAAAAGTGTTTTGCAGCCAAATGGAGCTTGATCTTTATTTAACAGTTGAGCAACAGAGGTCCTTATTATTTAATTAAACACTCATGCCAACACATATTTATGTAAAAATCCTAAAACTAAGTGATTTTGCTGCAAGGCAAGTAGGTAAAATGGAAAGGGTTTATTCATACAAGGCTAGGAGTCATGAATGAAGCAACAATTTTATCATCAAAAGCATTTACTGCTAAACAAGGAGTTACTGTGGAACATGAAGTACAGACTAGCTAGCTTAACAAAATGGCTTTTGATTGGAAAACCATTCCTGCGCCATGCTTACGGAGGGACCTTTGACTCTTGTTCTGATTTGTGGTCACCAGTCCTCATCTCCACGAGCATGACATCCCTCTATCAGGCATGGTGTGGCATATATACCAACAATTCTTAGGCAACAGCTATAAAATCTGACTTGATTTGCTAGGGAAGCCTAGTGTTTTTCAATTACTCCTTTCATTTATTTACTATCCCTCACTTTATTAAAGATATCCCAACTCGCTCCTTTCCAAGCAGTCATGTGCTCCTCCTACAAAAAAAAAATGTTTTGCAGTTAATGCGACAAAGCAGCTGCCTTTGAAGTCAGCTAGTGCATTTCCTCAAGCATGAACATTGTTGCTTTTAATGTCCAAGACAAGCCTCAGGCTAAGTGCCTGATTTTCCTGAAATCCCTCACACTGCAGCTGAGCCCAGCCATGTACAGTTCTGGACTGGAGAGGACATATCCACCTTTTGGGTGTTCACTTCCCACAGGGCAGCAGAGCCCCCACATGACTTCAGACATGCAGGAATGGGCAAAATTTTGGTTTGGGTACAAACCAAAGAGAAACTCCATGGATCATATGAAAAATACTAGAAAGAGACATGACATACATTTTGGAGTCTCTAACAAAGACAGTTTCATCAAGCATGCAAGACCAAATAAGCACGAAAAGGAAATAGCCAGGCACTGCCACGACAGGAAACACACCGGAACCCTGCCTAAACTGGAGCTGGCTGGGAAGCAAGCTATTGTCAGGAGTGCAGCGCTCAAATGCTCTGATGCTGCTAACTACCTTGAACAAGATGATGTATTGGCAAAACAAACAAACAAAAAACCAAACAAAATCCACAAAACAAATTCATAAACAAACCAAAAAGGAAACTGGGTGCTTACTTCAAGGAAAGCAGCTCAGAAACAGTCTAAATCCTAATCATGCATACCCTACAGTACACTGCTGTTCCACTGAGGCAGACAGAAATAGTAACAAGGTAAAGGATAGATTAATTCACAAATCTGTATAAATACACATGCACCTCTAGATGTTCCAGTTTAAATCTTACTGGGAGTTTGCATACCTTAATGAAGGCGTTGTAACTTAATTCACACAGGGTAAGTCTTTAATATTTATATCTTTAATGGCCTTCTGTCAAACTCCTACATTGCAGAATTACCAAAAAATTTGCTTTCGCACTTGTGGGGAATTTCTGAGACTGGAGAATGGAGCTGGGGATTGCTTTACTGACCATTTGCATGCTCAGCTACAGTTTATGAACTGTACTGATTTGGACTGCTCCCATTTACAGGTCAATTGGGAAGCTATGAACAACTGGTCAGTTTTTAAAGTAGCACTGGCATTCAAACACTTTGGACATTGTCTATACTAGGAAAGCATTTACTAAAATGTTTCCATTCTTACTAATGTGTTTTTGGCTCCCTGATCTCAGCTGTCCTGCAAACAACATGTGTTGCAGCACACATCTCCATCCAGCTTTGAGGTGGAAGCTGTGGGCACCCTGCCTGCCCAGTTCCTCTTCCCTCCAGCTCCATAGGAACTGACCCATTTCCCTTCAGAAGGCATGGCATGACCTGGGACTACAAAACTCCAAACTGCAACAAATTTGAGGCTTCCCCTGCAGGAGAGGTAGCTAAATATGTTTCTACGAGAAAGCACAGGTAGCATACCACTAGCTATTAAACCTCCCTTATCATTTACCTTGTTACACCCTGTTTCACAGTCTGCTTTTCCTATTCTATCCATACCTCTTTATGCTACAGAAATATGCTGTTTTATATTGTGTACCACACTAGTAAAAAGTTAAACTCTGATGCATGAATACATCTGAACAAATAAAAAGAAAATCAAGGTTTCCCAATATGAGTCAGTGTGAATGTGGAAATTTAAGTAGTAACAAAGCAGCAAAATTGCAAACACAACTGCTGAGAGCTGGTGCTGCTCACTGGTAGCCAGCAGAAGGATGTCTTTACCATTTAGAGATCCTGCCGGTTCCATCATTTGGACCCGAAGACTTACTGTGCAGACTATTGGACATGCAGAGAAATCCAGATGTAGATACTTATTTCCTTCATCTTCCCAGTGTGAAATAGCAAGGCTCAATGTATCAGAGCCGCATACAGAAAGCTCATTAAGTAAGTGACAACTATAATATTAAACTGAATAGAATGATAATATAATTCAAGAAATTTAATTGCTACTATGCAGGAAAATCATTTTCTAACAATACACAGAGAAAGCTGTCTCAATCACTAAACAAAATTCCATCCCCTTATAATTTTCTTTCATTTTCAATTTCACAAAAATAGCCCCAACTCCTCCTAGACACATCAGCACTTAACTAGTCAATCACCAGCATCAATCACCACACCTGCTGTCTCCATTGTTATTCCTTAAATAAAAACATTACCACAGCAAAACATGTAGCGACTGGAATTCACCAGAAGCACATAAAAAAAAAAAAAAAAGAAAAGAAAAAAGAAAAAAAGCATTCTTGTGACTAAAATGAAATACCTTTTGAAAACTGTCAAGGAAAAAATGAATCTTTCAGATGAGAAAGAAAATTCCCAAATTTACAAATAAGATGTTAATTCAGTGACGAATAAAAATCATTTGAATGTGATTTTTATCTGAAAATAAGAACCTTGCTCTTCATAGCTCTTTCCACTCATTATCCTTGTAACATCTTGCCAAGGAAAATCAATGTCTTGATTCTTTTTTCAGAACTGGTAAAACTGGGAAGATCTCAACAGTGCCAGAAATCTGCAGATCAGTAGGAAAGCTGGGAAAACAACTCATACCTCTGCCATTCCAGTGCAGAGCTTTGATTTTTTTCTGTTGTTCCAAAAGTCAGTCCTAACAGATCAAACACCAATTTCTAAGTATTCTGTAATAACACCAAATCTTTATATTCCTGATTTTAATAATTATTCTCATCCCTTAAAAGTCAGACAATGCAGGAAAAAGTCTAACACAAGGAAGGGAAACACAGGAAGTATTAAATACATTTTCCACCAGTGTATGAGTTTTGTACTTTCTACGTTCCAACCACAAATTAGAAGAATCATGATAAAGTAACATTATTCAAGTGTACCCCTCTCTCCTGTAGGTTTAACACTTCCTTATAAGTATGTCACTGAGGAGCCGGTTCAACTGAGAAATGAGAGAATTAACACAAAAACCCCTTTCTTTCTGGCAGTATAGGAAAAATTTTTCTGTGCAGGTGTACCAGCAGTTCTCCCAGTGCTTCTGATAAGGGTCAAGAGCCTGCATCCCACAGCAGCTCATCTCCAAACGATTTGAACAGAACTTAAAATATAATGAGGAAATGCCCTCCTGCGCAGGTAGAACAAAGCTAACACAGAAAAGAAGGTTGCACCTCATTTTGGTTTTGTGGGATATATTTGTCAGACAATGTCCAAAACAATGCCTTGTTTTAGAGCTCACCACGTGACCTAACCACATTGACTAGTTTTCAGCACAGGGATGTCTCCACCTCTGTACCACAGAGCACCAGCAGCAGCACGCAGGGTGCAAGCATCCCCGCTGCAATGAGGCGGGTGTCCTGCAAATCCCCAGATGCGGGGACTGATGCTGCCATACCTGGTGCCTTGTGCCACTGAGTGCAGCATTTGGCATTTCAACCTCAATGGGCTGCACAGCACCTGAGCTCTGTTTTGTGCCCACAGCAGAAGGCTGTGCAGAGAAACAGCACATACAGCACTTTTACAGCCAGTGACACCTCAGTTCATGAGCCAGGTATAGAATGGGCTCTTCTACAACCTCCTGAACCTGCTTTTTCATGAAGGAAATCCTTATTGTGTAACTACATAAGAAATCTTTCTTTCAAAGTGTAGAGTGCATTTTTTCCACATCCTGGCAATGAAAAGGGTATTTCCAATTAAACATCCTAACTTCCATGCTACAAAATGCTTCAATGCAAGGCACAGTCACTGGGATGGCATAATGAAAGGAAGATTCCCTTCCCATGAAAAAAAAAAAAAAAAAAAGCAGTATATAAACATCCCAGAGATTAATTCTTCAGCCAACATTGGGTTCCTAAGAGCAGTAAACACTGCAGATGGGTTTTGGTTCTCTTTAGTGTTTCAATATAATGCAGAAAATTGAGATAAATATAACACTTAGAATATTTCAATCTTTAGCTTAGATATTAGGAGGAAATTTTTCACTCAGAGGGTGGTGACGCACTGGCACAGGCTGTCCAGAGAAGTTGTGGAGGCACTCAATGTTGGAGGCATTCAAAGACAGGTTGCATGGGGCCCTGGGCAGCCTGGTCTGGTGGCTGACAACGCTGTCCACGACACGGGGGTTGAAACTGGGATCTTTATGGTCCTTTACAACCCAGGCCACTCTATTGTTCTATGATTCTTTAGGACATGCAGTGGGACAAAATTCCCATCAGTCTGCTGATTTACATTGTGCAGCACATCTTTTTAAGCCAGTCTTGGAAATGTTAATGAACTATACTTTGCCATAAGCAGCACCTGCAGTGTTGTTGCTGTGATATCTGGCAATTGGTAACACGGAGGCACTTAGCTCTCCATGATTCCTTAGATACAGCAGGCTGTAGGCCAGACCCAACACTGACTGCATTTCCCGGTGACCCCTCCACCCCTAATGGTAGCGTGCTAGACCCAAGGACTGCACATGCTGATTAACTAAAAAAGAACAGCTCATGGGAACGTGTCAGATCCACCAGAGGATGCACAAAGGCAGTTGGATTTAGGTGCATTTTCTTTTCATACCAGTGAAGGCTTTTACTCAAAAAACAAATCCATGCATCACTTCCTGACCCTGCTGCTGGGCAGGGTATCCTGCTACAGGGTGGAGCATTAAATTGTTCACGGAAAACATTGGCTGGCAGCCAGTGGAAATTTCACGCTTTATGGATTGGGTTGCTATTTTACCATGATTCATCAGCTTCAGCAGCCACTAGTGATGTGTATATGTGGCATGTGCCACAGGATATATTTTCTGCTACAGTTAAATTTGTGTTTGCAATATTTGTACTTTATCACGTGTTTAGCCTAGGCTTAGCTACAGAATATAGGAGGATCTAACAGCAGCATGCAAGGGCAGTCATGGAGCTCAGCTCTTCCATTAGTAACAAACAGCATAGCAAGCAGTGTAGCATTGGGTGACAAATTCCAGGCAGAAATTGAGGCTCAGGTGGTTCAGACTGGTATTTGGAGAATAAAGAAAAACCTCCAACCAGGAGGTTGCCCTGGAGAACCTGGAAGAGGTTAGCCCTAGAGCAGTTACAGAAAGAGGGTGAAACCTCCATCCTTGGAGGATTTTCAGGATGCAGCTAGAAAAAACTAGAGTTTGCCCAGTGGCAACTGTTCTGCCTCCAGTGGGATATTGGACTACATGCCCTTTCCAGCCAAAAACCCTGTGACTCCAATTTTATGCATCCTCAAAAACGTTTCTGACTAGTCTGGCTCTCCAGCCTGAATCAGAAAGTCATTCCTATCCCAGAAACCAGACATGTTTTGACACCTGCAAAATACCACAGCACGCATCCTCAGAGCATAACACTCTGGTCAATAAAATAGAAAAAGTCAAGGTCTCAGGCGTTAACTTGCAAAGTTTCCAAAACCTTGTACCAGATTAAGCAAGATAAGTGAGGTGCTAAAATAAGAATGACACATAACACTTTGTTCACCTGACATAATGGAAAAATACAAGCTTCTACAAGCATCAGCCTGAATCCATGAAATGAATTTCCTTTGGAAATAGGAGCCAACCTTGTCACCTTTTGCTCCAGGCTACATGATGGGTACTTCTCGCCTTCCCTAATACATACATGCACTTAAAATGGAGAAATTACCCTCAAAAATGAAAGCATTTTATATACTTCTCACACCAAGAAGGAAACACTAGAATAGGAAATGTCAACAGTACACAGAAGGTACTCTGCTATTATAATAACAAATATAACATTAGCACAGGTTTAACACAGGTTCTTACTTTTCTTTATATTTAAAATTTAGATTATTTTTTATCACACATTTGTTCATTCTCCAGGGCTAGATGAGGAACTGGGGTAGGAACCCCACCTACAATATATCTGGTTTATATTTATGCACATATGCCACTTAATATTCTTTTAACCCCTGAAATCTTTATAACTATGTGCCACTGAATGTGCTTTCCCCAGCTGAAAGGAATTCCTTCAAATGCAGGAAGACAGACAGGTGCAACACTGTTCTGACTGAATTCAACAGGAGTTGCCAATCGATTTAATTTGAAGCCGGATTAGGACTTCTGTGAAAAGCTTACATATAAAGAACCATGTACTGTAAAAATGTAATCCTTTTCAGAAAAAGTCATTTACAAAAATCAGCCAGTGAATAAAGAAAATGCATAGTATTGACTTAGGTAATCATTTAACAAGCCTGACAGCTGAAAGTAAATAATTCTTGTGCAAAGTTTCTAGGATGAAAGGCTTGACCTGCACTTGGGTCTAGAAGCAGCAAGCTGATTGACCTTACGATAACTGTGGTTTCATTTCAGGAGCTGCCTTTTTTCCCCCTAAGCTTTTTTTCTGAATCGCATGAATATTTCATGACTACTGCACATACCATGGCAGACAAAGAGCTATTAGATTAGTAATTTGACCTGCTATTTATTTGAGGTGCTCCAAACAGGCAATGAAAGAGACTCTGATTTTTCTTTAGAACAATCATGAAATGAAATACGGTTGATTCTGGAAGCTCTCTCTTTTCTTTAGCCGAGCTAATTGCAGCAGACAGAAGCAGCAAAGGGTATGACAAGAATTCACATCTGGGAGTGAAAGGAGCAGTACAGTCAGATGTAACAGAACACTCCATCTCAATCACTGCAGTAAAACACAGAATCGAAGTGCATTACCTAGATTGCTTATATGTTTCTGCTAAAACTTCAGCAATGGATTTTAAGCAAACAAACAAACAAGCTAAAACTATCGGTTACATGTCACATTTATAGTGTAGAACTGCAAGAGGTAGTTGCATAATATTCTTTCCCAGATTATGAATGCCATGTAAGATTGACAGGGAAATCTTTTAAATGACATGCAAAAGTTATCTGTAAAGCACTTCTTGGAAATCACCTCTAAAGATCAAGTTGGTACTGAAAAGACACAGTGAAAAACATGAAACTGTAAGACTAAAGTGGTTTTGGCTGACTGACTGTGCACAAAACAGACTTCATTCCTTTCCCTCGTGCCCGCAGAGCAAGAACTAAGGTAGACAAGAGTAGTAGTAAAGTGGCATGGAGGGAAAACATTTAACTAGGGAGACATTCTTGTGCATAAGAACATACACAAACTCATACCCTGAAGAGGAGAACATTTAACTGGGCCAAAAAAAGAGTGTATTAACCCACACGATGTAGCTGGCATCTAAGTACAAAAATTCTTGAAGAAGTTCAGCAGAAATTGCCAAGAAGAGTGGCTGGAAAATGCTATGCTGCAACATTCAGAGACCCACTTGCACATCAGCACAGACCCAGGGTTGATCAGACACCTTAAATCTTTAGGGACCTATTTTCTGCTCAGAGTGACAGGCTGGAGGTTGTGATAGCTACACTCCAGCCTGTTAGTCTTAACTGTAGCATGTCCTGATTGCTGTGCTTTAGCACTTTGTTTGACAGGTACCCCACATTCAAAGTTTAGACAACTGTGGAATGCGTGCATATACAGACTGAAGTTCTGAA
>VXAV01002681.1:25494-37619 GCA_013399715.1 Alectura lathami | reverse complement strand
GAGCAGAGCTCCATTTTTATTCTAACATGTAAATAAAGAATTAGGGAAATTTTACATTGCTGAGATTTTTCTTTTGGGTTATAGATGATTGTCAGAATAACCTTGGACTGAGTCACTAAGTAGTGCTCAGTAACGCTCCCAAGCTGAAGAACTCTATACACAGCATTGCTCTTCTGGCAAAAGCAACAGGATTCAACAGGCTGAGCTGGACACAAGACTAAGTTATCTCAAGAATCAGCTGGATTGTGAAATGTTACAAACCACACCAGTTCTTAGATGTTGACCTCTCAGCACAAGTGCACAGCAACATGCACAAACTTGTATATACACACAGTTCAAAAATCCCAAATAAAACATTTTCCTACACACACTTGTCTCCTTTTAAGAGAAAAGAGGAAGAGCACTGGGCAGGTACTAGTCATTTCACTTCATTTACTACTGAAGGATGATCAGACATAGCAAGGATGAACATACAATAAGTATGAGTCTATACAACAGCAGAGACAAGTTGAGCAAGTTGATGCATTTTATAGCATTCAGAAAAGCATCCTTCTACACAGATAGTAATGTTCAGCCTTTCTGAGAGCTGATCTGTCATTTTGATAATATTAGAAGCATCATTTTCTTAAAAGCATATTTTTCCCCATTAATTCCCAGAGTTGTAGTCTTAAAATACCAGCCTCTTAAGCAGAACAGTAAGATTTTTATTATAAATACATAGAAAAAAGGACAAGATTAAAACTATATTTCCTACATTTACCGTATGGTTATATATGAAGAAATGCAGCCTTAGCATTTGATACAGGTGCCTAGCGCCAAGGAGAGGCACATTCTCAGATGTGCCTTTATGAATCTCACACCATTACTCTTTCAACTGGTCACAGCATCATCACAACACCCTTTCAGAAGGGCATCCTCAATTCCCTTTGGTAATTTCCTTCATTACATTCAGAATGCCCATTCGCCCAAGGACAGCCTGATGTCGAGATTGGAGTGCATAATGAAATCATCTTGGTTCAGATATTAGTACCGATGTTTGCATCAGAAATTCGCCTCCTTTTAGGTGAATGCAATGTCAGTTAAAACTCCTCACTCTGTCCATGAAAGGTGTGCATGCAATATACACTGATGCTGAAGAACAAAGCACCTCATTAGCTCTCTGAGCACAGCGCACTGCAGTTTGTCATTACCCAATGCATTCCTTGCAAGGCCCTGGGTGGGGAATACAGCAATCCCTGAGGCTGCACTGCAGAGAAACATTATCAACATCCAAGCACCACCAGAAACAAATTGCCCAAAATTATTCACCTTGGACATCTCCTTTAATATTAGAGGTGGAGGGCAAAGGGGACAATAAACAGAAAAAGCATCGCCGCAGTGCAGGAACATTGACTTTGAATATATTTATCAATAAAAGCCACTTAAGAGAGACCTGTCTCAGGCTCACGTAGGGCCATGACCCAGCAGCTAGTATATCCAAGTGTGCCATACTCCAACAGGCTGTAATGCTGATTTATTGTTATTAACAGGAAGTTCAATAGAATAACAATAGCAAGAGAAAAAAAAGTTACTATTGTAGTTTATAAAGCATTTAAATATGACTTCTGGTCAATCATGGCTGTTATAAAAATGTTACTTTACCCACTGTACAAAAAGGTTTTCTGAAATGAGGCCCATAGAGTCTCTGCATATAGCTGCAAGGAGTTGATATTGCAGCACAAATCAGCACGGTCTGAGGCAATAAAATTTCTTGCAGATGAGCTGGGAATGGATTCAGGAAATGGGCATTCATGGACTGAAGCTATTAACCTGATGCCAGAGTCCTACCGCTGTGAGTCGCAGACCAATTCCTCCTCTAGCCCCATCTGTTACTGTGAGCTGGCATCAAAACTGTCAGCAAGGGTTATTCTAAATAGGCTACGTGACCCACCAAGATCTAGAAACCTGCAAAGCTATTCTGTTCTATACCAGCTGTTTAGGAGCCAAGCATATAGAAGAATTCACCAGCATTACAATAGGAGGTGAATTCTTGCAGCATAAACACTGGAACTGAGCAGCTGGACTTCCTGGATAGCCTTGAACAAGTTTCATTCCCTAGCCCCTCAGCTGCCTACCCAGGGCAACACGTTCCCAACTTGCGGGTGTGCAGAGGCATTAGTATTCCCAGTACCGCAATACTTGCGACACCACACAGCCAGCCTGACAGCACAACTACCATGGGACCACCACAGCATGCCCTGGTCCTGTGCGCACAGCACAGTACTTACTTGCTAACTACCCTTCTTTCAAATATCATTGTAATTATCTAGCAATTCAGTCTTATTTCTGTTTACTCTGCCACTTTCCACAGTGCTCCAGAGGCTTCTGTATATAATCAAGCTACAAACATATTTTGCTTTGTTTTAAATTTTGTCTAATAAGTGTTTCCTGACTACTTTTAAACAAAGAAAAATCTCACATATGCACAGACATGTATACACAATTAAACCAGTCTTTTTGTTGTTTTTGAAAGGAGTGTTCAGTTATTAGATATTGTAAGTAAAAATATTGCAAAAAAAATCCTCAAATAGAGATAAGCATCACAAGGCACAGACAGGAAGAAATCATGCTCCTCTGCCACAGAAGATGCCCACCTTGGACCTGCATTTCCTACCAACAGGAGAGTGCAAACATACTTTTCCCCTCACGCAGCCTGTGTGCGAAATCCTCAGGCATCTCAAGTTCTGAATGGCAAGCAGAACAGGTAAGCAGGAGAGACTCACAGATTTGCAGTGCATTCTGCAGCAGTCAGGCAGGGACGGCCACCAGCCCAGCCCCACTTCCCTACTGTCGGAGGCTGGCACAGGGTCAGCAGCGTACAAGGCTGAGGGCAGCTGCTGCCCCAGCACTGAATACTACCTGGGTCACAGGCCAGCATGCAAGCTTGTTGGGACAATTCATTCTCCCAAAGCTAGAACTGTTCATTGCAAAATATAAAGGACAGTTTCAGGACACATTTTAAAGCATCCCACTGCCATACTGGTTCTTCCCACTCCATCTGTGTTTTGGGCTAATGGAAGGTCTTGGGCACTGGGAGTAATCGCCTCTTTGCTGGTTGAAACTAATATTTGCACAGACATCTGTGACCCCAAACCACCCCCATCCTATTCTCTGGATCCCAGGGCAGTGAGCCAGAAAAACAGTTGCAATTTGAGGTTAAACAGCAAATCCTTCCCTTGCCCATCTTTTGCCTTTTAATTCTTTAATTAGTAAGCACAGCAAAACAGACCTTTTCCTTGTTTTAATCTGCTTATTTCTTTGTTCCTTACAGAAAAAAAAAAAAAAATACATCCTTCCTGCTGGAGGACCAGCTCCACTCCACTATAAATAAAATTCATTTGTGTAGATAGACAGTCCTTTGAGAGGTTTCCTCAGACAACTGATTTTAAAAGTAAGGCTATGAGACCCAGAAGTAAAACTTGTCTCGCAAAGGCACTGCAGAGCAAAGGCATTTATTTGGATAAGTTTTCAGTAGAACACTATTGAAGCCACTACTTATTTTATGTAGAGTGCAACAGTTGACAAGCACAGGGCGAAACCTATCAGCAATCTACCAAAGCAAAGCTGAATTTGCTGAAGTGCACCATGAAGTGCACTTAACTAAACATTGTTCTTTCCTAAAGAAATGCTTGCATGCAAGAATACATCACCTATTGCTCTGCTATGTAAGCAGATTTCAATACTGAATAGCCCAGTGATTCACAGATGCCTAGGTTAAAAAGAGAAGGAGCACAGCTGGCTCTTGTCAGCACCAGAAGTGTTTGCCAGAAGACATTAGAAGTCAGGCAAACTGCTACAGATGAGCTCAATGTACTGGTGGCCCTTTCATACCATATGCAGTTCGTGAACTACAGTTACGAATTAGCCCAAATCCACATAAGATCTTGAATTTCACTGACATGTCTAGTATGTTAATATTTTAGCTGTATAGCTTTGATTTTAAAATTTGACTTTGTCTCTCACTGGCAGGAAAAACGGGAACTGTTAATTTCCATTAATAATTGTGCATGTCTCTATTTCTGCTTTCTGTGAAGGATTTGATGTATGAAACGTGACCATCTCAAACTCTGCTGAGGAAAAAAAAAAAAAGTAGAGCTAGACAATTGCAATTGCACATTACAAAAAGCAAAATATATAAAAAAAACAGCATCACACACATGGAATAGGTATTCACAGTGAAACAAAAACAAGATGTCCCTCAGTATATGGAGTGATGATAGGTTTGCCATGATTGTTTTTCCCCCCAGGGAGATTATGTCTCTCAGGAGGTGACATCCACTCAAGGGACAATGAACCAGTATTTATATAAATGTCCATCAGAAAAACTCTAAACAATTGCAAATATTGACTGACATACAGCAGATTAATTTGGCTTCACTGTCATTGGGATATACTGTAGACAGCTATTGTGCAGCGGCAGATCTTTTACATTCATACCCGACACAACACAATTGAACACGAAATTTCCATCAACAACAGAAGAAATGTTTAATAGTCACTGTGCTTCACTACCAGAGACATTTGCCTTTCTAATAACATAAAGACAAGCACTATTTTTTTCTAACAAACGCTAACAGATTTGTCATAATACTAGAGATTACCTGTGTAAACAGTACAATCCCATGTTAACAAAACACTTTCCCATTTTCTCTCTACAAGGAGTATTCCCAATAGATCCAGAAACACAAATCTGTATTCTGCTACAATCATTTAAATGTGATGAAACATCAAAAAAAAAAAAAATCTGTGATGCACAGAAGCATTTCCTTCAGTTGCACAAGCTACTTCTGTGTGTTTTTTTGTTTGTTTGTTTTTATTAACATAGCAAGCCCTTGAATTCAACTGCTAAGCAATTAGAAGTCACAAATCTAAGTGACGAAAGCACCCAGTGTCAATTGAAACAGGGCAAGACAATGCTGAGAGGAGCATAATGTGTCCTGCTACTGCCTCCGATCTTGAGATAGCTTGACCTGTACCTCTTCACCTTTGCAGCTTTCCTTATGAAAATGCTACTTTATTTACAATCCTAGGACAAACTGGTATTTGTCAGCCTCACTGCAAGATGCTCCCAAAGAGTGCAGTTCCCCTGACACAGGCAGAACAGCTGGACTCTGAGTAGCATGTACCAGAATAACACCTGACTTTCGGAAATATCAAGTATGTACTATTTATTTGACATCCATACATTTTTGGATGCTGAACACCTGAAAAATCAGACCATAGGAGGAGCTGAGAAAACAAAACTAGATGCCCGCTTTGCCTTGCTCCCACTTACCCACATCCTAGCTGTTCTACCATTGTAGTCTTAATCGGCATCATGGTCATATTCCCATCTGAGATTTAAAGGAAGAGTGTGTGTGTGTACACCAACATTAAACAGGAGGATGTAGCCACAGGAAAATGACAATCAGAATATTTTTCTTTTGTAAGGCATTTCAGTTTGTCATCAGGACTCGATTTTGAACCAGCTTCAGAAATGTAAATCCTTGTTTTATTCTGTTCACTTCACCCTTTCAATCGCTCCAGCAGGAGAGAAGGAAAGTTGTTGTGAAGCAGGATAATTAGGGACTTACACTGTAATTGTTAAGAGCACTGAGCACAAAGGCAACACAAAGACAAGCTGCCCAATGCTTTTGGCTGTGGGAAGTGGTGTTGCCAAGGTGATCACTTTCGAGCTGTCCTGCAAAACTGCTAGGGAACTGTGCACCAAGAGGGATGCGTAAGCCAAAGCGTATTTCCTGAAAAAGAGAACACGGGCATTCACTGATGATTTGTAGGATTTCCATCTTTTG
The DNA here is from genome assembly GCA_013399715.1 of Alectura lathami. NCBI lineage: Eukaryota > Metazoa > Chordata > Aves > Galliformes > Megapodiidae > Alectura > Alectura lathami. Next base: position 31,788 of record VXAV01002681.1, on the reverse strand, counting down.
TCTTAAACATGTATTTCTAGCTCACTGCAAGTTGGAAAGCTGAGCTCATTGTGAACATTTCAGATCTTTTCCTATCACATCCTGAATCTCACAGTTGATTTGAAAATCAGATGGGAATAAAGGCAAGTAACTTGAGAATCACTGAGACACTACCCAAATTAGATAAAGAGACAGGTTGGGTATGGGCTATATTTAAATGCTCAGGGGTGAGAGCGCAAGGAACCACGCATTTCCCACACTGCAGATGAATAATTTGCAGTTCCTGCATCAGCACAGAGTTGTGGCAGCAGCACAGCACAGCCCCTGCCTGCTGGGCTGCACATTGGATGCTGCCAGGGAACACCAGAGCACAGGAGTGACTGCTGCTCAGCATCCCGAGGCCACTTCCCAAGGAGGCACAGGAAGGGTTTTCCCTCACACATTGTGGTAGTGTGCCCCCTCTGCTGCGTTTTCCAGCCTCAGATAACTATCAGACATTATTCCAGGTTACAAAAACAAACAGAAAGCCCACAGAGAGAAGACGTAGTCTCACTTCAGACAACGTTTACATTTGTCCATTTTACACAAACCAAGCCATGCCACAAAGCCACACCACTAAAAGGGTTTTCAGTTTGTTAACAAAAGCAATCAGATCCCATTTGCACAGGGCCTATGGATAAGCTATGAAAAGGTGGAATAATCTCCAAAATTTTTTCCTCTTTATGCCTTGCATTCAAAGCCAGAAGTAACTCTTTTCATGTACAGGATTTTAACTGTTTTTCTGCAGTCAGGTTGCATAGGACATTTGTCACAGGATGTGTTTTCTCAAGCCTACATATCTTAGCCTCAAGTTATCCATCAGCCCTTCACTTCATTGCTAGAAAATATCTAGTGAGCAGCTTTTCAGAACTTTCTCATTGCAACCAGATGTGAACCCCCATGAAAAGGGGTAGCACATTTCAGAGCCAAAAAGCCTGTCTTAAGGACATTAGCTGCTGTGACCTGCCTCTTACTAAGTTTATACACACACCTTTTTGGCACCTCAGATTATCTCAGCCACAACTATGTCAAATTCTGCATGTAGAGATACTCCCGTACCTCCACCATTTCAGTTCTTTAGAAGTTTATATTAAGGCAAAAAATAAAAAAATAAAAAAAAATCACTAGAATGTAATCAAGTCCTAAAGGTATTTCAAAGATAATTGAATATCTTCTTTTCCCACCTTTAAAATTGTTTGGTTCTGTTGTTTTGTTTTAGTGGGAATGAGCATTGAATATAGGTCTTTTTCATACTTAAAGGGTCCAGATCTATTGGATTCCAAGCACAGTAGAGACCAGGCAGACTGTAAAGCTAGAAGCAGTCCTCATTCCTTATTGACATCTTTCTTGAAAAAAATGGCAGCCCTCTAACCTTAGGACATCATTTATTAGGGGCTGATTAAATGAAAAATCTGTTCCGGTCAATGATAATTATAGCAGCAGATTTCACAGTAACATTTAGTGCATACATTCTGCCTTGCGCCCTGTGCCAATTAAGTGGCTGAGTGTAATTTCTTAGGTTCATCTAAAATTACATTCTCTAGTAAGACAAAATATTGCAATTCACAGTATGAGCAGTGTATCTTTAAATTTATCCAACTAAAATTTATTTATTCCAGGTCAAGCAAAGTTGAAAGGAAAAATAAACAAAAAAAAAAAAAAAAAAAAAAAAAAAACAGAAATAACACCTGACTTTGCAAAACATCTTTAAAATAGAAGTAATGTAGTTTTAAGATATAAGGGCTTGGGTTTGTTTCCCTCCTATCCCCTTCAAAGAAAGGTTGCTTGGTTAGGATGCTTTTTTTTTTGGTATGGGGTTTGGAAATACTTACTTTCTAGGAGGGTTTTGTTTCCTGTCAATTGTTTGTTTGTTTCTCCTGTGTAGCTAGCTCTTCCTCTGTTGCTTTAAAACTAAATCTCTTTGAGGTTCAGAAGTATTGATCTTTCAAATATGGTGTCTCACCAAATAAAGCATCCCTTTACCATGTCATCAGTGTTGTTAAGTGTATTAATAATGTTTTAGGAAAAGCTAACTTGCAAATTTGTGCCAAAGAAACTGAAGAACTCATCTACACAAGGAAGTGTCTAAAGAGTAGCTCAGGACATCAGCTCACAGAGCATCAGCTAGCCGAACTCTGCCTCCCACACAGGAAACCCTAGAAAGTTTGCACCTGCTTGATTCTTCAGTGCTGGTTTTACACCAGTGAAATGGTGGCAGTCAATAAAGCACTTCTAACAGCTGTTTCTAATAGGTGACTTACCTTAAAGACAGAACACAGTGGTATCAACTGAGTCTTCGGAACAGCTTCCTGCAGCATAGACACAATCACCCACTGGACGTACCATGTGCCTTTTGTTCACTTGTCTTAGGGAGCGAGCAGACATTCCCTCATGGTGGATGTAAGTACAGAGTGGCTCCTCACTGAATAATGGGAGGGCATTGTCTGGTCACTCTAGTACAATGCACCAACATTCATTGATTTAATGTCTTTGCTAAATGAATTTGAGAATTACTATGTAAAGATTCTGCTAAACAAATGATTCTTCGATACATTCCTTCCCCTCCCCCCCCCCCCCCCCAAGAAAAAAAAATGTGTAAGCATAAGCATCTATGGTAGTTGTAAATTCAGAATTTTGTTTTCCATCATATAGCATTTTTCAAACATTTTCCAAGCTCCAACTGAGAAAGATGCAACCATGTTTATACAGTGCTATAGGTATCAAAGAAAGTCATTCCAGTGTAAAAATATTTCAGCTCCATCATTAACCAGTATATCCTACTGGTGCTAGCCTTCTGCAGAAATTCATATTCTTCAGTTTAAAATCCTTTGTAGTTTGAAATAGAACACTGCACTGCATGAGAGCAAGACACCTCTCACCTAGGTTAAGTATGTTAAGTCCTTCTCTCACACATTTAAGTATGCAAACAATAACAAATTATGCCTTTCAGCTTCCAAAATAATGCAGCTTTCCATAAAGGGAACTGCATTCCTATTTCATGTAACGTAAACATGTGAACATTTAAACAGAACCATCACGTGTACATCTGCAAGCCAAACTAACCTCTTGCTATAATTATGCTTGTTTAAAAGGTATGTGAGGGAACAAATTCACAAGTACTTGCACAGGTATTCCAAAGTGCCTGGTAATCACCTCCTGACATTGCTGAGAAGCTGGCTTCTGTACTATCACCTCGCAGATCACATCACCCACTGGAGTGACAACAGCAATAAGGATCGCCGTCAGCAGCACGATCGCTATGCAGCCCCATGAGAGCAGACCAACAGGCATCGTCCCCACAGGGGCCAGGAGTCCCTGCAGCCTCTGCACTGACTCCAAGGTTCACTCCCTCTGTCCAGTACAGGGCTATCCAACCTACAGATCTGTGAGCCCTTCAGTTATGTTAAAAGAAACACATTTCACTTTTCTTAATTCACCACACTCTAAAGTATCCTGCAGCATCCTGAAAGCTAACACCTGACACTAAGCTAATTATCTCCTTGTTTCACCAGTCTATGAGGGGGAGGAAGCAACAGTGTATGAGCGTCCAATGCTTTCACCAGTTTTACCACCATGAGAAAGCTATGTGTTACAGAGCTAGACAGCTGTCAAATGATTTAAAAGGGAGGCAAACCAAACTGGGGAGAAATCATGAATCATTCCAAAAATGACATAAAATGGATAAAGAATAAACTAATTAAGTCTTTCCAACTTTGAAATCCTAGAATATAGTAATACATCCACTAAGTTAACATTACCCACTGGACAAACACTGGCTTAGATTCTAGAGGTTTTTAATGTTGGCATACATTCAGACCTTAGCTAATGAGATAACATACTCCTATTTTTCACCCCACAGTCACAACTTTTACCTCTAATTCACATTACTAAGAATATCACAAAATATTAACTCAGAGCTATAAAGAAACATGAGCACTTGGCCAAGTAACCCGAAACCTAAAATAAATGGCTACAGAAGATTTAGATGGTAACTTGGATACTAAGTTGTCCACTACAAGGGTCTTTTTTCCCCCTCCCTCCTCAAGTTCCCATTGAAATAAAAAGGAATTAGCATACATTAAGAGTTAGAAAAGTGAGATCTTCATAGGAAGAAAAAAAAAAAAAAACATTAAAAACATCTGAAGACAATACACTTGCAGTCAAAAAGTGCTAATGGCAATATTCGCTGCATTTTTCTTCATTTCTCCGTCTTTCCTTTGGCAGCATCTCCACAAGAAGATGGAGACAATTCGCAACTATTTCATATCACTTCTATCTATATAAATACCATTTTCCTTGGTGAAAGCCAAATGCATATACATCATGTATTAACTGGCTGACAACATTGCAATTAAAACACAGCGACCACCTCTCCTTCAAAGCAGAGCAGGAGCTCCAGCAGTACCTCCTAGCAGTCTCTCCCATACCATCATGTGGAACTTGTAGTTTTGAGAGCATCACAGACGTTTCCAGAAGCCTGTTTTCCTACAGACACATCCTAGGCTTCTTAGCCCACTTCTTCCCTAGCACTCCCATTACCCTGTGCAGTCAGACAAGTGACATCTGGGCAATGATGTTTTCCTGGCTGACTAGCGGGCGCCAGACGTGCATGCTTACTAACCAGCTGGCTGATGCCTGGCAGAGGCAATTGGATTCAAATGCAGTTGCCCTCTCAGTGGGGAGCACTAGTAGAGCTGTTTTCTTCTACCCAGCTGCTGATTTTCATGAAGTTTGCAGGAACTTAAACACATTTGAGATATCTTGCTCTGTGTTAAATTGCACAGCCAATAAATTCAGGAGTCACACAGTGTTCTTTCTCTTGTTCCTTGTTTTAGTCCAATAGACACATAGAACAAGTGCACGCTTTTCTTCGCTCTTGCAGACCTGGCTATATATATGCCGCCAAGGTTAACAAGCATCTCTATTCAGTTTTCAGTTTTTCCATGTGTACTTCTTGCCTTCATTACTCTCATAAATGCTACCCATTTTCACTGAAGCCCAAACTACCATTTTTTCCCATGTCATAAAAACCCCCTTCCTCAGTTCCCAGAATATTTCACTTTCCAGTTCAAACAGGCAAGTAGCAACTAGATAGTGGAAATATCAAAAACATACCCTTAATAGAAGCACAACAATATATTAATAACAATTTCACATTTATTGAAGTGTGTGTGTTTCAGATGGAGGGAGGGAAAAATGTCTGTTAATCACGATACTGCTAGATACACAAATTATCCATTTAATTGTGTTTGTTACCCTACCATGTTGACCACTCATGGCTACAGCTCTTCAGCACTCAGTGTTACCTACACTGGTCAGCAGCATCTCAGGAACAGCCTGGCAACCAGAAGCTGAGCATTTCAGGGAGTACTTGTCAGGATTTCAAGCTCCAAATCTTCCTTGAGATGACACAGGACAGTCTGAGCAGTCTGCCAATACAGAAAGCTCCTTGCTAGACCCCATCCATCAAGGCACAGTTTACATGCGCTATTAGAAATAAATACCCTGGAGCTTATGTGTTCCATGTAAGCCTATAGGAAACACCAGGTTCATGCTGCCTACATGCAGCAGGTATTTCCATAGTATAAAATATTTGTAATATTTCCACAAGATGCAATAAAGCATGATTTTCCAGAATTGGATGAATACAAATGATTCTCTAGAGCTCATAATAAGTAAAAAGAGGGCTTGTGAGGCTCATAGGGCTCACATCCCTGAGATGTGCAACAGTAGCTCCTTTTGTTATTCAAATACATAGCATAACTGAATGCAATTGCTAGATTACGTCTGACAGCCTGGACAATTACAATAAGGAGGAAAACGCGGTTTTATAAACAATTCAGTATGAAGATATATCTGAGATGTCATAGCGATGGCAGGTTTGCATGGTTTTGTTTATAGGCATACTATAAGCAAGCCACTTTCAAAAGACTGCAGAATACCCAGTCAGTAGTTTTTAAATTACTAGGTTCACAGTCTCCTCAAAACAGGTATAACTAGCATCACCACTGTAGAAAAGACACATTCTTTCACTTCAGAAGAAAAAGTGCTCCTAACCATTACTTCTCAAAAACATGGTCTAGGGTTATGATAGGTCTTTGAACACATCAGCTCAGTCCTCAGCCGCCACCAAAAATCTTTTGTTTTCTGCCGTTTAGTGCCTGTTCCATTTTTAATAACACAATGTTATTCTACTGAATAAATCCATGCTTCGTCCGGGCCTTAAGTGCTATGTGCAGTCTGGTCCCCATAGCATGTGAAAGGTTCAGGAGACAG
>VXAV01002681.1:4906-25487 GCA_013399715.1 Alectura lathami | reverse complement strand
TCCCCTGAAAATTGTTGTTAGAAATTGCCATGAATAGAAAATAACTGTTCCAGGGCACAAGACCTATCCCACCAGTGTTCTCAGTGCCTGCAAAGAAGTGAGGCCACAGAGGAAACAAACAAACAAAAAAAGTATCAAATAAGCCACTTGCAGTCCTGAATAAGCCAGTAATATTGTGCAGAAAACATGTTGGACCAGTATGCTGCCAGCTAAAATGCGGCAACCTTGAGAAGGTTTTATATACTTCATATATTCGATACACATTCCTCACACCCATGATGGAAAAAAAAACCCACAAAGTTACCAGGCACAGCAGGCAGACCCAGAAAGACTATGAACCAACAAACCAGTGTTCTAAACTCAGATTGAAATAGCTTTTGGGAAAGGCAGAGGGCCAGGTTCAGCCAGTGGTTTACAGGAGAGGGGTTCCAGCTCTCTGTACCACCATCTGGGCAAAGCCCACTCCTGCTCCACTGCATTCGTTTCTCACTGCACGATGACTACCACAGCAGCTGTGATGTCTGTGCAACATTCAGGCCACATGAAAAAAGGCTGCTACTGCAGTAAGCCATTGAGAATTCTATCAAATTTAAAGAATGTATGTGACTTTCAAAAATCTATCAGCTGTTCCACTCCTCCTGCAAGTTACAATGCCTGGTATGCAGCTGACATCTTTGGAACATAAAACTTCACATGAGATATTGCATACTCAGTGGAAGCAAATTACTACCGTGTCTTACAGTAATAACTTTAGCCGATATAACATGATAGCTTTCTTAGGAAATAAGATTCTGTGTTTGAAATCAGAAGCCAGTTGTAAACGCTGCCTTTTGAATACAGGAGGTTATTTGACTCTTATCATGACCGATAAGGAAGTCGTTTGCCTGTAGGGCAACACAATACAGTAGGATGTTGGATTTCAGACTTCACTGCAGATAAAGTGCAAGTTCACATTGGCAGGGGAANAAAAAAAAAAAAAAAAAAAAAAGCAAGAAACGCCTTGTATTATTCTTAATATCTCCTAAATCCACAAAAAGGACTTTTAGTTACTAGAGCATTTCTAATACCATGAGCACTGCATGCTAGCTGTAAGATAAGCACTTGCTTTTCCTCTTGCTAGTGTTATTTTGTCTTGCTGGGCTGCACTATGGGCACTAGCCTTTACAAGCACCACAGTCTGCTGCAGTCACCTCCCGTTTCACAGCCCCCCATGATGCTGCACCACCTCCCAAGCACACTCACGGGATGTTACAGGACAAACTGTTCATTTGGTCTTGCAAATGTAGGAAGAAATAGTCCAGGCCTGCAAAATCCATTTCCTGGCAGCAAGCTACAGCTGCATGGCATAAGCTGCTATGTATTAGGGAAATCAATCCCAGCCACCCTAACTGCCAGAACCAAACACTGCTGCTTTTTATGTAGCCAGCATCTCTTTTCCTTGCTTCTGCACAAGCAGCTACCATATAAGGCTGACAAGCCTCCAATGCTTGTTCAAGATCAGAGAAGACAGACAGATAGCTTGTGTTCAGAGCAATTGGAAGAGGGTACTGAAACAAGACAATGCTCTTTTAATGGCACGATTGCCACATTAACTACTTCTCTAGGCCAGGGAGTCAAGAGAGGGATGCGATGATGCACACCATGCCCAAAACTTCCAAATAAAACATTTTCATGGAGTTCCACAAGGGACTTCCCCCACACACATCAGCAACAGTCAGAAGAGGAATGGTGATGTCTCAGCACTCTGTGATGACCAACAGCCCATACTGTCACAGATCTGTTGGCCATCTGTCTGGGGATGGTTAAAGTTTAGGGCCAGCACAGATGCCCTGGATGTCCACAAGGCCATCCACAAGGCTGTACTGCCTCCACCACCTGTTAACATTTGAAGGATTCCTGAATTAGCTGCCACATTTGAAGAGAGGATTGCATAGTTTTGCATGGTTTTAGCAGGATCTGTATGCTACTCCAACCCCTGCTGTTTCAAGTAGGGCATGACGCATAAGCAAAGTAAATAGCTTCAATGTTCATCCCTCCACTGTATATCACTATAAAAAGAAGTTGTTAGAGAGAGACTGCAGAAGTGGCTTACAACAATTATTTCATACCTTCTCAAATATCCTCCTCAGTAATGTTCTTACACCAAGAAAGATGATGTGCTAGAGAGACATTTTAACTGGTGAGAACTGGGAATCTGACTCCCCCTCTTGTTCTGCTCAGAAACACAAACCTTAAAATCTGTTTTAATGGACTTCTGCTCCTGGCAGTCACAGAAGCTGCTCCCACTTAGAGTTCATGCTGCCTTCAGCTGAATCTTATTTCCTTGATGGCAGTCTGACCTTGCTTATGGGTAGTTTCCTTCTATGCAAGCAAGTACAACTATAGATAAGCGTGAGCAACGCTTTTCTTTTATTCATAATCAAAACAGACAACCTTATAAACAAAGATCAAAAAAATTCAGATGGACTTAGAACCTACAAGTTGACCTGAAATCTGGATGTTCTCACAATTCAGCCCTGCCAGAAAAAGAGCAGGCTCAGAAAAGGGACAAAGCCAGTAGCAGTGAGGCTGCTCCTGCTGCTGCCCCTGGTGCACCCTGGCCCACAGCAGGCAGACCCCCACAGCAGCCTCCTCTGCTGCCCACTGCCTCCAGCCTGGCTGATGCACACAAGCTGTACAGATGTAGTGTTTTCTGAACTACTGCTGCAGCATTACCTAGCTATAAACACAGTTTCTATGTTCAGATCTTTGGCAGGTGTAAGTCAGCTCTTTGATTTCTATACCATGAGCATATTGCACTCTATGATGTTCATGAATTCAAAGTTACTATACACTTCATAGATGTAAGTGGGAAAGAATGGGTGGCTTATAAGCCAACAAACATTCCAGCTTATACTTCAATGTAAACGTAGTCTTAACTATTTTGTGTTTTGAGTAGAGTAACACCAGAATACACAAGAAAGACTCATTTATGGAAGCACAGTATGAAATTCAGTGCAGGACATCTTACTGGCAATTATGTATTAATTCAGCAGCACCAAAATGCTCCAATATGGATTATAAATGAGGAGATAAATGGAATATTCCACTATAGCCAAGTAATCAATTCAGGTTTATATACTACCAAAAACTAATTGTATTGCACAGTACAAAGTGACAATGAAAGTTGTTTCTTGTTCATATTTCTATAGTGTCCCAAAGAAGTAAAACCAAAGAGTAATCATCTATGTTCATTTAGGTTTATTACATCTAATAAAGTGACTCACTGACAAAAGTTGATTAGACTAGTTAGGACACACCCAAAGAAAACTGCATGTACAGCTCACATATTTATTAGGCTGTAAGTCTCTGATTAAACTACTGGAACACTTTTCTCCATAACACTCCTTCATTTAGTATTTGAAGCAGTCAGTATTTATTTTTATCCTCTATGGTAAGTATGTGGCTGACGGCTCTTCCACTGTCTCCCTTCCAAAATACTGGACCCAGGTTACACAGGGAAATTTAATTCTGTTATTTCCTAAACCTCATTGTTTAGTCTGCTTTTAACATAAGTTCTGTTAACGCTACTTCTTTAGATGTTGTTTCCTAACACTTAGAGGGGAGAGAAAAAGAATAAAATTATCAATTCCATTACATTGAACTGAACCATATTCAGAAAAAGAATTTTCCTAAAGTTTACATTTTTACCCTCAAGCATATATATCAAACACAGGAAATATCAATTCCAAAGGCTAAAATTTAGCAAAGCTATCAGCATCTGGGAAGTGATCTTTTACAGAGTAGTGACAGAATCTTCAATTCAAGCAACACAATCAGGTCTGTCTATAATCAACAGTTAACCATATACATTGCACACAGTACCTCTGTGTTTCACACATTTTTAAGACTAGTGTTGCAGTTCTCATGCTTCACATTTGAAAAAAGTGATCAAAAATAAACATCCAAAAATCAAAGCACATGACAATAGAGAACATTGGTAAACATGTGCCTGTATTGTATTTGTTGTTAGGAACAGCATACCCACCAAATTCTTCTGATACAGAAAATTCCCTTGTTCTTGATCAGAAAGGTAAGCATGCTCTATTTTACTAAAAACACTGAATTTTAATTTTATATTTCACTGTTATAAAATTATGTCCTATCACAATTTTTATCCATTTCAAAATATGCATCTGCAAACAAAAAATTGTTCCTAGTTCCCATTTCACAAAAAGATAATTTCCCCATGGCCATTTTTCACAAGTGGTTTTTGCCACATACTTCATTCTTGTAATAATGACATTACCTTGAGTTAGAGACTGGACGAATCATTCTCAAGCTTCCAAACACACTGAGTTAATTAAATGCTAATTAAAACATTTTAAGAGTCAAGTTAACTTAACCTTAAGAAACCCTCTAAAATATAGGTAGCTTTCCTAAGGTAAGCACTCCTGCTTCACATCCACTTCACACTACTGTATTCAAGCTAAGCATGAAGCTTCAGTGAGTCTTTTTCATGTTGCAAGATTCCAGCTCTGCAAAGGACACATTTGCAAGCAGTATTCTGGTGCAAGGACAAAGCTATTACTAAGGTGGCTAGTGGTAACTTGTCACAAAAACACGACACCCTGAGGCCCGGTAAAAGCAGCCCAGGACTTGCTATTCATACAATGCATTGAACCAATAGCAACTTACTGTTTTTCTGAAATGTCAGTTTGCATACACAGTGAGGCAATTCAGACATAGATTTACAAGCTCAGTAACTGATGGGATGCACGCAACAAGAACAAGACAAGGATAGCATGCTTGCATGGTGCACCATGCCCGAAGAACATTTCTTTCACTGAATAGCATCCACCGTGCCCAGGAAGCTGGTTCATTAATATGCGTGAGTCAGGTGTTTGTCAAAAGGCATCCTGAGTCAATCCTGACTCTGCATCATATTCACTGTGCACACACTGCACAGGAAACACATTCTTAGGCTATGAGTAAAGCAAGCATCTTCAGCAAGTCAGGGTTACATTTTTTTTTTAAGGCTAAAAATCAAAAGGGAAAAAAAAAAAAAAAAAAAAAAAAAAAAAAAAAAAAAAAAAGAAAGAAAAAGAGAACCAAGAAGGGAAAAGTTTCAAACTAGCTCAGCAATTCTGAATCCTCCTTCTCAAAATAGTGCTAGTATTGTGACATTTCTCATTAAACACAGAAACGCAGAGCAGTTTCTCTGCAAGCTGGCTGGTTAGTCAATAAATGTCACTGTGCTGGCCCAGTGACCACAGTCTTTCCTCAAACAGTTCCAGCCAAGCAGTGCTATGGACGCTTTTCACTAGTCTCTAGAAGGCATACTGGAACATTTCTCATTTCCACAGAATTCATTCAAATATGACAGACAGCACCACACCCTGGGTACCTGAAGGTAGAAGAAATACAAGCCAACATCCTATCAATTTACTATGCTATTAAGGCACAGAACTCAAAGCCCTACCTTAAGCACTCCCAGATTTGGTAACAATCACATCCATAAAAGAGATTCAGCTTTTTCATGTACTATATCCTGTTCTAAGACTCACATTGTCATATAGTTGATGCATAAAGTATTAATATAATGTAGCTTTGCTAACCAGCGAACTATTCCACAGGTTTCAGAGGGCACCAATACAGCAAACAGAACAACATAATCTTCAGCACAAATCAAGTTCCCATTTCACCTCAGAGCATATTCAGACTATCCTGAATTCCTACCACGTTCACCCAGCACAACAGCTTCTCATCTTGCACTGCTCCCTCAGCCTGCGTGCCTTACAAGATGGAGCTCTGACACCCAGACCAAACCACCAAAGCTGTGGATTCAGGCTTTCTGAACATGCCACAGCTGGAAACATAAAGGAAGAGTACAAATACAGTGGTAGAGAGCAGCAACCCAGGCCAGCCAAGACCTTATGACCCCTCTAGACAACTTTTCCCCAAAAGACAAGGAACTTGAGCTTATGTGGGTATCCCAACCAGTCTCCTCAGTAACTACCCACAGGTGATCCAGGATTTGGAGGTGTGCTATCACAGCAGGTAGGGACCGTCTGTGTTTGGACAGGTGTGACAACAGGCCACTGCCTCACAAGCTGCAGCTGCACCTGGGCACCTCACCGTGGGGCAGCTGTGGTACACGACATGGGACAAGAGCTCCCACATAAGAGAGGAACTGGTGAGTGCAGTAGCACTGCTATTCTCAGATGACTAAAAAGGTTATTATTTAGAAAGAAAAAGAAGAAGTCTGACTCAGAAACTAAATAAAGCCACATGGAAGTTTGACTGTGTCTTAAGAGTAAATAGGAAGAAAAAGCAGTCTAAGGAAAGAATTCTTCAAACCAATTTTGACAATGGAAAGCTAAGTTTGGCAGACATGCTGCAGAAATACTTTGAATTTGATGATTCTGTTTTCCTCCCTGTAGAATCATTGATAAAGAATGCCTATTAATGCCAGATTATGCTATGCCAATGGCATCAGATTTCCTTACAGCATGCCTGCTCCTCCTTCAAACCTTTTCCACTTGAAGCCACTGTATCAGGAGACAGCAGCAGTAGTCCCCTGCTCTGTAGTGTGCCAAACGACTTTCCCCTTCCCAGAGGGGAAGATGTAGTTGGCATTTGCCAGCTAATAGCCTCACTGACTAATTAAGGATGAGCGTCCTCTGATAAATTGTCAAGGTGCAAGGCATAGCCTGTGGCAAGTCAAATGTTCTGCATCCTAGCCTGCAGAGAGCAGGCACTAACAGAAGTTGTTCTCTGGGAATAATCACTGTCTCAGCAAGCAATGTGCTGCTTTCTTCACACAAATGACATAATCAAGATTTCTCTCAGAATATGACCACCACTTCCTTCTCTGAACCACAAAAGAAGTCAAATGCAAATTTCACTCAAGCTCAAATTTTTTAAAAAAATAAAAATCTTTCAATGAGTATTCTTCCGCTGCTGTTATTAGGAGCTCATAGTACCAAAGCTAAGTTTGCTATTCTGTTTTTTGGGAGAGTAAAAGCAGATGTCTCCATATCTGAAATATTTTTGTAAACACATTCCAAAGTGCAAACATCACTGCTTCCAGACAGCGGGTACCTGAGAGAATATTCTGTTCCCATGAGTTATATTAATGAAGGGGCTGTAATGGTTACAATGGTTAGGTGGATCCGTTACAATCTTCACCCTAAAAGGGGCCAAACTATCCTTCCTTCCATCAATCAATGACTATGAAACAGAGATAGTAACAGCTGCCGTTCTTTTGGCAGAGGAAATAGAAGGCATCCCTAATGCAGGGCATATCCTATACACAGGATATGGCGTTATCCCTATAATGCTTCTGCTTATCAACAAATAGCTCTTCTATGACTACCTTGTGTCAGCTGTCCCTTGACCCTGCATCTCTTGCATACAGAGGACATTCAGGAGTGAAGTCAAGATTGTCGGTATCCTCCAACAGTTACCGTTTACTGCTATGTCATGCACAGAAAGCCAAGTTTTTAACATGTAAAGAGCTTAGCGCTGTCTTTCTTCAGCTCCTGCCATCACTGCCTGTAGTACCAAGAGTAAAATTTGCCTCTCTTCTTCCACAGATGACCAAGGGACATGATGGCAGTCTGCACAAGAGAAGCTGTGAGGAAACGATCACTTGGTTTCTCACATAATTCAGTTTAACTCATTACTACTAATTTTGATCAGATAACAGACTTCAGACAAATCTGTATATATCAAAGGTCTTTAAGTTATGATTCAGAATCTGGATGCTGGAAAATGCAATAAATATAGCACAGAAGGTCAAAACAATGTGCTTGTGTTAGAAACTTTCATTTTTAAGTGAGTACATGTAAATAAGAATGCATTACATTAAATGGTTTATGTTAGATATCATAGTAAATAGTTTTCACTTAGCTGATAACATATAGAGATTTAGGAAGTATTTTTTCTTCCTCTTTCCAAACCACTCTCTCCAAGAATAAACAAACACAAAAGCCATCTCTTACCCAGCTGGTGGTCTATTGCTATTATTCCTACATCAGTTTCCACCTTTAGCCTGCACAGCAATTTTCTTTTGGTCTCAAACTCCACTTTGTCACTGGTCAGCAATATTGTTCTTTTAATGATTAACTGAATTAATTAGCAACAAAGTCACTGCTGAAAGCTGTGGAACAAGTTGCTACCACTAAGGCTGTATTTTAAACTATGAGAGCAGTTACTCACAGTTTATGTGAACACCAGTTGAGAGAACAGCGTACATAGCATACATTTTCTTAAAAAAAAAAAAACACTTAAAAAGCTTTAATCAGCTTTGCTACTTAAAAATCAATCTTCAGGGAAGAGGCAGCAAGAGATTAAAGCATACTTAAAAACCCACATAGCAACTCTAAGGATAATAATCTGCTAATATACACTCCAGCATTTTACGGGCATCTTACTGCTACTGTGGACATAGGTCCTAAATTAGACCAGACTACACCAAAGACATACCAAACAGCTTTTGAAAACAGAATAAATATAGCTAGCTATCTAACATGAAGCCTCTGATAAACTTCTGCAAAATAAAAGAAAAAAAAAATCTACAAAGGCAATGCTGCTTTGCAAATTTATTGAAGTAATCGTATTCATCAATAGCTACCTACTGACAGAGCACACCTACCCAGCACCAAACACAACAGGGCTATAGTCCCTAACTGATTCCCAGGTGCTAGGGTAATACAATTTTTAAGAAATAAATGCTTAAAAAGGGAAGCGAACTTTTCTTGACATAGAGATTTTGTATTTCTGTCTTCAAAATACACAAAATATAGCCTTCCTGGAAATACTTGAATTTCATCTGCAGTCACTCACAGACAACACTGCAGTTACATGAGCCTCATTTGAGCTGCAGCTCCCATACTGCTGTGTTTCACACCATTCTGCTGCTTCTGTTTCTCATTTTCTAATCCAGCACAATGATAGAGTGTGGGTAAAAACTCTCAACTCTAGACAAGGCAATATAGCCTTGTCCAGCCGCCTGCTGCTGTTACATGCCTGGAGGTGGTATATTTCTGCGCCAATAGCTCGCAGGTTGCTCTGTCTGGGATGCGATGAAGACATTGTTCAACTCAACAGCAATTTTCCTTTCTACATTTAAGCATGCCCAGCCTGCACATCTTGTCTTTCCTTTCATGTTGGTGCAGGGCTGGAAGCTAATGTTTAAACCAGCCTCTTATCACCCCAATAAGCTCCACACACACCCAGACAGCTTTCCATAGACGGGCCAGACACTCCACTTGGCAGCCATCTCCCAGCTTCATGCACTGACGTGGCCAGGTGCTGCCCATGCCTCCCCAGCCTTGCCAGGCTCCAGGCACACGCTGCCTGCTGGCAGTACACAACCCTGCACCCACATACAACGCCAGTGAGATGTTCTGGTGGCCAGTGGCACTAACTGCTGATTTAATGCTACTTTCTATCATCTTCATGAATAGCACCAAGATGGGGCATTCCCTCTCCCTGCCAGTTCTCATACTGCTGGAGAAAAAAGGTGGCAGCCCCTCTCTGGACTGGTTATCATCACTGCATAACCACTGTACCATTTGGTATGCTTCACACACCGTCCTCCAGCCTGGCGACGGTCCTCAGTACAAGCTAATTTACACCTTCAGTATAATGGCTTTTGTCTCTTTTGCTGCTCTCGAATACACTACATGCAGCTCACACAGAAGTCCAGCAAGGCACTGTCTGCCACCATTTTGTAAAAAGAATGAAAATGGAGAAAAGAAAGAGATCATTTAAATTGCTACATAGCTGGTTTTGTTTCCAGACCTCCCTGAGCCCATGACAGTCTCCTTACTGTCAAGTTCTTCTTTTCTGCATGCCATTAGAAACAACCCAGGGGTGGGTACAAATGTCATGGATGCAAGAGATACAGCAGCTCAGTCACAATAAAGCAATTCTGAGGTTTAGAATGTCTTCCTTCTTTGTACACAGTTTGCACATGCCTTAACACAAGAAAAATCCATCCTCAGCTTGACATTCCAAAGCCACTGGTGTAAAGTGCACACAGAGTGGGATTTAGCCTTGTGCTGAGATTCTCAAAACAACTCTTACACAGGGGAAAAGAAATGTCAATTCTTCCTCATTCTCTGACTCTTCCAGAAAAATTTTGCAATACATTTCTCAAACCTCCACCTGGGGCCACGCAGTTGCCTCACTCTGCTTCTTGGACACACCTTACGGTTTATGTAAGGCCATGTGTGCCAACCGCACACAAAAATGTAGTCCTCGAGGGCAGCCAGGCTATCTTTTCCACTACAGCACTAAGCTGTAGTACTAAGCTGTACACTCATGCCAGCATATGCAGGGGTCAGCACCGCAGGGGGAGAAGGACTGGGCAGCAGCACTGCCTCTCTCAGCCACAGCTCCAGCTAAAGCTACCATGAAGCTGTGGTGTGACTGTGCAAGGACAAACCATCCAGGAGAGGAACAGAAAATAGCTGGATTATCCAACATCCTCACATGATTTAACTTCCTTTAGGGATTTGTTAAAGCTCTCTCAGCATGCTTTGGAGCCAGCAGTGCTGGGGGAGTTGCTGGTAAGCATGCCGCTCACTGTGGGCAGCCATGGCCCTTGTCCACCTGCCTTTGCCGCCTCACCACACCCCACACAGGAATGCCACCGGCTCATTTCTGAATCAGACGATCAGGACAAATTCATGGCAGCTTGGCCAGGTTTACCATTTGTAACACAGGCACAGTACTGACTTCTGCAGGATCCCAGGCAGCTCCGGATATGGGGAAGTGCCTTTGCACCACTGAGCAGTGGAAAGTTAAAAAGGAAGAGAAACGCCACCTCCACTGTCTCTGTCCCTGCAAGTCCCCACCCACACAGCAGACTGGCTGGGCTCAGTAACACAAGTTCACTGGGCATGTTTCTTCCTGCAGAGGGAACAATTTGCCCGTCCTTGGTTGCCAGTGTCCCATCCCACTTTAGCTGTTCCAAGTGGCACAGACAAGGTGTGCTGCTTGTGGTTTTACGTACTGAGCTCTAACAAGGGCTCTATATATAGCACAACCAACTTTTAACAATACGGATACGCAAAACCGTTTGCAAACAAACCAGTAAACAGACCACATCTTCACTGTTTTCAGCTTCATGCTTTACCACTATTCCTGCACAAAACTGGCCATCACTGAAACAGAGCAGCCAGCTTCTGCAAGAAGTCTGATCCCCCTGGGCTGGCTGCTATTTTCTGCAAAACTATATAGACCAAACCTGTGTAGCCAACAGCAAGAGCTGCACAAAGATGCTGCAACAAGACAAGCCAAATTCACAGGGCTGTAGGTTCTTCATGAAAGAACCTCAACTTTCTAATGCTACGCTGTCAGGTAAGTGGCAGTGCTTAAATAACAACTAGACATGAAAGAAAGAGTTTTACCCTTCAGACAGAACACAGCAAGATACAGGATGTAAAACTGACAGCAGTGAGTTACTGATCCAGCTCTTTGAAACCCAAAGGAGGGCTGCTACTAATTGGAAGAGATTCCCAATTACTAGACTCTGTTTGAGGTCTATCACTATCTAGACTGTCAGAGACAGCAAGCTCTGGACAGGGTGTTTGTAATATTCCAGAAAGATTTTCTGACATTTCCCAGTAAATACTCTTGCCCTACTGACCGTGTAGGAACATATCAGATCTTAACAGGAAGTCTAGCCATGCTGTCATGCTCCTGTTTTTAATAATGGAAAAGTACATCATTTCTAATTACAGAAATCTTTGGCAGTTCTCAAAGAAAAAAAAAAAAAAAAAAAAGAGTTTTCCTCCTTTTTTTTTTTTTTTAATGACAGTATTTTAGACAGTGTCTTCTCATTACAATGTGCCTGTCTAACCTTCCTATTTTTATTAATGCTTACACTAGTGTCAGAATTCTTTCCAATTATAGTTCATTACATCTTTTGTCAGTTCCATTTGCTAAGTACGTTGTTAACTAGGCTAAAGTATCAGATAATGACCAAGGCAGATGACCTAATGGTTCCCTTTGGTCTTTATCTTCAAAAAATAGGAAAAAAGATTTAAGGTTGCTGAACTGAACTGGCTGAAACAGGTTTCATGACACAGCCCTTCCAGCTGCTAAGACTTCCAAAAGATTTCAGTCCCTGGTTCCAGTGTTATGCCTTTGTTTACAGCACAGGTTCCTAGGACTCTCCCTGCAGCCCCATGCAAGTCCAGGCACTGCTAGGTGGGACAAGAAAGAGCCTGCCGCTGGTTAAGCCCAAGAAGCAAGAGTGGGCCTGAATGAGTCTTTGCCAGAGTCAGCCCCAGCATGCTCACACGCTCTGCCAGCGCCATGTGCCTCTCCCATCCCAGTGACTCAGTTTCACCCCTGCCCCAGGGGGGCTCTCTGCATGGCACTGGGGGTCCTGTCCAAACCACAGACAGAACAGAAGGAGAGTGGTCAGCAACTCTTTCCAGACCACTGTGCACCCCAGGGAGTGAGGGTGAGAGCTGCACCTAGCACAGTCACAGCTCTCGCTGGGCATGCAGAACCGGTGCTGGATGTGATATGTTAGCAAATACACAGGATAGCAGCCTTGGGTAACCAGGGGATAGAGGCATTTCCAACTTCTTCTCTTTCACAGCCTAGGGGAAGAGGTAAGAGCTTCCTGGCTGGCCCCACTCCACCAACCAGGACAGCTCTGAAGACACTGTGGTATTTCCAGTCTGCACACTGTGCTCCCAAATGTACAGTGATGCTCTTAAATGGTCAGTGATACCCCCAACGGCCAAGGATCTGGCCAACAAAATCAACAGGAATGGCAATCATACATGGCAATCACAAGAAAACACTAAAGGCTCTACTGCATTACTCATTCAAATATGAAGGGAGAAAGGAAATGTTTCCTAAAAAACAAATATGGGAACTCTTCTTAAGGAATACATCCAGCAACTCCTGGACTGAACCAGGAGACACATGTTGCCCTGAGACACGAGTCATTTCAAGTTAGCTGTGTCTCCCACTAAAGCCTCATGCAGAACACATCAACTCCGGTGTTTTTCCAGCCAGAGCATTACAGGGAGTTGCAGCAAAGGTGTCTAAGTTTCATTACGCTCGTAACACAGATCAACCCTGAGCTCCCAGACTTTTTGTACTCTCATGTTGTTGTTCCTCAGTCTCTCTCAGGAGGTTTGCTTTCCAACAACTCTGACTTGAAAAACTGCCCCCTCCTCTCTGCGCAATGTGTCACAGAGGAGTTCAGATTATTCCTCCATTATCTTGTCTTGAGGTGCATCTGGCCTCTTGCAAGAAAAGAAAAGAAAAGAAAAGAAAAAAAAAAAAAGCTCTGGTTTAAGCAAAAACAATCAGGCCTTATTCACTTAATAAAGGCTGTTTTGATGAATATACATTGTACAATGCAGACTGTTGCATTCTTGCAACATAAGCCACTTCTGAGTCTTCTGTGCTGCATCCATATGTGGGATGGTTAGTACAATGGCCTCATTGTAATCATACAGCTTTGGCCTTGTGTTGGAAAAAAAATGAAGGGAGCTTCCAGAATTGCAGAAAGATCAAAGGTTGAAGCCAGGCACTAATGACCTAACAGGCAGAGGTCTAAAAGTCAGCAAACTCCCTAGCCCTGGAGGAGAGTTCTTAGTATGTTTGCTGCTGTTTTTGAATTACTGCATCTTTATTTCTTCTCAGCTCTTATCCCACATTTTTGTGGCAGATCCTCAGATCCCCTTATTGCAAAAATTAGGATCGTAGAATTGTATTGCTTTCCACTTGTTGCTCTTTTGCAGTCATGCAGTGACCTCATCCGAGGTTTGCAGGAGCCTTCTGAAAAACACTGAGAAACTGTGGCTTTTCAGCCAACAGCAACTGTGGTTGCCTGATGCTGCTACCAGCTCCTCAATGAGCTTTGGAAGTATTCTTATCAACTGCTGAGTACTGCTTGTCAGTTTGAACACTGACTATCAGCAGTGAAAACAAACAAACAAACAACAACAACAAAAAAAGCTAAGTCTTAGCTGCTAAGCCAAAAAAAAAATTCTCAAGTACAGTTACAACTGAAGTGTTCCTTCAGCACATAACTAAATATACATTCTTCCACTATGTGTTTTTAAGCTGTTCGGGAAACAGCAAGCTATTATTTTCTGCTGCATAGCCCTCCCTGTAGAATTAAGGTGTTAGCGTTCTCTGCCTAGTATAAAAGGTGCTGATTCTCACAGTTAAATTAGAACGTTAGGCTGGAAGATAACGTTGTCATAGGCTCTGCTTGTTCTCAGGGTAGCATTGAAGTATTTGAATGACCTCACCTGCAAGCTGCCTCGATGCTGTACATAATCTTATAAAACAGACTTATAATATTACCAGATATAAGAAACCATTTTGGAAAAAATATTGTTTAAGTTTCATAACTGAAGTAATTAATTATGTTACTGTTGGCTTCAAGTCAAGCCACTGTTTTGCACAGAAACACATGCTTGTTCAATTTTGTATTTGAAGTAAATGTCACTGATATTCACCAAAACCAGGAAGGAAATGCTATAAAGCCATATAATAGAGAAGAAGCCAATTAATTTTGTAAGAGGAACTTTTCTGTATCTGTAAAGCCATTGCTCTCAAATAATGATCAAGCACATTTGCCCTAGACAGCTGGAAGCATCAAGTGAGAAGGATGAGACTTCTTTTAAGGAATTTGCCAGATGTATCTCAGATGGCTAAGGAAGAACAAGTTTAGAAATTTTCTGCTCCTTGTTGTGATTGGTGCTTAGTCAAACAGGCAGTAGCTAAACATAGCAAGTATTGATGAAAGTACTCAGGCTCAACAGCTAACACAATGTTACACCAAGGAGACAAGGAAGAAGTCAAATATGCAGCCATCCACTCACACACACATCAATCTCAATCTCTTTGATGACTCAGCCAGCACTTAGCACTTCATCTACGATAAGCAGCGTATAATCTTGCTGCACAATGGTGTAGCCTGTTATTTCTATAAGTCTTCCCCTCTCAGAAGTTTTACACAACCATGAACCAGTGTTGTGGAAAGCATGCTGGCAGCAATACAAAGATCCCACTGATGTGAAAGCCAAAGCCTTTTTTATAAGCTGGGTGGTCAGGCTGCCAAGTAATGCTGTTTGTTAATGCTATGCATTACTAAACACTGTTCCTCTATGCATGATTGTTAAAGCTAATGCTGTGTTTGATGGAGCAATGTGGAATATAACAGGTAATGTTTGAATGAAGTAACATATAAATTTTTTAACTATGAGCTGCTAGCCTGAGGATGGATTCCACTAAAATATAATTCCCAGTTCACAATGTTTAATGCTAGAGACATGGAACAAGTACAATTGTGCACCTATCAAATAAAAACAATTTTCAAGTCAAGCAGGATCCAGATCTCTGCCTGGGAAGCCACCAGCAGGGATCATACTAGAGATAGTGAAGGTGCATTGCTCTTGGTTTGAGTTTCCCGTATCTCAGTAGTAGCATTATGAGGCTATGCAAGATCGGCCACATCCCAGATAACACAATAGATTTTGTAGGATACCACCAAGGGAGAAGAAGAGGATGGAGAGCAGGGAAAGCCTGAGCAATCTTCACACCAGTTTTCTTCACCTGCTTTCACTCAGCCTTCAATGTCCCCATTCGGACTGTACAAATCACCCTGCCTTTCCCCAGTAGCCCCAGAGGTCCAGTGCCCTGCCAGCGCGGACAGAGGCACAGTGGGGGCCACTGGGGTACGGGCAGTGTGCCGCCAAGCTCCGTGCCACAGCTCTCCCCGGCTCCTGCCCATCTCTGAGTGTGCCCAGGGCCAGCAGCAGCACCCCAGGGGTAAGCCCCCGCAGGAGGGGTGCCACACCCTGTGGCTGTATCCAGCTGTCCTAACCTCTGAGCTGGTTTAGCAACAAAAAAAGGTTTTGCCCAAAAATTAGGGTGAATATGACACAGACCAAACAACAAAAGCATTAAAATTCAGTTTCTGTATTCAGCATGTTATACAAGGGCTGGTATGAAAATGTGGCAGAGAATGTCAGCTGCAGACCTTTATGCTACGTTCAGGAGGATTTTCCAAAATTTTGTTCTCACAACACAGCTGACTTCAGAACTTTGGAAACTTCCCAAGAAATCAGAAGTTTTTCAAGCTCAGGTTAAGTACTATTTTCTGAAACAAGAGCCAGGAAGGGATGATTTTTAAGGTAACATTTATAAATCTACAGTGCAGCCAAGTGGACACATTTAGAAAGCACTTACCCATTAATCAGATTGTCACAATAGCAGTGTTTGTGTAAGGGAAGCCATGCTCCAGCAGAGAGAAAATACAAACACACCAGACACGTTTGGTAACAACCTGGTTTTGACGTTTTCAGTTTTATGCAAAAGAAAGCTTAGGCATTGCTCTTCTTGTAAGAAGAGTGCACTGATGCAAACAGGGAGTAAGAGAGGGATGCTCCTCTCAGTAAATACTCATGAATGCTATGTGCAGGTTAAGCCCAAACACTGCTTTCAGGTGACCTCCCAAGGGGACCCTGCTCATTCACTCTGCAGGCTCTGCACAGGAGTGCCTGACATCTCCTCCGCTGCCTGGCAAAACTATTAAAACTATTCTTCTGATTTTTCACAAAGACTGTTGTGCTTTACACTGGCTCCAAGTTCAACCATCTATTTTCAATAGCGCCAACGAGAGACAGTAAGAACACAGGAGTATAACCACTGTTACAGCAAAATAGGATTTTCTCCCAACTTTCACGAGTATACTGCTTTACTTTCACCTTCAAATGCCATAATCAAGGAGAAAGTCCAGGTTTCCAGAACCTCCTGTTAAAAATGCCAATGCAAACCCTGCATTTGTGTGTGTGAATGAACAAAGTTGCTAGATATCATTGTGCAATTCAGCAACATATATGAATTCTATTTGTTTTCAAAAAGTAATGCTATATTTAACTGTTTCCTTAACAACTCCCATGAGTGCATGGCCCACCTTCACAGTTAAAAACTAACAGTATAATGGATACAGCAATGAAAATGTAGGACTAGCAGAATTTCAGAGATGATATATCACTGACTTCCTGGCTTAGCAACACAAACACTGGTCTTGTGTTAAGGACAGCTCTGCCAGGTGAGCTGCTGACAATAACAGCAAAGAAAAAAAAGCAAGAAAATGCCTCAGAGGCAGCAAGAAAACAGCTTGCTGTCACACACATCGCCTGAAGCAGGAAGGTCCAATTTATTGGACTCCCTACTATATGCTTAAACAACAGCTGGGCAGCACATCAGACAAACAGGACAGCAGCAGGCAGAGCAGCTTATTTATTTACCTTCTGCTACTGGCTCATTAAGCAAATCAGCCATGGTAATATATTTGTTGAAGCTCAGTATTTCTTTGAAGAACTGCTTATTAAAACACAAGGTTATTATTAAGTCTCTGCAGTGCTCTAAGAAACTTTATAAGGTCATGCAAGGCAGGGATCAACAAAACCACATTTTCATCTTATAGACACACTTACAGACTGGTAAATGATCTCTGTGCTTCCCTCCACAGAATAGTGAGGACACTTTTTCAGAGTTAGCATTCAAAAGTATTTAGTGCCTTCTTCACGCATAACAAAAATGAAGTTCCATAACAGTAAAGGAAGCTCTGGTGTGGTTCAACTTAACACTGGTTTTGCTTTCTGTTTTCTATAATTAAAACCAAACCTCCGGACTGCAAAACAAATTGTTCCCTGCCCCTCCCCGCTACCACTCAGGTGATGGCTGTGCTCTCCTTCCCACTTCCCCTCCAGAGCTAGGCAAGTTTCACATCCCACAGTGCTCTCAGTAGATCCCCAGTTCCTCTACCACTGATTTAAGAACAGAATTTAACATTTATAGATGCACTAGTTGAGGACCAACTGGCAGCTACAGGTACTTACCAGCTGGAGGAATGCTTCCTGTCATACATATCTTACCTTTCCAGACTTTGTCCAGGAAATGTCTGGCTTCATTGCTGGACGAAGGAAAGATGAAACTGCACTTTATTCTTGGCCTGGGGGCTGGTGCCTCCCTGGCAACAACACTGGGCTGGCACAAACACGGTGGAAATGTGCCACCTTTTGGAAGGAAGCTGACAATATGGCTGTGCAGACACCTTCCTTTCTGGCCCTGCTCTGGATCATCAAGAGGGAACCGACTAGCACAGGGGCCAACAACCTCAACAGGGCAACGCTCCCCAGTGTTTTCCTTTCCTGAGTTAAGCTGGCTGATAACATGACCCATATCTCTTAGGGAGAGGGACAGCAACATCCAAATCCTCACTTCCACAGAAAGCTGGGAGCTGCTGTGCTCCAGTCATGGCACCACTGGGTTCCTGTGCAATGCAGACACACACACAGAGCTGAAAAAGACATGACAGAGAAGCTGTACTGTATGTAGAGGGCCAGAAACCATATTTCTTCTTGTAACTGAGCAACAGTCTGTCTTCTCCTAAACATTTACATGGACAGATATACAGAATGAGATGTGGTAAGTGACCTGCATGCACCCAGACAGCAACACCATCTCATTCCTTCTGGGAACAAGGGAAGAAGAGAATTCGTACCCTCTGGGCAGTTGGCTCCCTCACGGAAAAAAACACATGAATTATTCCCCATTCCAGCAGGGGAAGCAAAAATGAGGCAGCAATGAAGGGGACATAAAAAGTATCACATAGCGAGCATGAAATTTATAAACTGTATAGCTTCTATCTGAAGAGCAATTGCCCCTCTGATACGTGCTGTCTCACATTGCTCAAGAGAAACTGTTCACAGCTCAATTAGAGCACAAAAAATCCCCAGCTTGCAGGCTGGCCTTTCCCACTGCTGCAGTGTACTTAGTAATGCAAATACTCTTCCAGCACTAAACTCCATCCAGCAGGTTTCTCGATTAGCAGCACTACAGGTTCCTTACAAACACTGACTGCTCCCAGCTGGACAGTTTTGTCACCCATGTATCACTTCCCCAGTGTGCAGAGAACTCATGCATGCTGTACTGCATCTCTGGCCTTTCAGTTCCAGAAGCACGGTAAAGTGTTATCTACTTGGTGGTCAGCTTGCATTGCCAGATCACTTCACATCAGGTAATGTAAGAGCTGAGTGACTATGTCTGAGGCCAGATTTGCAGTCTCTGGGCTCATCAGTGCCCCAGTGTTTACAACTCCATCAGAGTTTAGTAAGTCATGCAAAGCCACCTCTGGCATGATGAGCCAGCTATCTGAGCAGGCAGTGGCAGCAGTAGCATGAATCCGGTCCAGTGGGAATCTTGCATATACTGCAGTGGATGACAGCATATGCCTCCTTCATAAATTTTTTTTCATGCTGGGCATGCAAATCATAGACATAAAAAACAAGAGCACTTAATTTCCACACAAAACACCCAGCAGACATAGCTTGTTGGGAAAGACAAAACATTTGCCCCGCCCCAAGCCCTTCCAATAACAAACTTTATAGAATCATATAGACTTAGGCAGCGTGCTAACTCAGTGCTGTACTCTGAGCTTGCTCATAGAGTAGCTCCTCCTCAGAAAGTAAATTCACCTTTACCAGCTCCAAAGGAAATACCTCTAAATGAAATGCCAGTCATCTGTTTCTTGCAGTATAATTACTGTAGTTATTTAGACAGGTCTACAGAGCTACTTAAAATAGGATAGAAAATCAAGCTCTGAAAGCTGCCAGGTAAACAATACCTCAGAATGCTGCAGGTATTGCAGCATTCAATTCAGTAAGAAAAGGCAAATGTGCTCCCAGATATAAAATTATAATTCACAGCTCCTGCACTGCAGAAGGGACAATCAAAAGCATCACGTCTCTCAGGGAAGAAGCATTTCCTTTAAAGGCTGAAGGACCAAATGCATGTAAAAAACTATGAGCATGGGCATATTCTGTGATGTCTGTTTGCACCAGGCAAAACAAAGCTTCACACCATGAGTTTCCAAGCACAAGAAGCTACCCAAAATGTTGTTGTTCATACCAAATACTACCTGGCTTCAAAAAGCAGGCTGTGATTTTCAGAGGTGCTGAAAAATCAAAGCAACTGGATGGATATATTTGCTGTAACTACAAAGAATTCCTAAGAACATCACCACCACATCCTGCATGTAACTGCATGGTCTTGGACTCAGGAGTGTTTTTGCATGCAGTCCCAGCCCTGAAAACGAGCTCATTGTGCTCAGTACTTGTGCAGCATCAGCCATCAACTGGTCCGTCACAGATGGTACATACACCACTCTGGGGCACATCTGTCATTTGGAAGCCAGGGCGTACATTTTATCATCGTAGCTATTCTATGCATAAGCTTCCTGCACGGACACACTTATTTTGCTGAATGCCTTCCTTCTGCTTAAATTAAACCCTTTTCACAGTCATAACGGTTACCCTAACAGCCCCAAACCACTACTTTCATTTTCATATCATAGTTTTTTCCTAGCTGCCTGCCTCGTTGAGACAACCTGCTAGAAAAGTACACTCCTTCACTTTCTTAGTCAGCATGTAAACCAACTGTAACAGACTTCGTAAAAGCAG
The DNA here is from genome assembly GCA_013399715.1 of Alectura lathami. Taxonomy (NCBI): domain Eukaryota; kingdom Metazoa; phylum Chordata; class Aves; order Galliformes; family Megapodiidae; genus Alectura; species Alectura lathami. The sequence continues at coordinate 4,983 of VXAV01002681.1, read as the reverse complement.
AAAATTACCTTTCTAAATATCTTTCTCATTCTAATTGGAGAGACCAAACTGGAATGAATACTTGTTGCCTCAAAAAA
>VXAV01002680.1:0-29385 GCA_013399715.1 Alectura lathami | reverse complement strand
GGGTTGGGGCTGGGGGGGCTTTGGGGTCCTTTCCAACCCAAGCCATTCTGTGATTCTATGCATTTTAAATTCTTTTTGATTTAAAAGTGATTTCTGCATGTTGAGTGCCAAGTCCCATTGCTGGCCAGTGCCACAATCTGTGTTTGGGCAAAACATCCTGAAGAAGGAATGTGTGCTCATGCTCCTTTTGCTCCAATTTCAGGTACATTAGGATCGGGGACAAGGAGTGCGAATTCAACCCTGCCTTCCGTCTCATCCTGCACACGAAGCTGGCAAACCCCCATTTCCAGCCTGAGCTGCAGGCACAGTGCACCCTCATCAACTTCACCGTCACACGGGACGGCCTCGAGGACCAGCTGCTGGCAGCAGTGGTCAGCGTGGAGAGGCCCGACCTAGAGGAACTCAAGGTCAGGAGCTGGCAAGTGGCACTGGGAGGCAGTGTGATACTAAAAAAATAATAAAAAAAAATAATAAAAAAATACAAATATATTAAACAAATAGCATTTCATGTGCAAAGGTGTAGAGATAAAACCAAAAGATTCCCCTCAAATGACAAGCGTTGAGGATTTTTATTTTCTGCAACCTTTTGTTATCTTGGTGTTTTAGGAACACTTAAACCACAACTTCAAATCTTTTCTCCAAAATGTGGGTAAAAAGCTCTCTTTTTTCCTATTCTTCTTATAAATGGAAACAGATTCTCATTATGTCATTTTTCTCCAGACGTCACAGGTCTTATTTTAGAGGTAGGATTAATCTCACTTAATTTTAGGCATTTATGGTTTGAGATTGCCACTGTAAACATTGTGAGGCTGGTAACTAAATTTTTCTGTTCTGGTTCTTATTCGCAGTTGTTTGTAAATGACCAAAATGTTTTCCCTTTTCCTTTCCTTTCCTTTCCTTTCCTTTCCTTTCCTTTCCTTTCCTTTCCTTTCCTTTCCTTTCCTTTCCTTTCCTTTCCTTTCCTTTCCTTTCCTTTCCTTCCCTTTCCTTTCCTTTCCTTTCCTTTCCTTTCCTTTCCTTTCCTTTCCTTTCCTTTCCTTTCCTTTCCTTTCCTTTCCTTTCCTTTCCTTTCCTTTCCTTTCCTTTCCTTTCCTTTCCTTTCCTTTCCTTTCCTTTCCTTTCCTTTCCTTTCCTTTCCTTTCCTTTCCTTTCCTTTCCTTTCCTTTCCTTTCCTTTCCTTTCCTTTCCTTTCCTTTCCTTTCCTTTCCTTTCCTTTCCTTTCCTTTCCTTTCCTTTCCTTTCCTTTCCTTTCCTTTCCTTTCCTTTCCTTTCCTTTCCTTTCCTTTCCTTTCCTTTCCTTTNCCCTTCCCTTTCCTTTTCAAAATATGGCTTTAGTTTCAATATAGTTTTTTAAAGAAAAGCCTTCTTGCTAATGGCACATCTGGCAATGTAACGGGTTTATATAATGCTAAATATTTACTGAGAGTCAGAATAAATTTACTGCACATGTTCAGTCAGGCCAGGCCAGTCTTGTACTAATCTTTTCTTTAATGAGATTCTCAAATACTGTAGCTGTGCAGCCTTAATGATGCATTTAGTTTTAAACAGGCTCGTGTGCTAACGAGCCAAAAGATGGCATACAAAATCCGTGATGACCTGATGTGATGAGTGACCGTGGCGTCCCCGCCAGGCCCCTGCCCTGATCGCTGCAGGGCTGGCACGGGCACCTCCTGCTGCTGCCTGGCACTGCAGGGGCTGTGTGGGGTGACCACCAGCATCGCTGCGGCGGTGGGTAGGGCCATTCCTCTTGGCCCCAGCAGCAGTGCAGGTGAAGGCTGCTGTCACAAATTCAATATGGTGTGCAGCCATCAAATCCACTGTTAGGCTCTGAAAATTCGTAACTAAAAATCTGCAGTGCTTCCGTCTCTCCCATGGTGTAAAAGAGCTGTGTTAGAGAGCAGCACGATGTGAAATAGGGATTGCATCTGCTGAAGTCCTTGCTCCTTCAGGACCTGTGTGCTGTGGAAGAATAAGGTAGGGCACAAGAGATGGAAGCGTGTCCCTGGGTGCCAGCCAGCTCCAGGGGACTTGAGGCTGTGGTGTGGCTTCAGCAGCCACTAAATAGACACAGATTGGTGTGGGATATAATTTTCTTTTCCATTAAGAATATTTAAGCCTTTTTTTTTTTCCCCTCTGTATCTCTTCACCCTCTGTTTCATTTACTAACATAGAAAAAGCCTGGGGCTGTTGCCTGGTAGCTGTGGGGAGCTCCCTGAATACAGGGTTGTATTTCTGGGTTCCCCAAAGGAGAGGCCGCTTCTCTGGGTGTGCTCTAAGCAGTTCTCCCTTCCCTGGAACAGCAGGGGTGGGCACTTGGCCTGGGGAAGGCTGAAGGCTCTGGTTCATGGGCAGATGGAGGTGGATCCTCCAGCCCTGAGCAGTAGATGCTGTGCTCAAAATCTCATTATGGAGCCCAGAATTTATTGATAATATAATGAGCAACTTAATAACCTAACCAAAGTTCCTCAAGCTGTTAGCAGTAGTCCAATTACAGTAGCACTAACACTTTTTACTTGTTTTCTCAACAGAGATTTCTTATGGAATCTTTTTTTCCTTGGCTCTGTGTTATTCAGCCTTTCTGTTCCTCCTTATCTTTGAAGCTGGCATTATCTGATTCACAGGATTGCTCGCCTGTCACGATGGGACCTCTGATACCATGCCACATGTGCGCTCTGCCACATTTTTGTTCTAGAGACAGTTCAGTCTGTGCAGGGTAACTTCATGCTGTGACTCTGAATTAAAGCCAGGCTAGAACAGGTAAAGGAGTGGTGAGCTGGCTGTGAGACAGCCACAGCTCCGAGAAACTGAAGCTGGTTTAGGCCAAGGCAGGCAAAGCCAAGACCTTCCCTTGTCAGGGCTGCAGGTGGATTGCAGCAGTCCGCTGTCCTGACCATGAAATTCAGGAAGAGAAAAGTGCTCTGCAGAAATAGACTGAAATTACAGGTTGTATTTGGTTTTGTTTTTTCTTTGATTGTTTGTTTTCCCTGTGGTTTGTGATGTTAAAGTAACACAGTAAAACCAGCAGACGGGACAGGGAGAGGAAGGTGGCTGCTGTGGCTCACTGCGGTCTGGTATCTGGTCTGGGAGGGGTTGATAATGAGTCCTGCATATAGACCTGTAGCTATGGTGAACTTTTTCTTTTTTTTTTTTGAAACCCTTTATAATTGTGTTCTATGCAGAATCACCTGCTGCCCCGAACCAGTGCTGTTATATCTCAGCTGTGAAATAATAGATAATGAGCTCCTCTGCGGAAATAGGAAATGATGACCTTGCTACTGCTGAAAACAATGGCACGATAAAGCTGCAACAGATGCAGGCTGTTGTGGGAAATACGGCATTGTGTGCCCTTCTTAGGGTGCTTTTCAGAAACTGCGTGGTGATTACAAGCTATTGGAGCAAAAGTCACACGCGCCCTCATTAAGAACTGCAGGGCTTACAGTCTGTGGTCTGCAATAATAGCTTGCAAAATGTCACTTTTCAAGGCGTGCTATGCTTGAATGACAGGAACTTACAAAATTAACCATGTTAGTTTTCTGTTTCAAGACTTGTGAAATATTTACCACCTGTGTGTACTGCCTAAGGAGCAGGCCTTTAAGAACAGCCATTTGGAGCTGAAATACCAACGAGCGGCATGCTCCGGTGCACACTGCTGAGCACTTGGGTTGACATTAGCGTGAGACGAGTGTGTGTGCAGCAAGTCTATGAAATTTCAGCCCAAATATTGAAAGATGACTTATTAATGAAAGAGTGAGTTAATCTGCTTGAAAACCTTTGCCAACAGAGCAAATACTGCTGGCTGCCTTACGCGGGATTGGAAGAGGTACGGGGATACATTTCCCATTTCTGAGGATCTTGCAGACCCTGCGGGTGGTTGGAAGGTTTGGGTATGTTTTCCAGAAAGAGCCTTTGGAGGATTAAATCTCTTGGCTCATGCCACTGAATCTGCCGTGGGAGGGCTGGTGTGGAATACGTAGAACCGCGCAGTCACATTTCATAGGAGAAACTCTGTCCTGCAGGGTCAGCTCAGAAAGGAGCCAGGCGCGTCTTTGTTTCCACCATGAACAGTGTTAATCACGGGTATCTCTGCAGAAAAGAGAAGTGGAGCAAGTGGCTGGGGACAGCTAAGGGGGCATTGTTTCACATAAACTGGAGGAATTTGTGGTAGAATGCAGAAGATCTGCCCTTGAGACAAAATGGTTGCTGCAGGTCTGTAGCTGCTTGGCCGTCTCTGCGTTAACTTTGCAAACCCTGTGCCATGGGGACTGCCCTGGCACGAGCAGCTTCTGGCACAGCAGGCTGCTGGTCTGAGGGAGACCTCGAGGCCGGGATATGGATGGGAGCAGCAGCAGATTGCCCTCAGTTCTGAGCCTGAGGTGAGTGGTGCTCATCTCTGCACCCTGCTGAGCCTGCTGCTCCTCTCACCATCAGCTTGTAACCCCTCGGCTCCCATCGCTAGTGGGATTGGTGTTGACATGCAGTGGGAAAGGCAGAGGTTCTCAGAAGGGTGAGTAGCATGCAAGCTTGCTCCAGGGGGACTGTCCAGGCTGACGTAAACATATTAGATAGCTACTGGTAAGATACATACGTAGGATGTGTTTGGGATAGGCGGCAGCCCTGCCCATGGCAGGGGATTGGAGCCAGGTGATCTGTAAGGTCCCTTCCAACCCAAACCATTCTATGATTCTATCCTCCTGTTTATTTCCAGCAGTTTATTACCTTCCTAGTGGAAGGGTGGAGTTCTCTGGTGCTTTCTGTGCTGTTCAGGGTTTCTCTAAATAAATGGCACGTTAGGTATGGAGTGATTCCCAGAGCTCTGACCATATTCAGGAATCGGAGCAGGAATAACTGGGCTGTGCAGTGGTGATTTAGAATCCCGTTCCCATGGGAAGGCAGTTAATCCTGCATGTTTTGTGGCTAAAACTGTTCAATTTTTTTTTTTTTTTTTTTTTTTTTTTTACAGTCAGATCTCACAAAGCAACAGAATGGATTCAAAATCACCCTGAAAACGCTGGAGGACAACTTGCTGTCTCGACTGTCGTCAGCATCTGGCAACTTCCTGGGAGACACAGCCTTGGTGGAGAATTTGGAGATCACTAAACAAACAGCAGCAGAAATTGAAGAAAAGGTAAAAGGACAGCGATGGCCCAGAGGAAACTGTGAGATGTTATCATTAAGGATTTGAGGGTGAAACATAACTTCTTTGCTATGCTGGTCTCTACTTCTACTGAGTAGCAAATATTTAAGTGATACAAATTGTGGTGCTCTCCATTCTGGCCAGCTTCAAGCCATTTAATTCTTTGGAACCTTTGTATGTTAAATGGCCTATTTAGGACCAAGAGAAAATGGCAGTGCCTGATGTAAAGACGATAAAATTTACACAGTGTATCCAGGCGGCTTTAAACTGCTCCAGCATAATTCTGAACACATCGCACTTCCTCAATTAAGCAGCTTTTTAGTACTGACAGGGGACTGGAGTCTGAGTAAATCTGCAGGAGCCTGGGTGTTTCATACTCTTCCATTCTGTAGGGTGTAAATCAGTTGTTGCAATGGCTGTGCAGTGTGAGCATTGTCACCTACCCAGGTCACCTTGCTGGTCACATGGGGACAGTTAAATGCATGGTGGCTTTATCCTGACACTAATGGGACTTGACAAATGCATTTATCGTGCCAGGATTGCAATAGGATGGCTGTTTGGACATCTGCAGCTGCTGTCCTCTCCAGTTCTCTCATCTCTGTAGTCTGCACTCGTCCTCCAGCCTATGGACCTGTTACCTGTGTGCCCAGGTCAGGCTGGGACTGCTTCTCCCTTCCTGACTCCCAGTTAAAAAACGGATTGATTTCTGCTAGCTCTTTGTGGAGCATCATGTGCACCCAGCTTCCTAGGGACGGTTTGATTGTACCCCTCAAAGGGGAGGTTGAAGGGATGTTTTGACATAGCAAGGTTGGCATCTCTCTGTGGAATTAAGTGTTCTGGAGATGCTTCAATTTCTGAACAAGTTGGGGCTGTAAAGCTGGTTACTGCCAATTCTGTCACAGTGAGGGTTATTTTTGGAGTTTGGGACTGGTTTTGATGAGTTTGGTGCCCATGTGGAAAGCTGCTTCAGGGCAATGTTGGAAATCTGCTTCTCAAGTCAAACAGTTCTTAGTCTGTCTACACGAAGAATAACACTCATCCAATATTTTCTTTCCTATGGCAATCCTCCCCACTGCATTTATGGAAAGCAGCTGTCTTCACCACCTCTGGCTTTTATATTAAGAGATTTATTAAGTGTTTTGGGGGTAGGACAGCTGAAAGTTAATTGTCAAAGTCTGGGCTAGTGTCCTGGCTCCCTGCACAGTCAGTGAAGAGATGTAGGTGCTACCAGAAATGAAGTCGGAGTTGTGGGGAGCTCATCTGGCATGAAGGGCACATGAGGTGTATTCATGGCCCATACAGGTGCTTTTTTTCTGAAAAAAAAACCCTTTGAAGCTGCTTTTCAGAGGAATCTAAGACAGTGCAGCCCATGGTTGCTTGTGGGGATGTGCCAGCAGGCTGATCCCATGGCTCCCAGCATCTAACAGGGCAGGGCTCAGTCCATGCCTCAGTGGGAAGGTTTGATGTGCTCCACCAGCACGGGTCACAGCCCAGTGGTGCACATTTCACTGGGGGCTGTGTTGTGCTCTGCAGGGTTGTACCGTGCATGCTGAACCCGTTAATGCCATGTCCCCACTGGATGGTTTGCTGAGCTGCCTGGATCAGTGCTGCAAGACACTTCTGCCTGTACATAGCCTGAGCCTACAGTAATCCCCAAAAGGCTTGAGGATGTCACTTCGTGCTGCTGAAGTGGAATAAAAGAATGAACAGGACTGAGACGTTAGAGGGATGATGTAGCTGCCAAAGGGATTTTCGCCATGTCCATCACAGTAGCTATGCAGACACCTGGCCAGGGAGTATTAGATACTGGAGAGGACAGCCGGCAAATAGCCATTAAAAATCAGCAGTTCTCAGTTTTGAGGGGAAATGTTTCACGAGCAGCACTGTCTCTTCAGCCCTGCGCTATTAATGATTTGCACAGGAGGGGGGCAATTAGCAGGAGAAGCTCACTGATGGCAGAAATAATTCCAGTTAGTGAAGAGCAGGTGCCCCAGTGAGAATTCTGGAGGGGGTCTTAAGAAAACAGAAAATTGGACATGAGGGTAAATACAGTTAATGAAGGATATACCAGAGGAAGGGTGCTGCTGGGGGCGAACAGATTGAGCCCGATGCACTGTGGTTTGGAGAGCAGAGGCCACGTGCAGGTTGCCCACTGCCTGACCTGGTGTCTTTGTGGCAGGTAACAGCCTTCCACGAGCTGCAGCTTCATTCACAAGGATGTTTTCACAGTGCTTTCGCTCTGTGTTTTGCTTCCAGGTCCGGGAGTCCAAGGTGACTGAAACCAAGATTAACGAGGCGAGGGAGCACTACAGGCCCGCAGCCACGCGTGCCTCTCTGTTGTACTTCACCATGAACGACCTCCGTGCCATCCATCCCATGTACCAGTTTTCTCTGAAGGTACTGTCCCTGTGAGCCGCATGGCAGCAGGAGGCAGCTGAGCTCCTTCCTTCTCTTACCAGACTACAAAGTCTTCTCCTTGGGCTCTTGAGGATATTCGAACTCCCAGACAAAAAGGTGATCTGACCCAATCCCTTCTGCGTTTTTCAGCAGTGCCCACGAAACCCAGCCATGAGCAGTCAGAACATTGAAGTAAGGGTCCCAAATCTGTGCCCAAAAATTGGGTGTGGGCTGGCACCTGCACTCACTCTGAATTTGCTCGTCATCCCCCCCGCAGGTGGTTAGACTGAGGTCAGATTAGATCAGCCTTTGTTAGCTTTTCTTTCCTTTCCTTGGTTTCTTTCTAAGCAACTGAACTGAAGGCTTGTAGGAAGTCACAGTCTGACTTAGAGGTACATTAACAATCTCTTTTACTAAAAATTCCAGAAGTTTCTTTGCAAAGCAGAACTTTACAAGCCATTTGTTATCTCCTCTGTATTCACAGCCTTCTTGGCCTGGCAGAGCAAAATGAGCGATGGGTTTGAAAGAGATCGTCTTGGAAAAGTGCCAAGAAAGTACTTTTTTTTTCTGTGTATTTCGTATATTTATGCACAGAGATCTGGCACAGCATTTGGAGTCACTTGCTCCCTCAGTTAATCTTTTCTTCATATTTGCATTTCTGTATCTGTGATGTCATCGGGGTCATAATATCTGTGCAGATATTTCATAAGTTAACAAGAACTGCCACTACCCTTAGCTATTATCCAAGACCCTGATGTTGAAACAGACCTGACTTCCCAAATGACACAATATTAAAACATCAAATCGCTCTGTAAGCACAGCCCTGTCCCACGGAGACCACAACACCAGGGATTTACTGCCACCCTTTGTACAGGTGGCAAATTGCGGCTAGTTCCATCTGTCCGACACAAGAAGGGTCCCAAGCAGCTGGACCTTAGGAGCCCCCTACAAGGGTCCTAGAAGCCCTGATGGGATTTGTGGGCAGCTTACCCCTTGCGGTGTGGCTGCTGACAGGCTCAGTATAGGCAGTGACAGTATGGACACCCCGATGGGGATGGTGCTGGAAGAGAACCTGCTTCGTGCCCTGTGCTCTAAAATAAATGTAGGACAGACATGGCCAGAGGGTTTGAGCTCCAAAGGCCTTGCAGTTCCTCTGTCTTGTCTGCAGACTCCCCTTCCCTGCTCAGCAAAGTGTCACTCTGTAGGGTATGAACTGCATGGAGAGCTAGAAACGATGTCCCTGCTTTGGAGAACATTCCTACCTGGAGCTGTTTCCAGCGGAGCACCTGGAGAACATTTCCAACGTGACTTTACGCTGCAGTGTAATGACCACTGCTCCTAGCGGTGGGGCTGAGCTGTCCCGCTTGCACATGGCAGCAGAGCCCAGTGGGAAGCCAGCAGCTTTGGTGGGAGGGAGGCAACAGTCATGTTTTCCAAGTATATTGACTACCTTTGGGATATTGGCCCCTTTGTAGCAGGTGTGAGTAGGCTGCGACTCCACTTGCTGCAGTGGGTGAGCTGGATGTTTAGAGCAGGGCTTCTCTCAAGCCATCTCCTTTATCCTGCGAGCTCCTCAGGCAGGGTTCCTCTTTCTGTGTTCAGTATGTGCTGCCCGAGACAGTGGGGAAGTCTTGGTCACTGCTCTGCCTCTGAGGACCTGCTGCAGTAAAAAGGAGTTGCCTTGACAGAGTTGTCTCCATAGCCCTCGCCAGCAGAGACTCTGGATGTTTATTGAAGAGTTCCATTTTTAGTGTTTTAATAAATGGAAGAGCTTTTTTCTTACAGGAGAAAGGCATTTTGGGGTATAGAGGGTTAAATGAGACGGCACTGTAGTCTAGTTCTTCTTCCAAATGGTTTCTTACACTGCCAAGTGACCTGGAAAAAGTAATTGAGAAGAGAATACAATATTTTGAGCTGTGTCCACAAAGAAGCTATTCTTTTTGTTATCTACGACTCATATGCTGAAATAATTTTACCAGGGCAGTGCACAGATATCTTTCATGCCAGAGTGCCCTTTGAAAGATTCACTCCCTACACATGCATAGTAGATCCGGGAGTATCTGAAGTTTCAACTTAAATCTACCTCATCTGTATTTTGTTTGTTTTATGTTTTCCAGTTAACATTGTAATGTGTATAAATACATAGAAAATTATTTGGCGAGATGTTTTTATCTAATAAATTTTGATGACAGATCATAAAACATCGTGGAAAGATGTGCAGAGATGATTTTAAAATACTTAGCACACAGCTAAAAGCCCATTATAAATTAGAGCACACAAGATTTATATGTGATTCTGCGGCATGTTTTAACACTATTTAAAGAAATGTAAGCAGAAAAATCCATTCTGCAGTTAGTTAATAATGCAGTAGGTATCAATGTTACTTTAATTTGTTGAGGCATCGCTCTCCCTTTGTAGAGCCCTAAAAATAATGCTGTCAGCACAGCCAGACCTCGTCTGGTTGGCGCTATTAATTTGTATTGGCCTGGTTAATTCCTATTAGCTTTGTCCCAGCGTAGCAAGCCTTTGCATTGCTAATCAGGACATAGGCTCTTTTTTTTTTTTTTTTTTCTTTTTTCCAGTTGCACTTGATAATTAGCTAATGGGTTTACTTCAGCCTGTTCTGAAAGTTTTTAAGTCTTTTTTCGTTTAGATCAGAATGTGTTTCCAAGAGTCCTTGGTATCTTATATAATAGCATCCTTCTTACTTACCCATCCCCAGGGGGCTTTGGTTAATCCCTCTTCCACATGGTGAAGCCCTGCCTGCCCTTCTCAACCAGTCCTTTGCTGAATCCTGACAGTGAAATACTGCTTGGACCTTTTTGTATTTACGGAAAATGCTTGTTCTAAGTTATAGCATTTGTGAAACAAGAGGGGTGCTTTCCTCGGGGAACACCAGTATCTCTGGCTCGGTGTTCGCAGCCGAGCGAGCTGTGTAATCCCTGGGAGGGGACATGCTTGGTCTGAGGAAGGTTTCCTCCTCGCATTGTGTCTTAATTCCATCAGCTTGTCTCTGCACTGCTTTCTTAAGCCCAAGCGAGCACAATGTCAGGGGGTATGCCATCCTTGCCTGGCTCTGAGAAAAAGCAGCTGGAGGCAGAAGCAGAGCCTGGCCTGTAGATGTTCCCCTGCCCCCCGCAGCAGTCGGGCCGCACTGCTGGGCGGATGGGACTGCTTTGGTTGTGGCTGCAGTGCTCGATGTCTGAGCTGGCATCGCTCATTGCAGCACTTTGGGTGATACATAGATATGTGAAAAGAGCATGTGCAAACCACCCTGATCTTTTTGCCTCCTCACCTAGGCATTCAGCATCGTGTTTCAGAAAGCCATTGAGAGGGCATCTCCTGATGAGAGCCTCCAGGTGCGAGTGCTGAATCTCATTGACAGCATCACCTTCTCCGTGTTCCAGTACACCACCCGGGGGCTGTTCGAGTGCGATAAACTCACCTACACCGCCCAGGTCACTTTCCAGGTAAACACCACCAACACGTGCACTTTGCGTGCAGTCATTTATTTTACTGGAGCGTGGTGAAAGCCCAAGCTGCCACAGCCATGGCCTTCATCATCCGAACAGCTGATGGGGATGGGAAACTGATTTTCTTCTCTTCCTCTCTTGCTGCTGACAGTCACAGATGCTGTGGTTGATTTGCATCACTCTGACGAATGGCTTTTTGAGAGTAGTACCTGCTTGCAGGTCCTGCAGAAGGAAAGGGAAGCTGGTCTTCAAGGCTGATTGGTTTTATCCAGAAGGAATGCATGCTGCATTGCTGCTGGTTTTTTCTCTGTGTGATTTTGTAATTTTTAGGCTACCGTCTGAGCGAGGAGACATTTGAATATCTCTGTGCTGAAATCAAATTCAATCAATAAATAGTGCTTGGCATTATGTTATGAAGTTGTCATTAAGTTCGTGCAGTGAATGCCTCCATAAACGACCTGCGGTGTAGAATGCAGACATGAACCAAATTTGAGCTGCACATTGTGCAGCTCTAGTTAGCCTTGATCCAGTGATTGCCATGATTTTTTTTTTTTAATTCTCCATAGCAAAATGCTATATGTAAAAGGAAAAGTGAATATATATGTGTATAAATAGACTCTTAAGAACATATTTAGTTAATAAATTGTGTGTAAAAAGTCAACTTATATTTTGCAAAGTCAGGCTTAATTCTGACCCACAGGAGACCTACATTTTCATATATTTGTCTGAATAAACTGTTTCAGCAGGACGCACTGTACTCCCAACTGCATCATGCATTGAAAATAGTTAAGGCACCACTTCAAGGCATCAGGAAAACCAGCACCCATGGTTTCAGTGCATGGAGGGAGCTGGATGATAAGACACAGGGTTCTTCCATGTAAAAAAGCAGCTGGCTCTTGAACTGAGAAGCTCGTTACTGCCATTGGTGGAGGAGATGCCAGGCTTGCTTCAGAAGCCATTGCCCAGTAGGTAATAATGAGATACAGTCTAGGATTTGTGACAAGGAAATGACAAACTCACCATGCCAGCACTGCTCTTTTTCCTCCCAGAAATCATACTGAGGATTTTTGCCTCTGAGATTTGGGCAGTCTGGCAGTGCGCTTGGTACACGGACTCCAGCTGGGCTCAAGAGCCCACAGGGCTTTCCAGAGTTACCTCGAGCATTGCTCTGGTAGTCTTACTCCATGTGTTCCCCAAGGCCACCAGCGGTGGTAGAACATTGGTGGTAGCTGAATGGCCAGATGCTCTCCAGCTCTCCGTTGTCTGAGACCTCAGGGACCCGCTTATTCTCCTGGTGCGAGCGCTGTGGGGCTTTTAACACTCTCAGTATGCCTCCGTTCACTTTCAAAATTGAAAAAGATGGTGAGAGATGGGCAAGACCTTGGTGGCCTGCTGTAGGGATCCATGCTCAGGTTCCTTTCAAGAAAGTTACCTGTTCTTTAGCTGCAGATACCAAGCACAGGGACTGCAGCACGTCCTCCAGCCTGTCTCTCTGCCAGCAGTGCGATTCTAACCTACAGTCTTTGCGATGGTTTTCTCAAAATTTGACCTTCCTGCGTTGCCAGTCTCCATACTTATCTGGGTCCTCTTCTGCAGGTGCTTTGGGTTTCCCCAAGATATGTTTCATCACACCCTCCAACAGTGGGCACTATGTACTTTTAGCTGCACATTTGACAACTTCATGAGTTGAATAATTAACCTGATAGAATATATTGCTGCTGTGTGTCCTGACTGCTCAAGGATATCTTGCTTTTTGAAATTGCAGATACTTCTTATGAGTAAAGAAATCAATGCAGTAGAACTGGATTTCCTGCTCAGATACCCAGCACAGACCAGAGTCACAAGCCCTGTGGAGTTCCTGTCTAATCACTCCTGGGGAGGAATCAAGGTACCTGTTTCACCTGAATTGTGTGAAACCAGCATCCCTTAACTCCTGTGAGGGCCTTTCAGCATCCATCAGGTCAGTCCTTAGAGCACTGGGTGAGCACAGTTCTGGCCATACCTAAGTGGCACAAAGGCTTTTCTTTCTAAGAGTGAGAATGTCCTCTGGGTGTCGTGGTTACAGATTGCAAAGGACATTGTCGTCTTCGCTGTAATTGGGAGGAAGTGAGACTTCAAGGCAGATTTGAACACCTGCAGAGATGTGCTGGGGACAGAGCAGTGCCAGGTGGCAGACCTTCAGGCCTTCTACAAAGAACATGGTATCATGGCAGTGAGGTGGTCTAACAGCTGCGGTGTGTTCTGGAGTGAGAGCTGAGGAAGAGCATCCTAGAGAGATGTGCGTTATCGCACCTCTGCACCCATTGTCAACAGATGTGAATTGTGCTGGGTTTGGACCTGGCTCAGCAGGCCGTGATTTGTTTTGGAAGGGAGAGAAATGTTCTTCAGACCTCCTTGGATCATTGTTTTACTGTGGCTTCTGATCGTTCTCTGGCACTTGCTATGATGTAAGAATCAGTTTTATTGATAGCATGCTGCCTTCATATGGGATGTTTCTGTGGTGCTGTGAAGCAGGGAGCAAAGACGTCCTCAAACTTTCTCCTGGGACACTGTGTTTTCCCTTCTAATACACCGAGAGTGTATCCAGTTCCTGGAGGATGAACAGATGAAATATCTGCATCCAGGTCCAAGACACACCTGATATTGTTCTCCTCTTTGTACAGCTTTCCGTAGCTTTCCAGAGTTTTGCAGAAGCCTTGGTTTATGGTGTCACGTGCCTTTCTAGGCAAGGATGTCCTGGGCTGTGCTTCGTTTGGCAAACACTGTCCTTCAAGGAAATGCGGAGGTGGAGCTGATGTTGCTAATCCAGATCAGCCGTGGGGATTTCAAATGGTGCTGAGGAAAAGTGCCTGCCAAACACGTCTGCCCTGACCAGGAGCTGCCATCTCCGCCTCTTGGCTGGCAGTGAAGATGGGACCTCTGCCTCATTCTGCACCAGAAGTAACCTAGCTTGAAAATGTCAAAACTGCATTTTCGTCCATAAAATAAGCTTGTAACTTCTCACTAAACCAGCCACGTTCATCCTCTCAAAGACACACTTCTGTAATAATGAAGGAGTTAAAAAAAACCCTGTGCCCTTTTGCTGTCCCTGCTTGTGTTCAGGTGAGCGGTGCGTCTCAGTGCCTCTGGAGTTCGTCTGAGCTGGAGTTCATCACTGATGGGAAGGTTCTGTGCGGCAAAACTCCTTTCAGTTTCAGTCCTGTAAGCTTCCTCTGGAAGGTGAGCTTACTTCTGCCAGAATTTTCAAGGGTTTCAGGCTCTGATTCTCCTCTTGGAGATCTGGATCTGAGGAAACGTTATGCTCTTGCAGTGCCCAGGGATGCCTTGCTAGTCCTGCCTGCAGCTGGTGCATTCTCTTTCTCAGTTTGCAGTCAGCCCTGTGAGATGGTCCTTTTTGTGCCAGCCAGTTCCTCTCCGCATGTGGGTAGAATGTTCTTTCATGTAGAAAGAACATGTCCTGTGCATCATCCTGATCGTTGCAGCTGCCTCACGACTGTGATGAGGTTGGGACAATGCCAGCTCAGGCTCATAAACTCCAGAAGGAACATCAGCTCCCTGTCATTCATTCTTCAGGCTTTATTCTTGCCATTCTTGTGTGTTTCACATATTCAGGAGAAAAGGCTTTTCTGTGCAAAAGAAAAAAAAAAAAAAAGTGTTACAAAGTGCATAGCATACTGAACCTGAGTAAGGAACTCCTGCTCATCAGAGCTCAAGTGGTGTCAGTGCATCCCTGAACAAGGTCTTCACCCCTTCCAGCAGCCTTGTTGCCGCCAGCAGCCTGCACCCGGCTGTCTTTCATCCATCCCAAGCTGATGCAGTGTTGGGTGTTTATCCCACAGTCACTGTGTGCATGTGGACTATTATCCTGAGTATTATCCTGACATAGGCAGGAGCTGAGAGGGACCACAGAAGGAGGTGCTCAAGAAACGTGTAGCTATGGCTCTTAGGGACATGGTTTACAGGGCATGGTGGTGTTGGGTTGGCAGTTGGACTAGATGGTCCTAGAGGTCTTTTCCAACCCTTATGGTTCTATGATTCTAAGTGGGCTGCCACCTGAAGCTGCGCTGCAGTCCCTGGTTCTCTCTGAGGTGAGCCCTTCCCACTGAGCTCCCTCTCCCCTTTGAGTCTCTTGGGGCTTGTGCTTGAGACACAAACCATGTGATACCGAGAAGATGCTGCTCTGCACGCCCCTTTGCTGAGCTGGGAGATGGCAGGATGTAA
Source organism: Alectura lathami (assembly GCA_013399715.1). NCBI lineage: Eukaryota > Metazoa > Chordata > Aves > Galliformes > Megapodiidae > Alectura > Alectura lathami. Next base: position 14,160 of record VXAV01002680.1, on the reverse strand, counting down.
ATGTGTCCAAGAGGGCTCCAGGAATGCGGTGCCTCCAGCCTCACTGTGCGACTGCTGTCCCTGTGAGCTGCACATCTCGACGAGCTGCGGCCACTGGTCAATAATCTGCCCTGATGTGGCGTGTTTTGGGGTTTTCAGATAATGGATTCTTTATTTCTGGATTCTGAATATCCTTCAGGTTGTCTTTTGTGATGACTTGTTGTAGTATTGATTCTACTATAAATAATACAGCTGGTGTCAACTTTATTAGTGTTGATGTTCTATTAATACGTGATGGTTTATTAGCCTTTGAGGTTTTGGCAACTCCAGTAACTTGAGGCATCCTTTTAGTACAATCACATTTTGTCACAGACTGCTATAATTAGGTTAATTAGTCATGGCTTCTATACAGCTTATTAGCAGGCTAAAATCTCCTTTGCTTTTATCAGAAAGATTAAGTGCTGTAATAAATTGTTTCTTCAACAAAGCTTGAGCAAAGTACATTCCAGATTCATATTTCAAATTTGAAGTGGAATTTAGCATTCTGTGTAATTTTTCAGAGGACCCTTGAAAATGCTCCTACACAAAGCACTGCATTTGCCAGAGGTTTCAGGCCAAAGTAGTTGTGCCAAAAGAAATCAATATTGATATTTGTGGCCCATTCTGTGCCTCCCATTTTGGGCACATTAACTTCAAACAAAACCTCATTAGATGCTGAGGATTCTAGGCATACAAGCAGCCTGGTATAACTGGGCTGCTTCGTTCTTGCTGTTGTTTGATTAATAATATATACAGGCTAATAGTGCTCCGCATTGGGCAGCTGTTTCAGCTCATGATGCTGGCACTTGTGACACACATTTGTGATTTCCTTTTCCAGCTTCTTTTCAGTTCAGCAAAAAGTTTCCCAGAGGTTTTTGCTGCAGCGTTTGTGCCAGGAAGGCTCTGTATTTACTGCTGAATGAAGAAACCCCTGTACCTGCCTAGGAGGGCACAGTTTGTAGGGAAAGGTGATATCTTTTATTAGATGTGCTGATATACTTGGAGAAGTAGTCAAGCTGCAAGTTTTTCAGTGCTTCTTTAAGCCTGTAACAGGAACTGAATTCAAACTAAGTACAGGATGAGAAAAAGCTGCTCTGAGCTTAACTTGATTCTGTTCATCAGTCAGCCTGTATGGGGGAAGGTAGCTCCTGTGAGCTGCTGTTGAGGCACGTTTGTTAGCTCTGCAGCAAGGGGAGAGGTTAGCAGAGGACACAGTTGTTAGCTTTGGTGCATAAACTGCCTCTGGGTTGTGGGAGGGTTAGTTAAGAGCAGGACAGGGAGAAGATTGCACCTGAAATAATGGAACTAGAACCTTAGCCGAGTCCCTGGCTCCAGTGTTCAGCCGCACTGGTCATTTCAGTGGTAAGGCTTCCCTACTGAGGGCATTTAATAGTGATCTCTTGAGAAGTCAAGCATATTCTTACACTTTTAGTGAGGTTTTCTGTCTTTTTTCAATTTCCTTTATTACAGGATGTTATAATTCCTTCACCCTTTGTGTTCCCAGTACTTAGCTTGAAAGTTGTTGTTGTTTCTTTTGGTACTTCTGAAGAAGCTTTCCCTGTGCATGCAAGCTCATCTGTCTGCCTGTTGGCCACCTTTACCCGTAAATGTACAGCCACACCTTACACCACAAATGTACAGTGATGCTACTGCTTGTCCTGCGTGGGACATCAGGCCACAGACGTGTGCAAGAGAGCATTTTGATATTTTTGTTGCAAGACGAAACTTAAAATGGAATCAGTGTGGAAGTGGTCCTTTGTTTTTCTCCATTTTTTGTCCCTTCCTTTGCTCGAAGATCTCCAGTGCCATAAGATGAGGTTGAGGTTGGAAGGGACCCCTGGATCCATCTGGTCCGGCCCCTGCTCCAGCACGGCCACCAAGAGCAGGGTGCCCAGGACCAAATCGAGGTGGCTTTTGAAGTTCTCCACAACCTCCCTGGGCAACGTGAAGATGAAGGTGTTACCTGTATGGCAGGTGAGGGTTGTCTGAAATGATGCCCTGAGGTCCCTTCAGCCCAGTCTCCAGCCCAGTCTGCACACTGAGCTGCTCTTCAGTTGCCCAGAGGGCTGGGACAGTCAGCCCACTCATGCCATGGTTCTGCTCCGAGCATGGACATTGAAATGGCAGCATCAGGTTCTGTGTGTCCTTGCGGTCCTTGCTTTTGTGGTTGTTTTGGCCTCAACTAGCCCTTTTTGGAAGGTTGGGGTGGGTCTTAGGCCACTGAGACACGCTCAGAGTTGGTGAATGGATTTTCCTGTGTCCCCCAGGGACACAAATATGACACATTTGCTCTCTCTTGCAAAATTCTCCCATGCTCCAGCTCCCTTCATGCTGTTTGCTTCCTGGGGAGCCAAATCCACATTGCCCCATAGCCGTGTTTTCCTGCAGAACCATGGTCCCGGGTTAACCATCTGTGCATCTGTTTCCCACCTCGGCAGCCTGTTCCCTCAGGCTGGGTGCAGGCAGCTCTGAGTCTCCTTTGTGCAAACACACGCTTCCCAACTCTGATTGTGCTATTTTCTGCGATGCCTCTTCACTGCCGAATGCAGATGTGTCCCATGGGATAAGTGAAGCTAGTTAATACACAGCAAGAATACACCTGGCCAGCTTGGATTACTTCTTCATCCCAATCATTTCCCTCATCTTTTTCTGAAGAGGAAGAATTTTCATTATGTAGATATGAAAACGCTACTGAAAGGGCATTGTTTAATAAATGTGATGTTGAATAATGAGCTCTAAATACTGAATGCAGCTTTCGAGGAGGAGAACAGCAGTAGACAAAATAGTATATTAACTCCATATTTATAATTTTGCAGAATGCAGATGATAAGATTGTGTGCATGGTTTATGAGATAAAATACCAAATAATGTATTTTACATTTAAGAAAACTGGATTTTCTTGACAAAAGAACAGAAAACTCTCTTCCAACTTTCACTTTATATAATTTTCAGACTCTGAATTTTTCATTCTTGTCAAAGATTCATTGTGATACAATCTGCTGCATATATTGTGTTCTTTGCACGTAAGCAGGGTCCTTTGATCAGGCTGGTCGGACATAAAAGACTTGCAGCTCACGGCTTCCTATATGCGTTCAAAATTATTATTACGCCAGTGAATCAGTCTTAATTAAATCTCTTCTATTAACTCAGTTCTTAATATGTACAGCCTTTTAGTGCATCTTTGATAGAAAACATTGATTATGACACCCGATGTGCATTTATCTGCTCTCATCTAGAAGTTTCCTGAGGACATTCATCTGTCCTCACCAGCCCTCAAGTCTTGCAGAAGCGTTCGCAGTGTCTCACAGAAATACTGCTTAAGATCACTCTACCTTTTGTTTCCTTTTCTTTTCTAACCTGGTGGCTAATGATCTGATGTTTACCTGAGATACAGCAGAGATTTGGATCACATCAAATATTTGAAGACACACTTTGTTGGTTTGGTTGCAGAGTGGAAGCTGAGTTTGCCTGGTTGTCTCTCTGGCTGTGTTCTTCACTTTCAGTGGTCTCTGCCATGCCATGGAGCCTGCTGTTAGCTGGTTATTTTGAATGTACAAGTTCTTTCTTCCTCTAAATTGAAGGGAAGAGATATATTTTACTGGTATCTTTTAAACATCAAAAATTTCCTTACTTAGACATTTTGTGTCTTTTAAAGTCATATTGCTTTGCTTGAAAGGTAGAAACAGAGATCAGCTGCAGTGCACTCCTGACAAGGTGTGTGTGGAGCCAAGAGTGACTGCAGAGAGGCCTGATGGCTGGGAGTGCAAGCATCCAGCCCTTCTCGAACACAATGCACTGCGCTGGGGTGTGTAAGATGTGTTTGGAAAGGCAATGAAGGCAGATGGGTGGGAGTTTTCTCCTCTTTGTAAGTGCTTCCCCACATCTCCTGTAAAGGACCTGCTGGAGTTCCTTATTTCTGTAGCATGGTAGAGCTCATAAATGTTTCTTTTGCTTGGCAGTGTTGGGTCACTGTGGGTACTGCAGCTGAACTGTGACATCTCCAGAGCCATCTCTGAAACCCTGCTGGTAACACCAAGGCTCTACTTGTGCTCAAGCCTATGAGATGGCCTTCTGTGGAGGCACTTGTGATCTGCGAACTATCCCCAGTGAGTGCACCACAATGCCCCAGTGCACTGCAGAATCACCAGTACCTGTTCCTCCAATGAATTGTTCCTCCTGACAGAGCCATGGGGACACTCAGAGGGCGGTGAGGCCCTGGCCCAGGCTGCCCAGAGCAGCTGTGGGTGCCCCATCCCTGGGGGTGCTCAAGGCCAGGCTGGGTGGGCCCTGGGCAGCCTGATGTGGGGGGTGGCAGCCAGCCCCCGGCAGGGGTTGGGGATGGGGGGGCTGTGAGGTCCCTTCCAACCCAAACCATGCTGTGATCTTGTGATTCTGTGGCACACTTCTCACTTCACTTGGAGTTGGCCAGGCCGGTGTTGCAGTCTGCCTTGATCTTTGAGTATTGCGTTTCAAGAAGGTTGTGTGCCTTCTGGAGACAGGTGAGGGCATGGAAAGTGTCACGGAAACGTGGCTGCGAGGAGAGTCTGAGGAGAAAAGGAGGAGTGATGTCTGAGGCCCTGGAGGCTGAGGAGACAGTCTTCAAAAAGGCTCCTCTGAAGGGGAAAGAGCAATCCATTTTCTGAACCAGTAAAAGGTAGAGCAAGAGACATCTCAAAGTACAACAGGGGAGATTCACACCAGACGTTTGGAAGATCAGTGGCAGAGGACAGGAAGGACTGGCACAGGCAGCAGATGGTTTCCATCGCTGAGGTGGTTCGACCAGGCCAGGCCAGGCAGGTATGCTGGGAGTGTGTCAGGCCCTGAGTGCACCAAGGGGGTCTGCAGCCTCTTCCCTTTCCTGGGTTTGGCTGCTTGTGCTCGAAGCCAGCTCTGCTGTGGTGCCACGTGAAACCTAGGGTCAGACCATTGCTGGGAGAAGAGCTGGCAGAAGCCTCGTCATATGTGTGTGTATATGTATAAATATATATCAGGACACAGAAACATGGACCTTAAGCCTTCCAGCAGGTGACATCTTGGAGCAGATGTTTCAGCTGAGCTGTTCCAGTTCATGAGATGTATTTTGCTCTTACGACTCTTCGAGTTTTGCTGCACGTTAGCCCATGGCAATGGCCCAACTGTGATTTGTAGCAGCTGAATCTAGGGGGCTTTTCAGAAATTACTGAGGTATCTTCTCTCAGGTGTCATCAGGGCACCCTGGCCAGCTTCTGGTTCTGGCTGTGTCCCCAGTTTGCCGGAGAGCATCAGAGGGAAGAGGAAAGGGAAGACCTTGGCAGAACAGCCTGAGTTTGCAAGACCCATTCTCAGTCTTAGCAGCAAATACAGAAAAAATATCAGTATGATGCCAGCTGTGAAACATCTTGGGGAAAGTTTTGAAAGTTCAGTGCTTAGTTATAAGCAATTAGAAACCAAAGGTTGTGACTAAATCATTCTGTCACTGACCTTTCCTATCCAGTGGAGCTGTGTGTTAGAACATCTGAGCAGGAACAAGTTTCGTGCTGAAGCCATTGCTTGCTGATTCATTACACAGATTGCACTGGGAATTTTCCAGGGAAAGTCAGTGAGATCCAAGGCACCACTCCTCAGACCACTTCTGTCAAAATGCCACAGATTGTCTGCATTTTGTGATGATCTGTGAAGAAGTCTGTGGATAAACAGCAGGATGTTTTTGTGTGGTGTCATGTCATGGCACTTTTTGCATTTTAACCCCACTATAATTTAGATGTGGGGAAAAAGCAAGGAGAAGATGGAATGAAGACGGGGGCATACAGTGATGTGAGCACATCAGTCAGCTTTTGTTAAAAGAAATGAGGAAAATTAGAATAACATTTTTATGTTGAGAAGTGACTGAAGTTTGACAAAACCATCATGTCTTTATTTTTACCTTCAATAGAGATGTCCTCATGAGCTGAATAATTCAGATAGCACAGCTAAAGAGAAAATAACACCTTCAGTGAATGAATAATACAAACCAAAACCTAGTCTGGGAAAGATGGCAAATAATCCATCATTTTCTACATTAATCCTCCTAATCCAGCAGGATTCAAATGGAGCAATCCAGCTGCCTATACATCTCCTTCCTGAATGATCCAATCTATCCATCTGAGGCAGATGCAGGTCTGACTTTGCCCTTCTTCCAGGAGCTTTCTCCAGCTGAGAGGGTGCTGGTTTTCCTAGGAGGTGTGTACAGGAGACACCTCCCCTGCCTACAGCAGCCCTTTGGCTTCTGCAGGTGTCGTTGTCAGGATGTGGCCTTTCCAGAGGCAGATGGTGAGGGGTCAGACACACATCTGCTGAGCGCTCTGGACGTTTTGTGGAGCCTGCTCTGCTTAAAAACTGGAGGACATAACTCATAAAAACACATCTCCCTAACTTTGCAAGCGAAATTGTGGCTAGTAGTTAGGATTTAATCATCTCACAGATTATTAGGATTGTAAGAATGTTAAATATTTCTTTCCAGTGTTCTCAAACTGTGTGACAGAGGGCCTTGCGATGTTTGATATGTTCCTTATAGCCCTCTTTGCTGCTCACTCTGGCAGCACTGGGTTTCCTTGCACTGTTTTCCTTTCTGCGTTATTTGTGTTGGGGCAGGGCACGGTAATGGGGAGCTGCTCTGGCTTCCCTTGCTGCAGAGCTGTTTTTGAGTTAGGTGACAATGGGGAAGGATATTTTAAATTCTGGAAATAGTTTAAAATAAAAAAAACAATGTAGCAATGCTATCCCTTAGCAACAGTGGAAGAAAAAAAATGAAGATAATCTTTTTTTTTTATTTAGATTCTATAAAATGTTATGAAGCAATGTCTGAACTTGGGGCCAGTTTTGACCATATGCTGTCCTGAGAGTAACTGCCTTATGTGATAAAAGCATGTGTTTTCTCTAGTAAATTTACAAAAGCTGTTGCAGGGGATCTGGTGCTGGAAGATAACTTGCATGCGGTAGCAGTGACCCCAGACCTTTCAAACTGCTCTTTCCCCTGGCTCAGCCCATCCCCTGGAGGCAGCAAGCAGTCAGGGGGAGCTGAATACGTCGTGTCCTACATCATCTCCTCATCTTATCCATCTGCCTGGGACTTCCCCCTGGCCCTCCAAGGCATTGTCATGTCTCCTTCTTTGGGTTCTTTGCAGTGATTCCCTCCTCCTTCTGGCCCCAGGTTGGCGCTCTGTAGGGCTGTGTGTTAAGGGTGCCGTGTAAGCACATCAGCATTGCTCTGCAACTAGGGTTTCCTGCTCCGAGGTGGTGGCTGATATTTGTTGTGTTACCTACGGTTGTGGGGGAAAAGAGTGCTTTGCATTTGTGAGCTTGCGAAATTCACGGAACTGCTGACATTTCAGCTCCAGTTTAAAGTTGGTTCTGACTTAGATGAGAAACTGTCAAAGAAAAGTGAAGTGATAAAGCAAATTGTGATTCAGTGAATGGAAAATCACTCTCTGAGAAAACAGTGATCCTTGCTTTGACATGGTGTGAAGACCCCTGCTTTGCTGGCAAAATCTTATATGAGCTATATACCCAAGACCCTCCTGTTTCCAGCCATCAGGGATGATTACAGTTGGGGCTGCAAAGACAGGAACTGGAGTCCTCCAGTCCTCTTGGCTCGTATTTTATTTTGGCCAAGGCTTTTGTCTCTCTCAATTTCCATGACGACTCTAACTGACAAGTTTGTTCTTCACTACATTGGCAAAAATAGCTGCACTGCACAGGTTGATCTGTCCCAGTGTATGTTCCTGCTTTTCCTCCTGCTGTTTGGAAACACTGATATATTAGTGTTGGTCCAGGACTCTTGTAAAATATCACAGCAGAGGTATTGAAAAATGATTAATATTCACAGAAGGATTGCTGATTGAGATAGCTTTTGCTGCTCCAGCTTTTAAATAGTAGCATGTCTTATTAATACTATCAGTCCTAATAAATGCAATTAAAATTGTTGACTAATGAAAATTTTAGTGTTAGTTTTTGTAATACAGACTTTATACTTGCAATTAGAGCGTTCTTAATTCTGCAACATGTTGTTCAGGGAGAGAGAGACTATTATCTCTGCTTATGTCTGTCATTTTGTAAGAAGAAGGCAGTTTTTCAGAGTCTCCCTTGTTAACATCACCAAGAGACATCTTGATGCAACAGCAACCAAAGTTCTGAAGTGATACTTTCAGTAAATCGCTTCAAGAGTCAGCAGTATTCAATGTTTTATATGAGCACTTGCACTGATGAACCCATTGAAGTCAGCATTTGCCACTGTATTGTGTTCAGCTAGGAGAGGTGCACCACATGTATTTATTGCTGCAAGGACAAGGCATTTGGCAGATTGGAGCACGTGGCGTGATCCTGTGGATTTCAGCCTCTCGTGTTGTGTATGTACCCTGCTTTCCAGTTTCCCACAGAAGATGAGATGTGGCTCTGGTTTTAGAGCCATGGCTTCTGTTGCTGAAATTTCTGCACGCCACTGCTAATCCACACATGGCAGCGGCATCTAGTGAGCCACTGCTTCCCTCACTCTTCACCAAGTTCTCAGCATGCCTGGGAACTAGGGCGTGGATGAAGCTAGTCCAGCCTGTAGCTGCTGAGTGGCATTGCAAGTGCTTCGCTCTCGTCTCTTTTGTGGATGTATTGGTGAAAATATGACTTTGGGCTTTATTTGTTGCAGGAGCATATATAGAAACATCTGCAAATGCGTCTGTTCTGTATCTCTGGTAGTGGTCCTAGAGTACTTGACCTGTGAGGAAAGGTGGAGGAATTTGTCGTGTTTAATCTGAGGAAGATAAAAGCACGTGGCAGCCTTCAGCTGCTGGCAGGGCAGCTGTGAGGTGGCTGAGCCAAGCTCTCCTTGTTAGCAGCAGAGAATGTCATCACAGCTTCAACTGCTGCAAACTGCAGCAGGGAGGTTCGGGTTGGACATGTTAGAAAAAAGGTCTTCTTTGCTGGGAGGAGAGTGCAGCTCTGCAGCAGGGCACCCAGTGGGGCTGCTGGGCTCTGTTCTGGAGGTCACCTCTTGGTGGACAAAACCACGCAGACCTTGTCCCAGAGCGAGGTTGGACTGCACCTCCTGAGGATTTTTCCAGCCTGTGGTGGTTTGTGCTGCTGTGAGCGTAGTGTTCACCAGGTGTCCTGTGTCAGTGGCACCCACTGGGAACTGCCTCGTGACCTCTTTGTCTCTGTCACTAGCTGCTGCTGTGCTCACTGCTGAAAACACGAACGCATTCGTTATAAGGAGCTGCTTGGCTGAAGGGCGGCTTCTAAATGAATTCAGTCTATCAGAAAGACCAGCGTTATGCACTGCTCTCCTCACTGGGAAGCCTTTCCAGAGGGAAAGTGTGGCTTCCCTTCCATCAGCACGGAGTGCCCTCCAGTGCCTTCTGCCTCATTTGCACCAATGCCATATCCACAGCAGTCCCTCAGCAGCTGCCAGGGCATTTCCATGACTTTCAAGCCCTTTGCTAGGTGTGTATTTTTTCGGTTGATCTGAACAAGGTGTGACACCAGCGTTTTTCTGGGCGCCTTCTCGGTTGCTGTCTGTAGCAGAGCTGTGTGAGACACGAGCTGGAGCATTAATGGCGCGGAACACCTCTGCCCATCAAGAAGCTTCTGCTTTGCTTTGAGCACGTCCTTGTTTCTACAGAAAATAGCTCATTCACTGTCTTTTGTACTCCACTTGTCTTTTCCTCTTCATGTTTAACTGCTTGCAGCTTCAGATTATGCAAAATGTGCTGGAGATGTTGGTTTCAGCGAGAATTTTGCTTGAAATCCACAAGAACCTTACATGCTGTGTAGTACATTTTGCCACATTTGTATGAAAGATAATTTGGGTTCTTTACTTTTCTGCGAAGTGTTTTTAGTTGCTGTGACAGGAACATTAAAAAAAAATCTAGCTAAGTTTTCATTGTAATTATCAGCTATTCCCTTCATTGCTTAGTTGTGCATAACTTTGAGGCATTCTTGAGCTGCCTCTTTCTGCTGCAGCACTGAGAAGTTAGTTTTCATGTGTGTTTGGCAAGTAAAGCACTCAGTGATTTACGCTGTGACAGTAGTTTGTGCATGTTTCTACAAAGCATGTTTACACAAAGCATGTATATACAAAAGAAGCACCCAGCCATTTGCAGTTTGCATTTACCGAGAAGCATGGTTCTGTTGTCAGTTTGACTGCATGGTGACGTCTCAGCGTTGTGGTTTCTCAGAGCATTTGCATCAAGCTCTGTAGCGAGAGCATCCCAGCCCAAAAGCAGGTTTTATCATCGGTTTTTGCTGCACAGTTCTCTTTGAGCTGCAAGGAGCCTTTGCAGACTTGCACTTCGTGGGAATGCCAGCTGTATGTTCTCCTGCCAAAGATGGGCTCAAAATTTCCAGCCTCCATCCAAATGGCACTGCCATAGGCTGCCCAGAGCAGCTGTGGGTGCCCCATCCCTGGGGGTGCTCAAGGCCAGGCTGGGTGGGCCCTGGGCAGCCTGATGCAGGGGGTGGCAGCCAGCCCACAGCACGGGTTGGGGCTGGGGGGGCTGTAAGGTGCCTCCCAACCCAACCATGCTGTGGTTCTGTCATTCACATCACTCACTTCTGTGGTAACTCATAGTACAGATGCCTGCTGCCTGAGATTGTTGAGCTCTAGATTTGAAACAAGGAGAGCAGATTTCCTCTCGCGTCGGGCTATGGGAAGCTGCCTTGTGGATGATGCCAAGTTTTCCCATATTGTCCCTTCCAATCTCCCATGTCACAGCAGCTGTGCAGCAGAGAAGATGTGGGTTCAGCTGTGCCTTCATTGGATGGGGAAGATCCTCGCAGTGATGTGGGTGAGAGCACTGGGGCAGGCTGCGTGAGGTGCAGTGTGATTTCAGAGCTGACGTTCTGTGGGCAGCCCTAAGATGTGTGTCACTTCAGACGGTGCAGGTGGCAAAAAACTCAGAGCAGACAAAATCTGATCCTGGTTGGGTTCTGGTTTTGGTTACCAAGCTCCATCTGTGACCCTTCTGATGGAGCAGAACACGAGCAGCTGGTGATGTTAGAAAAACAGTCCAGGGTCATGTGGGGCTGTTCCTCTGAAACCTTCCTTGGATTTTCCAGGCCCTCTCATCCATGGAGGAATTCAGGAACCTGGATCGTGATATTGAGGGCTCTGCGAAAAGGTGGAAGAAGTTTGTTGAATCCGAGTGTCCTGAAAAGGAGAAGTTCCCCCAGGAATGGAAGAACAAGACAGCGCTGCAGCGCCTGTGCATCATGAGAGCCATCCGGCCCGACCGCATGACCTATGCCATCAGGTGAGGGCACTTCTTCCCTGCCTCTGTAATGCTCAGGCAACATTGTCTGTGTTTTTTAGGGAAGCAGAGTAATTCACGAGTAGGTTTGGATTTATTCATTACTGAACTTGAGTTCTGCAAAATGGTTCCCTATAAAGGGGCCACTGCTGAATGAGTTATCTCTGAACTCTGCAAGACAGTCAACACTTTTTGTTTAATTGGAATTTCCTGCCTAAGGAGATTGAACCCTAATGTGGCCAACGGTGCTGGAAATAGTCTGACTAGCAGCGGGTGGGGAGCAGACACGCCAGGTCGTAAGTGAGCATTGTCATGCAGGTGTTACAAGCCACTGGAGTCTTTTTATAAGCAAAACAACCTCTAGAATTCATTAAGGTCAGTATTAGTTCCTAGATTGCTTATGGCTGTTGTTCCTCGGGTGCAGGAATAATGTGCAGAAGTAAAGGGAAGTCCTGTAGAGATTTTTTTTTTTTTTTTTTTTTTAACTGTACATTTCAAAATTTAGCTGATGCTAGTTCTGAAAGTTGTAGTTGTAAATTTTGTATTAAAGGTAACTAGACATGTCTAAACTTCATGAAGATATTACAAAAGCAATATGCTTGTTCCAGGAGAAACTAAAGGTCTTTCACTCCATTAGGACTTGTTTTTCCCTTCTTTCTCCTAGGAGTCAATGGTCTGACATTTCTGCAATGCCTCTTATGCCATTGCCTCTCAAATACTTTATATTGCTCCACCATCTGGCATGTGTGCATATACAGGTGCATGCAGCAGATTGTATTCCTGAGCCCATGAGCCACGTTTCTGTTTGTGCTTTAAAATGCACAGAAAAATGCAGACAAGGCTTTGAGTGAAGTCTCGTTATGGTCAATGTTACTGTATTTTATTAAACTACATGCTGTAATTTATCATCATTATACCATTCTAAGCTATCTTCTTTTTCATTAGTTACTCTTTTGGGGCTGGACTCTCCATGTGTTCTCTCAGCTGAAAAAATAATGTTTCTCCTTTTGTTGTCTAGCTTGAGTAAAATAAGCTCCTGTCTTTCTGAGCTTTTAAGTGCATGCTCCATTTAAGCAAGTTTAATTCATTCCTTTCAGTCAGAATGCTGGTGCTTGTGTAGCTCAACAATAACTAGAACATAAAGTTGCAATTCCTTTCATATTTCTCTTTTGTGAAAAGGTAAGAGAATCCAAGTTCAAAAGCTTGGCTGGATATTTTTAGGGTTGGGCACGTCAAGCTTTTCTGTTTGCACAAAACATTGAATTGTGGGGATTTTTTTTTGTTATTGTTTCTTATCTAGAAGTGGGTTAGAACATAAACACTTGGAAATAAGTAACAGTTTACAGTGCTTTCTCCAAGATGTTCTAGATGCTTGTGACTAAAATTCTTCTTGAAATACAACATAGTCAGGAAGTATTTCGAACAGCCTTGGGAAGGATTTAATAGTCAGCATCCCCAGTAGCCACCACACAGAATCATGGAATGGCTTGGGTTGGAAAGGACCTTAAAGACCATCTTGTTCCACCCTCCTTGACGTGGGCAGCATTGCCGATAGTCCTCCACCATGGACTTCCTCAGGTATTGTGGACTGAAACTCTCCATCAGCTCGTTAGCAAATCTTGACCCAAAACAGAAGAATCTGCTTTAAAGAGGCACCAAACAAACTGGAAGTTCTTTCTTCTGCAATCGCTTTGGCATTTCTACTCCAGCTGCCTTTCACTTGTCCTTGAAGGAGGCTTTCAGCTCTCTTAGAGAGAATTTGGCTGCCTTGTTCTGGTATTATCCCCCAGTTGAAAACTTGTTGATGCTTTTGTTCCCCTGGTGCTGAGGTTTTCAAAAGGCTGAGTAATGCATCTTTGCTAGAAAAGCAACTGCTTGTTCCCGGGGTTTGAATGTAATGTTCCTGCCTTTGAATCAGTGTTCACTGTACCAGCTTTTCATAAAGCAGTGATTTTTTGGTAAGCTCACCCCGGGGAAATTCACCCTGGATGTTCTCCATACGCTGTGCCCTGTTCAGGCAGCTCCTGTTCACGCGCTTGTATTTTTCCCTGTGCCTCTCATGCGGAGGCCAAGCTAGACGGGCAGGATATTCTTAGAGCTCTTCCCTTTTATCTTTCCAGAACAAAGCAATTTTCTAAATCATCTGGACTTTTTGTGGCTTTTGGTGCTAAAGGAACGCTGTTTCCTCTCAAATGCTGTATGGATTACAAAGTGTGCTGCAGCTTTCTGTGCAGTAACTTAACTATTTCTTCTCTCCTGAGATACCTGTGTCCGAACCAAGCCAGTGCTTGTAGTGGGTAGGTCCCCCTGTTCGTCCTTCTCACTTTGTCATTAGTCAGATGCTTGTGTGCCACGTGTCATTTTACACCTCTAGGAACTGCCGAATGTTACTAACACGTGACAGGTCCCTGAGCCCAGTCTGCAGACCCTTTCTAAAGTGTTTTAATGCCCATTTTTTCATGAGGTTTCTCATTTATTTGAATCAGCAAAAGCAAAATGAATTAATTGATTATTTGCAGAGGAATCTTTATTTCCTGGCAAAACTTCTCTTTCTTTCTGGCAGAGATTTTGTAGAAGAAAAACTTGGCAGCAAATACGTGGTAGGGAGACCTCTGGATTTTGCAACGTCCTTTGAGGAATCAGGACCTGCAACACCAATGTTTTTTATCCTGTCCCCAGGAGTTGACCCACTGAAGGATGTGGAGAAACAAGGTAAATAAATCATGTCTGTAGGCGTATCATAGAATTGCTTTTTATCTTCTGCATAATTATCTTGGCGTGACATTTTTTTTTCATCTGTTTGTAGATAATGGAGTAATCTGGTAAAAATAGATAATTGTGAGAGGATGTGATTTGTTTCTTATTGTGTGTGTTTTTTTTTTTTTTT